>OU343217.1:65424245-65524498 GCA_910596185.1 Chrysanthemum makinoi | reverse complement strand
GAACTTAGCCGATCGAAAACACGAAATGTTAGCTGAAGAATGACTTGCAGCTCCTGCTAATAAGTCCTTTCACAATGCTAGGACACCCTCCTCGTTAATGGATTTTGTAACTGTATTGCACCGGTTTTTCACGATAAAGAACATTCATTTGAGCTGTTTTAACATCACCAAGGGCATTTGGAGAACTCACGAAAGGATGAAGTATATGCTTAATGGTTAATCTTTGGTGACCTGATTGGACAATCGATGATTATGATGATTCTGGAAGAACCAATCGTTGAAGTTTTGCAGATTGGACCCTATTTAGATTTGATCTATGCACATGGCTTACGTATAGTTTCAGAGCCGCTAAGTGTATTAAAACCAAAAAGCCAAAAAAAATTATGCTGTACGTTATCTTCGTGTATTCAAATGAAAGCAACACAAAGGCATTCTAATTTTGATATGCCATTATCACCCTGGAAAGATCAATGCCTCAAATATATGTCATTTATGCACATGTTCAAATGATGCCACTTTACCATGCAAAGTAAAACTGAAATTGGGGAGGACATCAATTGTTGAGATAAAACAAAAGGCACTTAAAACTTAGTGCCACGAATGGGTTCAAAAAGGTAAACACCCATAAGGTCCATGAACACCCGACTCTAAAGTGATTGGTAGTGACATGGTAGCCAACATAACCGTATTTAATCATGTGTCGTTACCTTATGGGTGGCGAGGTTGGTGAATGGAGTGGCTTGTCAAGCGGATGTAGGTGTTGGTGGCGAGGTTGACAGGTCTTGGCCAAGTGAGTCAACATCTGTTGCGGTTCAGGCTAGTGGGGTGAATGTTGTGGCCGTCAAATGGATATGGTTGTGCCATTCCTTGAACCTATGATCTGTGTGACCAATCAGAACCCCATGGAACTCATATCCGTAGGATTCCGATTGGTCCTTGGGGTTCCAATTCATCACACAGACTGTAGGCTCAAGGAATGGCACAACCATATCCGTATGACGGCCTACATCATTCACTCCACAAGCCTGACACACCATAGATGTTGGCTCACTTAGCCCAGACCCACAACCCTCACTACTAACACCCGGGCCATTGGGGTTAACCACGTCCGCTTGACGAGCCACACCATTGGCTCGACTGGCCTGGCCCACCCTAAACCCTGACCACTTGTCTCAGACACACCAACCTCACCACCCATTAGGGTTAGCCACACACAATTAAAGACGATTATGTTGGTTACCATGTCGCTTCAAAAATCCTCTTGGTCGATGGTTCAATGTTATTTCGCCTTCGTTGAATTGGCACTGTAGGTTTAATTTCAAATTCATCCTTTTGTTTTGCAAAAAGTCTGACTATCCCCTCTAACAAAGAAAGAAATTGATTTACCTTCCTTTGTTTGTCATGTAGATTTCATCGTTTGATTTGTCAACTGTGCCGATAGGTATTCGAGGAATTAAACTTTCCCGAGTGAGAATGGCTTATAAACGATGCCTTTTGGGTTGCTTTCGTTTAAACCACGAAGTACCTTCACCAACAGAAGCATGAGTTGCATTTAGCATTTGAAGTTGCTTATGAGTGGGTTTTAATAGGCGTCCATGCCTCAATACACGTGGGCGGAGCATAGATCCGTGGGTTCAGTGTCATTGATGGTTCTTCCAGAATCACTAGAAGAGTTACTGAATTTACTTGCATTTATAGTCATTGCCAATTTATTATTATATGATCTATAAAACGGGTCTTTTATGCTTATTCATTTTAGTCATTTTATGCATCTTCAATAATAAGATGGCCCAAGTCCCCATTTGAGTCATTTTGAGCATTAAAAAAGAATTTGATGAATCATCTTTTGAAATATAGACCCTTAAACATATAAATGTTGAATTTATGTACTCCGTATTACGTATCAAAATGTCGCATTAATCTATAGTACAGGAATAGGTTGAAGGGATTGGTTAAAAATGTCTCAAAACAAGACACTAAATGACTAGAATGTAAAGAAAAAGCTAAAAAATTATTTAACATTTGTATATGAAGAAGTATCATCTTCAAAATGCCAAGCTTCTATTATGAACTAGAAGCTGCTTTGGAGCAAAAAAGTTGGAAGGAGAAAGAAGAAAGAGAAGCCAGGTTTAAAAGGAATGGTGAAGTGGCAAAGGAGCATTGGAAAGAAGTGGCGGTAGTTAGAAAATTAGAAAAAAATTATACCTTATGAAATGAAGAAAATTTAGATTATAATTTTTATCTGCATGTTCTCAGTTTTGGTTTCACTTGCATGTTTGCATATGCCTTTGCAGTTTAGAGGTTGTTTAGATTTGACCAGTTTGACTTTTACAAGCCAACAAACCCAAAAACAAATTGACATCAAACTCAAATTTTCTTGAATTAAAGAATTCAAACCACTAATATACCTAGCCGCGGTTTGTTCCTCCGCTTCCCTTAAATTACAACGAGCTTGCAACCTTTAAAATTCACCCGTGTATTCGGCTACGGTCTTCTTCCCTTGAACACAACTATGATATTGTTGGTACAATATTTGCTCCACATCCGGAGGCAAAAACATTCCTTTGATCATTCTCCTCATCCTTGGCCACGTGTTGATTGGATACTTACCTTGTCTCCTACGATTTTTTGTTCATGTTGCCACCAAGCTCCCGCGCCTCCTCGTAACTTATAAGCCACAATCTTCACTTGCTCTTCTTCGGGAACATCTATGATGTCAAAGAACTTATCAACTTCATATAACCAATATAGCACCGCTTCAATGTCTAGATTTTCAACAAAGTTCGGAATCTAGGCCTAGACCCAATAACCTTGTCGCTCACCATAACCTTGTTGACGGACATTCCTTTGAACCACGTTCCCATGTCTTGGATTCCTATCCCTTAGCCCTACACCAATTCCTCATAATCTTCCTCATCTCCTTCCTCATCCGAAGACACAAAGTCATCATGTCCCCAAGTTTGTTTAGGATATTGGTAACGTGCACGATTTCTATTGAAACCCTTGTTGTTTGGACGACTTTTATAAATACCATGTTCGTCACCCTCACGATTTGGATGTTTACCACCCCCGATCGTGGATCGGATTTCCTCAAGAACGGTGGATAAGCTCTCAAATTTGGTCGCGAGATCGGTAATCGCACGATCCATGTCTTCGGTCGAAAATCCCCACCACCGTACGGGTTTTTGCATTCGCCGTTCACCATCTAGGATACTAATAAGCTCTAGATGTTTAATAGACGAAGAACTTCTAAACCAATTACCACCGGGAATCAACCTGTCTCTGATGCCAACTGACATAGAATGGAAGCGTGTAACACAAAACCTTATCAAGGTTTTAGCAAATCACATGGATTTAAAAGACAAAGTCTTGAATTTTTATTGAACAATTGAATAATAAACATAAAACCCAAACCTTATATTTATAGGGAAGCCAAACTTGGGAAAAAATCAAGAAAAACTTGTCCAAAACCGACCCAAAAACTAAAATAGGAAACAGACCCGACTAATAGTTATGGCATAATTGAATTTATCAATTACGGCGTATTTGATTCACAGAACATAAACCAAAATTTAACAAAGAGCTACGGCTTAATCTAGGCTTGGGGTTACGCCATAGTTAAACTGCATACTACGACTTGACTTGTCGAAGCTTCTTGTGACTCTCGATGTGATACATGTACTCCTTCGCAAGTTTCTCAATCTTGTCCTCATCAACAACATACTCAAGTCTATATATATCTTTTCTTACTAGTGTTAAGAAAGACAGTTTCTTAGAGGATTCATTTTTCTGTTTATAATTGTCTTAGTATTTGTTTTGATCTCAAAATTCAATCCATGTTGGATTCACTAGGTGTATGATCCTGGAAGTGCTGTAGTGTCTATTTATAACTTCTTGCTCTAGCTTCTTGCTTGTGATTCTTTATAAAATTTAAGCTGTTTCAAGAAATGCCCAAGCAAAAACCTTCTCCTCAACGACATTAAACTTATGTCTTTCAATTGGATTTTTTTTAGATATAAAAAGGCATGTCTAAACTGGTTAGAGTGGCTTTTTTATCCCTATAACGCTCTTTCCTTATCTTGTAACTTTTGCTAGCGCCTTGCTAGCTTGCTTTTAATCAAATCGCCATTCAAAAAAAAAAAAAAGTTGTTCCAAAAAAACTATTTATTCATCCTTTTGTTCAAAAAATAGTGTTTATTAACTTCTTTGATTTTTGTGTCTTGCATGGCTTTTTGTAGGCATGGCTTACTGCATCTAGTTTATGTATGATGGAAATTTAGTTCATGTGCTAAACGAACTACTTAATTTAACTTGTCAAATTTGGACCTTCTAAACCATTTTCGGTCTTTCTTATATACATACAAAATAGAAGATCTAAAAGTTTCATATTTCTTAGTCTGGAAGTCTTGAATGTTACAGTTTCAGGCTATAACTAGTTACCTTCTAGGCTCTACAATTAAACTGTCGTTATAAAAAGTAGCTACGCTCTTTGTAAGTATGACGGCATAGATTATCTTTTTATAGTTGTTTGTGGACAACAATAAGAGTGCAGTTAGTTTCTTAAATTACTCAAGATCTTTGATCTTTGATAGTTATTTGTTCTAATAAATCACTAAATTTGTTAATTTAAGGTGTGTTTTAGATTAAATCTCATTCAAGCTAAAAATATAATCGAGTTTTTTTTGGATCCGCTATAACTAACAAAAGAAAAAAGAAAAATTGTGACCCAAGCAGGTGCTATATATGTCACTGATATGATGCTGATCAAGAAACTGAAGCTCACGCTTTTCAAAAGATAAAAATAAAAATTCCAGAAAGTGATGAAGCTCACAGTACTTTCGTTGACTGCACATTTGTTAAAGCTGTTTGATTGGTGGTGCTGATATGTTGGAAATGTTGATTGAATCTGCTATTTAGATTTGTTGTAATTGTGGGAAGCGGTGTACACTTTATTATGAAAATCATATTATAATTACAATAAATAAATTAACAGAAATAAAAAACAGCAAAATAAATAAAAAACAGCAAAATAAATAACAGACATAATGGGGTAGAAGCAGAAGACAGTCTCTATAGCGATGTATAAAAATAAAGCAGTAAAAGGTCGTGAACTAGGCTCGTGTTTAACACGATTCCCTTAAAACATATTCGGAATAGTACCATGTCTGTTTCCCGGGTACAATGTTCATGTTGTGCTCATCGGACTTCCTACAAACTTGCTCGAAAATCCACGAAAAGTGGCTATTTTGGATCGATTGAAGATTGCTCTGGAAATTGATGGAGCTAATCGTTTTTCTGTGTCTTAAACTGAATGAGCAAACGTTTATTATATAGCCAATACCTAACTTGGTCTCCAAGATAAATATCAGCTTAAAATAAAAGGATTCTTCAAATCTGTTATTTCTATAAACACGATTTGATATCTTTTATTTATATAAAATGATTCTGCACAACTTGTTCCGAAAGTTTAAATCAGTTCTAAATAAATGAATTACAAAATCTGGAAACTTATTAAAATTGGGCGCAAAAAGATTCGACGCATGCAGAGAAACCGTTTCGAGAGCATTCGTGTCCAGTCGTGCTGGGCTCGCATGAGTTCGAAGCTCCAACCCATTTTGGCCCGAAAAATCTACAACCCCTAGGTACGCGCACGTAGGTGTTGGAGTAAAACCAACAAATTATTTTGAAGGTCCATATCATGATTTCTATATAAACACACTCCCACTTCCTTTTCTAGGCGATGTGGGATGTGTTTATTTTCCAAATTTTGTGTTTCACGTGCCCCACTTTGAGACACGATATCTCATTCATATTAACTCCATTTTGGACATACTTTAGCTCGTTGCGAAGCTCTCGTCGAGGAGAACGCAAAGCTACCAAGAAATATAAATATATATATAACATATACATATATTAAATAGTGTCCAAAATATGCAAAAACTCATTTTGCAAAATGAAATTTTCCAACAGTAATTGCTAACTTCTTGCTAGTTTTCACTTATTTATATAACTGCTTATAAAAAAGAAGAAATGTTAAAGCTGGAGTTAATGAACTGCAAGTCTGCACAACTGCACCAGTGCAAGTGGAGTATCTTTTCGAATTGGCTGACTGTTTTTACACGATGAGAAGCTAGCTAGCTTGAAAATATTTTAATGCAGTCATTTGTTCTACTATTTGGATTTTGTTCTTGAGGGATAAAAAGGACAGTGTTTTGTTCGGATAAAATTTATAGATCGGATTCAAGCCATATCTCGTTTTAGATTGTAATCAGGAATCTCAACGGTGTTTTATTTCGCTAGGGTGGTGTTTTACTGTTATTAGCCGTAGGAATCCTGATATTTAGCTTTGATTTCATTTTCTTTTGTTATCTTCTAGCTTTCTGCAAGTTACTTTATGAACCTTATGTTTTCTGTTCTTTAAACTTGATCACCAGACATATTGTTACTTTTTATTGATTAATTAAGAAGTTCCTGGTTAATGGAATTTTAGATATGAAGGTCTTAAAAAAAAGTTAAATTTTGTTTCGTACTACTATTTTAAGAATTTTGAAATGCATACGTGATTGTGTTCCCATTTGTTTTATACGTGATTGTGTATTTGTGTTCCCATTTCAACGAATATTTTAGGAACCGTTTATTTTTGTTGTGAACATCTTCAAACGTTTTATATCTTTTATCTAATAAAACCTTTCAAGAGTTTTGTGAAATGTGAGTATGTGACTATATTGCTCGTTAGCTCATTTCATGTCCTTTTTTTAGGTTGGTGAACTGCGGATATCATTATATAGAAGTGTAATTCACATTTATTCATCTAAAATGAGTCATTCTCAGTAACGTCAGAAACATTTCTATGGGACTTTTTGCTCAAACTTGTTTGGCTGCACTACCACATGCGGCAATGCTTGGTTTGGTTGAATTTTGTTTCTTCTAAATTATAATAATCGCACAAGATTTTCTTATAGATTTAAGATAACGCTTTGATTACTTTTAATAAAAGTGAAACGTAAATTTGGCGTATAGAAACCTATTGGCTGAGAGAAAATCACATGTAAATTAATTGAGGCAAGGGCATATTTAAGTGATATCTTCTTGGGAATCAATTAAGTTTGGAAATACACTAAGATATTCATATCTTATGACCTTGATTCAAAGCACCTTGCAGACATGGACAGACTCACATGGGAGCCGGGTGTGGCACGGGCTACACCCGATTTTAGGTCACGTGCAACCCTCAATTTTACATAATAAATCCTTTATATGACAACTTTAGTACTCATAATCATTAAAAAAATTTGTGCAACACCCTCTAAAAAATCATGGCTCCGTCACTGCTTGCAGACTAACCGTTCGATAGTTACTGATCATTTATGCTGTTGTTTTCAATTTGTGGTACACATGAAATTATTGAACATTTGATTCTTCTTCTTGCAGCATTAAATTGAATCAGCAAGCTCTTTAACAGAAAAAAAAAGCTTTCTAGTTTCACACTTACTGGGGTGTTTTTGAAAGTATGTATCTTCTTAAGGGGAGTTTTATGTAAACATTGAGATTAGGGTTACACTGAGATTAGTTAGGGTTTTGCTATGGTTTTGCTATTTATACCAAGTTACAGTAATATTGTTTGTCTTATCTCAGGTGGCTGCAGTGACTAATATATTCTGCCCCAATCCAGTTATTGTCCCACATGTTGATACAAAAGTAGGGCGTTCCTGGTTTGGAGCTCCGGTTCTCGTACCAATTGAGAATTGCTGCTTGAGACCTGCGCACTAAGAGACAAGAAACACCGTTAGGCTTATCGTGGGATTGTCTCCCACGATTATCCTCCGGCGTGAGAGTGAGTAATCGGTTTAGGGTTTAAGGAGTTTTAGGGTTATGAGATCGTACCTTAAACGAGGGATATGATTCCCTTTATATACGCACGGAATCCTTGTTGGTTCCGTGTTCCCAACCTTCGCGTATCCCGCCTAAGTCGAATGATTATCTTCTTATTTTAGAAGATATCGATATCTATTCAGAACAGTTTTGGGCTTGGGCTTTCGTGAGCCCAAACCTTTATTGATATTGGCCCAATTCGTGCCGGGCATGTGAGTATTGGGTTGTGGTCGGGTTTATAACCCGACACCAGACTATACGTCATCATGTCCCCCCGTCTAGTATGCAGCGGCGTGAACTGCGGATGCTAGACTAATGACCGTAGTCCGAAAGAAAAGAAAAACTTACGAACGTAGTAAAAAGCGGACACATACCCGTAGGTGCATTGTATCTAGACATCGTGGTAAAATGCAAATACCTCGTTATTCGGGGGAAAGTGACTGTCCTACGTCCCATCAAAGTAATCTCAACCACACAAGTGAAGTTAGTGGGGTCCACGTGGCACGTATCGGGTGGTTGAGAAAAACTATATAACTTAGCCCTCCATTTTCACCGTCGTCTTCACAGTAAAATTCCCACCACCATTACAAAAGCATTTGAGACAGGTTGCAAGGCGGAAAACCGCCAATAACAAAGGTAACCGCGCGTGCGCCTGATCAATAATAACACAATGGTTAAACAGTTATCTGATTTTACCTCCGACCTCACCGTGAACGACCTGATGGAATTTACATCGGAGTATTTCATACCGCTGGACGTACATACGGTTGTTCCGGGAGCGCGAGCAACGATTGCGGATTTCCCTATAGGGAAAGTGGGTGTATATACACGCTTTATTGGTCGCGAATCAACGTGTGCCCTGTCACGCTTTACGTGCGATGTGTTAAATTATTATAATCTACACATATCGCAGTTGCACTGCATTGGTGCGGCAAAAATTACGAATTTTGAGGTAAATTGTCGTTTGTTGGCAATCAATCCCACCATCCACCTATTCCGCGCCTTTTATCACACGACATGGGCGCATGGGTGGGTGTCTTTTCTAAGCGCCACGGTAGATTGCAATGTTATACGGATAAACTAGATTCACTTAGGAATTGGAGGGAGTACTTCTTTCGGGTAGATGATACATACTTTCCTTGGAATTATGAGTTTTATACTCGGGGTACATTAGAGAGGGATGAGTGCCCGCTTGTTCGGGTCATATGTCGCCGAGGATGCGGAACTGATAAATGCTAACCGCATCCCCATTAGTGCATATCCTGAGGGATTTTTAGTGCATATGGGAATCAGCCGTAACTATTTTGGTCCCGAAGATGAGATCCCAATCTTCTTGGACGCGCATGGCCAGGGTGGGTACTTATTCCTCCGTACCTCTGTGTGCAAATAATGTAAGAGCATTCTTCCTTATACTTGCACAAGATATAACTTGTGTGCACATGTTGTTTTGCAGAAATGGATCTCTTCACCGTGGTACAATTAGCGAAGCCTTTGGAGGTAAGGACAGGGACGCGACCCTTAAAGGAGAATGAGGAGCCAATCCTAGCTGCTACCGCAGGGCGCATAGAGTGAATGCTTTGGGGATACAGGGACCAATTCATCGCCGCAGTGGAGGCAACACCCTGCAAAGCCGTCCCAATCCCGAAGTAACCATTTGGTGGAGCGGTCACCGCCCGTAGCTGTGGTTCAACCTGTGGAGGAAGAGGAAGAAGAAGAAGCCGGGCTTAGTCGTAAAAGAACCCGAAGGGAGGATGGTGCAGGCCCCTCGAGGAAAAAACGCTCCATGGTCCAGACTGTGGAGTTATCCTCCACTGAGGAAGCGTCTTCGCACCCTTCGATGATGTCGCGAGCCACAGTAAGCAAAGCCATTGATGTATAATTTCTTTGTACTTTTTGATGTACCTTTTTGTGAATCTAACATTTCGTTGGTGATCATTCGCAGGGTAGAGCAGGTTATCCACTCACCCCCCAAGGCTAGTCCTACTCGTCAGCGATTCTCGAGCCTGCAGAGCCGGAAAAAGAAGACCAGCTGATGCGAGACGTGCCCATGGGGCAATTGGTTGAAGAACTGGTGCAGTGTCTCCGCCCATCGAGCTTCGCTTAATTGTGAAGCCGAAAGACCGAGTATCCGGTGGGGAGACCCAAGAGTCACAAAAGGACCAAACAATAGCCATTGGAGGCGCAATGGCAAGAGTACCCGGCGAATCGATAGCCCCATGCAGAGGCAAGGGATCTGAGTGCATACGCTAAAAACAGTGCCGATGACAAAATGGCACTAATGTGCCAACTGAATCAAGAGCATGCCGATGCCGCCAGATACAAGTTCTGCCGCTGGGCCTTAAACATCTAGAGCAGGGCAAGGAAAGCTTGTTTGCGCAGTTGGGGGATCTTGGGGCCACTGTGAGCTGGTCATTGGAGGTGCAGGGAGGCCAAAGCTGCGCAAGATGAGCATCGAGTATGGCGAGGAGTTGTATCCTCGGCTCATGTCCACCATAGCGGCAGCGCAGGTGGCTCATAGGCCACGGTCTTCCGCCTAGCTGCCCTTAGCACCGGAATCACCGAGGTGGTGAATGCCTTGAGGGAGGTTGTGCCAAAGCGCCTTGGAGCCGTAAATCGAAGCAGCTTGAAAAACTCCATGATGCAGAACTGTTGAAGGCATCTGTTGATAAGGTACCGGGTTATGATGCTGAATCGTATAATCATTTGGTCGCCGCTATGCGAGAATGAAAGACTTAGAGCTCCCAATGATTTCGGAGCTTGAGCGCGACCAAGATTATCCGATAAGTGTTATTATGGCGGGGTTGACTTTGGCGCGCATCGTCCGAGAGTAAAACACGTCGGACTATTATTTGAAGCCCCATGAGTCACGCTCCAAGTACTGTCTGCGGCGTCCTAGGGATAGTCAAAATCCATTTGCGTTGGAGAAAGAGGTACCTTTAAAGGAAGTCCTGGAAGCGCATGCAACCCGTCTTGCGAAAAAGAAGGTATTGCGGTAAAGCTATTTTGTGTGGAGTTGGTGCAGCGACTTACCAAGATCCGATGGGGTGCCGGTGTGGCTACTGTGTCTCGCTAGGATGCAGATGTGTTGAAGGGTATTAGCGAAGCTAAAGATGCAACGAGTCATGTTGGTACTTCTTCCCTTAAGCGTTGTAGCAGCTGGTAGCTGTCATGTTGACTATCTTTTGTACTAACTCGTAGTTATGAATAAAAGTCTCTTTTTTGTTTGTTGCTTGTGGATATTTGTAATGTATACATATCTGCGACTATGCTAAAAGATGTATTTGTTGCGCGGTACGCCGTGTAAATATAGGAAATCCATAATCATGTATGAAAATCAGAATATACTAGGGAAATAATTCAAAGTGTTTGATCATAATCGTGTATGGTATGATATTCAAAGATGTAAATATCTTATTAAGGAAGCAAGTATCTTGGTCCCTAAGTTGTTAAACGCGTGCACGTGTGCATTGTGCAAGCAACCGTCGTGGGATACGCACATATCTTATTCCAACGTCTTGAGAACAAGGTGTTTAACAAGGATGCGTGATCCAGTATTGATGGGTTTGCAACCCTCTTACTCAACAAGTTAGTTAGTAGGTCAACTTATCCTTTTACCATCGTGGGTTTATTGGTAGTGCATGCACGCCATCGTGGGCAAGAAATAAAAATTGTTAAGACATACAGTATATGGAGATAACAACTTAAAATGTGTCGCGGAGTTAGCTAGAAACCGCGGCGTTTTAATACTTGCAAGTTTATCAAGAAATAACAAAGAAAACAATAAATATGAAAAATAAAAACTGAATACATGAATGTTTATTGAGCACTGAAAGTGCGGAGCGTCTGTGCGCCTGTCGTAGCTATTCTTACAGGTATCACCTCTTGAGGTTGCCGATGTTCCATGTGCGCGGTAGGTCACGACCATCCAAGCCTCGTAGCCTGTGACGCTGTGCCTATTGCTTCGAACCTCGTAAGGTCCTTCCCACTTTGGTCCGAAGCTTACCTGTATCTTCGCGTGGCTCGCCTCATTGGCACGGTAGACAAAGTCGTCTGGTCTGAATGAAACACTGCGCACCTTGGCATCATAGTATCCTTTCATTTTCGACTTCGACTTTGCCTCACGTATGGCTGCCGTTCGCTCTTTCTTCCAGCAGATCCAAGTCGACACGTCTTTCATCATTGTTTGTTGTTGCATTGATCTCCGCGGTGCGGATAGTTGGCATGCCGATCTCAGTTGGTATAACGGCCTCTGTCCCATAGACTAGGGAGAAGGGGGTATCCCCCGTGCTGGTTTTTATCGAGGTGCGGTGAGCCCACAAGACATGCGAAAGCTCCTCGACCCACCTTCCTTTATGCCTATCCAGCGCCGCTTTGATTCCTTCGCCCAGGCTTCGATTTGCGCGCTCCACTAAGCCATTGGTTTGTGGATGCGTAACTGACGCGAAGTGTTGGGTGATGTTTAACTTCTCGCACCAATCTTTGAAGGGGTTGTCACGCAATTGTTTCCCGTTATCCGAGATGATTTCTCCAGTAATCCAAGCGGCATACTATGTTGTCCCGCATGCGTTTCACCTGTTGCCGGTGATTGTCGCTACTGCTTTTGCCTCTATCCACTTGGTGAAGTAGTCTATAGCCACTATGAGAAACTTAAGACCTGCCGCTATTGGAAAAGGACCGCAATATCAATGCCCCATTTGTAGAATGGCGTGGTGCCGTGATTGGCGTTAGCTCGTGTTGTGGTGGCGCGGGATTGCAGTCTATGAACTTGGCAATCATTGCACTTCCTTATTAAGTCACGCGCATCTCGATGCATGGTTGGCCGCGATAGTATCCGATCGCATGGCACGTGCTACAACGGACCGTGGTCCTGCATGCATGCTGCATGAGCCTTCATGGATTTCTCGCGACGTAATTTGCTTGTAGGAGGCCGACGCAACGGAGCCATGGTTGAAGGAAAGAACGTCGGTACAATATGTTGTCGCGCAATTCAATCTCTGCGTGTGCGTATTCGCGAGCTTCGCTCTCTTGAGGTAATGTTCCTTTGCTTAAGAATTCCATAATCGGTGTCATCCATGTAGGACCATCCTCCTCTATGACTGCGGAGACTTCCATCTCCGATATTGACTTGCTTTTCAGTGTTTCCACCAGCACTTGCTTTGATAAGTGTGCGAAGCTTGTCGAGGCAATCTTGCTCAGGTCGTCTGCTTTGCGATTTTCTCCTCTAGGGACTTGCTTGACAGTAAATCTGTCAAAGCCTTTGATCAGTGTCTTAGTCTTCTCAAGATATTGAATCATATTCTCTTCTTTAGCCACGTATTCACCCAACACGTGGTTGGCCACTAGCCGGGAGTCCATATTTGCTTCCAAGTTACGTACACCCATTCGAGCTGCAATGCGTAGTCCAGCGATTAAAGCTTCATATTCTGCCTCATTGTTTGTCGCGGTAAACTCAAAGCAGTGCGTGGGTGAATTCCATTCCCTCTGGTTTGTGAGAATAAGGCCAGCCTCGACCCATCCACGCATGAGGACCGTCTGTAAACAAAATCCGGGATCTTGTAGTTCCTTTTCTCTTGGTGTAGGTACTTCCGTGATATCGGCTTCTCGATGATGAAATCTGCCAGAACTTGTCCCTTTATTGCAGACGTGGTCGTAAGAGATGTTATGTTCGCCTAGCAACACACTCCACTTCGGAGTCGATCCTGACGCATCGGGTTTGGAGATGATCTGTTTGATGGCTTGGTCTGTGATTACCGCTATTGGGTGCGCTGAAGTATCGGCCAGCCGCTTGGCGGCAAATACTAGTGCCAAGACCAACTTTTCCATGGCGCTGTAGTTCATCTCCGTCTTTTTGAGCGCTTTGCTGACAAAATAGATAGGGGTTTGCACTGAGTCCCTATCTGGTTAGTAGCACTGCTACTGCCCCATGAGTCGCAGATAAATACATGATCAGTTCTTCCCCTGGTCGGGGTGCCACGAGTGTTGGGAGCGTTGCTAGATGCTGTTTGAGTGTGGTGAAGGCTTCTTCCGCCTCCGTCCCCGAAAGTCACCCTTTTTTGTACACTTCTTGAGTGTTTTGAAAAGAGGCAATGACTTTTCTGCTGATTTAGACAGAAACCTTTGTTGAGGCCGGCCGGTTTTCCGTTGAGGATTGGACTTCCTTAAGCGTGCGTGGTGAGGGAAGTTCTATTACCGCCTTTGTCTTTTCTGGACAAGGTTTTATGCCATCAGGTTCTATCAAGTATCCTAAGAACATGCCTTCGTGAGCGCAGAAGGTGCATTTCTTAGGATTTAGCTTCATGTTGATCTCTCGTAGAGTCTTGAATGTTTCTTCTATGTCGCGCACAAGCTCAACTTCAGTATGGCTTTTTATGACCAGGTCATCCACATAGACTTCCAGGTTGCGGCCCACCTGTTTTTCAAAGGCATTGTCTACCAATCGTTGATAGGTGGCACCGCATTCTTCAAGCCAAATGGCATTTTTGTGTAACGATGCGCCTTGGCTTGTGTGGAAAGCTGTCTTTTCCTCGTCTTCTTTAGCCATTTGTATCTGGTGATATCCCTTGTACGCGTCAAGAAAACACTTCAACGGGTATCCACACAAGGACTCTATTTTCCAGTCTATCTCTGGTAATGGATAACAGTCCTGCGGGCATGCTTTGTTAAGGTCGGTGAAGTCTACACACATTCGCCAGCTACCATCGCTTTTTGACCATTACTTGGATTAGAAAGCCGGTCGTGGTAATAGACTTCACGCATAATTCCCGCATTTACCAATTTACGTACCTCTGCGCTGAATTGTACTGCGCTCTCTCGGGCTTGGCCACGCTTCTTTTGGCGTATCGGTGAGTATCCTTGTCGGATTCTAAGTTTATGCTCTGTGATCGAGCGTGGTACTCCAGTCATGTGTTTTGGCTCCCACGCGAAAATATCCACGTTCTTTTGTAGGAGCGCGCACACAGCTGCTTTGCCGTTGTCCGACAATGACCCTCCAATGGTTATTTCTGTTCGGGTATTCTGGGTGAATTGCGACCTTCAAGTTGGGGACTTTGGCGCGCGTTTGGGATTGGTTCCATTTCACATGTAACCGTGTTACATTCTCTGTTTGGTACCGTGGCATTGTAAAGAGTAACAATGCCTCCTTCTACTGAATTTAAGCATCCCGTACGCTGTTGATGGCACCGCGCGCATGGCTGATATCCCAGGTCTCCCAATAATGCCATTGTATGACGAGGGGGATTTGATCACCATGAAATCCATCCAGGTTGTCGTAGAGTGCTCTGCGTTGCCGGCCGACTAGTAATTGCAGTTGCCCCATGGGCCATATCTTTTCACCCGTGAAACCGTGAGTGCTTTGTGTTGACCGGATTCAACTGACTACGTATTTCAGGTCGTAGTCTTTTAAAGAAATGCTCGTACATGATATTTGCCGATGCCCCACCATCGATGTACATGCGGTGTATGTCGTGACCACCCGCACTAATTTCAATGGTGAGGGGCTCTGCTGCTGCGTTGTCCGCAGATAAAGTAGGGAAAGAGATTTCGCTTCTTCGGGAAAACTCCTGGTGACCTTTGTCTAGTGTTTCGTTGCCACGTCTGTATCATGTAGATTGTGTCGGCCTTAACTTTGGGTGTCTCCTTCTTGCTTCCATTCTTTTGTTTATCTCTTCCCTCTTTAATGTTTTTAACTAAGTGGTCCAGTCTGCCCTCCTTGACCATCTTGTCGATGAGTTGGCGCAGTTGGACACACTCGTTAGTGGTGTGACCCTTTTGCGCGTGGTAGTCACAGTATCCATTCCCAGTGCGCCGATCTTCCGGTGTACGCATCTGCGGCGGTCTTGGGAAATTCGCACCTTCCGTTGCGAGTATTTCCTTTGGTGTTTTGATCAGGGGAGTATACCTGTCATTATCTCTGTCTCTGCCGCTCCTCGCGCTGCGATAGTTCCTATTACGGTTATTACCTCGGTCGTTGGATTGTCTCCCGGGTTGTTCCTGTGACCGGTAACTCGAATGGTTCTTTTGCTATCGCCGCGGCGGCTTCCCCCCTGGACAAAAGACCGAGAGCGCTTCATGAGTTCATCAAAAGTCTCAGGGATCTTGTCGTTCAATCTCTTGATGAGTTATGGATTATTAATCCCATTCATGAAGCCAGAGATCTTTAGTACTTCAGGACATGCTTTAACTTGCATGCATTCATCTTTAAAGCATTCCATGAATGCACTCGTAGATTCTCCTTGGTTACGCTTTACCCTGGCGAGTTCAACAGGATTTTTAGCGCACTTTTTCCGTTGAGTAAAATTTAGGCGGAACGCCTTTCTCAACTCTTCAAAACCATTTACGCTCCTTCGTGGGAGTTTGTTGAACGGTTCAGCGCGCTTCCCACTAGTGTGGAATTAAACATGTGGCACCACACTGGTTGTGGCCAGTTCTCAATGGTCGCGGCTGATTCGAAGATTTTTAGGTGATCGTCGGGATCACTGTTCCATCATAGGTCTTGACATTTGTAGGCATGCGTCTCTTCTTGTTCTCGGAGAAATCACTAATGCGTCTGGTGAACGCATCCACTTTCTGACGGCGCCACGGGAGAGACATGTCTTCCTCTTGGCTATCGCGTCTGTTTCTAGACTTCCAATGTCCTGTGTCGCTGTCCTCGTTGTCCGAGGAATTATCAGAAGATGAATTTTCCTTCTTACGGCGTTTGCCGCATGTCCTCAGAGTCTGACTCGTGAGTGCGGATCTGAAGGACTTTCACTTGGGGAGTGCTTTCGCCCCAGTCACACGTACTTTATGGCTACCCAATCTAGTGTAGACAGTGCGCCGTTCTTCTTTCTCACTCTCACTCAAGTGCTGCGAGTGAGATGTCTCATCATCCTCAATTCTCCTCCCTATTCTGTTGAATACTGGGGTCGGCCGCTATCTCCCCTGCGCTTTTCTTTCGATGGCGCTTGGGGAAGTTTCGTATTCAGAATCGAAGTTGAGTCGGGCTTTCAAGTTCCGACCTGATCTCTTCTTCTCTTCCTCTTGCATGAGGGCGGTTAATGTTTCGTAGTTTTGGGATACGAAAACTTCTGGTGCTAATTCCGGCGCGACTCCCTCGAGGGTGAGTGCGTTTGTTTCTGCTTCTTTACCCTTATCCCGGCCTGGTGCCTCTGGTACCTTTGTCAGGTCGGTTTCAGCCTGATTGGAAGGGAGTAGTAAAGGCAGTCTTGCAGGGGTCTACTCCACTTTCGTGGTGGTTGTAGTGGTTTGGGTTGTTCCCGAGTGCGGTTCCACCAGAGGGAAGATCAAGTCTTGACCTGATCCCTTATTTTTAGCGCTGGTTGTCGAAGGTATGCTTAGGGGTTAGTCCACTCTGCGACTTCTTCCCCATGAGGTCTCATTGCGATCGTCGATTACCGTGCTTTGTCATTATAGTGTTGGTTCTTAGTGTAAGGTCCCACGGATGGCGCCACTTGTTGATACAAAAGTTGGCGTTCTGGTTTGGAGCTCGGTTCTCGTACCAATAGAGAATTGCTGCTTGAGACCTGCGCACTAAGAGACAAGAAACACCGTTAGGCTTATCGTGGGATTGTCTCCCACGATTATCCTCCGGCGTGAGAGTGAGTAATCGGTTTAGGGTTTAAGGAGTTTTAGGGTTATGAGATCGTACCTTAAACGAGGGATATGATTCCCTTTATATACGCACGGAATCCTTGTAGGTTCCGTGTTCCCCAACCTTCGGCGTATCCCGCCTAAGTCGGAATGATTATCTTCTTATTTTAGAAGATATCAGATATCTATTCCGTAAACAGGTTTTGGGCTTGGGCTTTCGTGAGCCCAAACCTTTATTGATATTGGCCCAATTCGTGCCGGGCATGTGAGTATTGGGTTGTGGTCGGGTTTATAACCCGACACCAGACTATACGTCATCATCACATGTCTCCAATCCAATGTAAGTAAATTTCATGTTTTAGTTAATTGATTGTGATTTGAAATAGATCTACAATCTAATGAATTAAAGGGTCTTTTTTTTTTAATCAACATGTTGTGTAATTTTTTTATGCTTGAATTCTGTTATGTATTCATTTCTGACATTTTTGATTGATCTACTGTTTGAGCAGTCTATCAGGATGGGGTCGCAACATGATCATTGTTCATAGTAATTCGAGCTTTGCACAACCGGCTATAACCCATCTGTAACTTTCTATGTAGCTATAATAGATTTTGCATCTGTTTACTGTTATATGTTCAGATGTATGCTATAAGTAAAGTCATCATGTATTTCGATCACGAGTAAAATCTTTATTTATTTATTTAGAAAATTTAAAAAGTTTATTGATATGTGACTCATAAAGAACAACTTTAGGATGTTATGAATATAGTTAAATATAATCATTTTTTTTTGTGTTAAAATATTTTTTTGTCGCCTGTAAACAAATTTAACAAATAAAAAATTATACTATGTGATTGTAGTATGTTTATTGTATATGCGCTTTGATGCTAATACACAGAATATTATTCCCTTGTTTTTACAGCAATACCAATAGTGATTTCTAGTGGAAGTGAGGATGATTATGACGATGATGCAGGTACAAACTGTTAGTCGTCTGAACTAAATTGTTCTAAGCATGTATTAAAAATCCATATTTCATCCAACACAAGCTTATAAATAGGGTTATGATGGTGAAGTGGCCATGGAGCATTGGAAAGAAGTGGCGGCAGTTAGAAAATTAGAAAAAAATATATTAAGGATACTTAAATTTATGAATGTTTAGAAGATGAATGTTTATAAACATTCAGTTATTATGATTTAAATTTTCATACCTTTCAGATTAATTGCCTTCTGAAAGGAAGCAAATTTAGATAATAATTTTTATCTTCATGTTTCCAGTTTTGGTTTCACTTGCATGTTTGCACCTGCCTTTGTAGTTTAGGGGTTGTTTAGATTTGACCAGTTTGACTTTTACAAGTCAACAAACACCCAAAAATGACTCAGTTTGTTAAATAATTTTACTTAACATTCGAGTCATTTTGTATCTGTTTCAGACATTTATAACCCAACCCTTAACACATCTTTCTATACTATAGATTATTGCGAAATTTTGATACGTAATACATAAATTCAACATTTGTATATCTATGTTTCTATATTTGGAAAGCCGATTCATCAAGTTCTTTTATAATGCTACAAAATGACTCAAATGGGGCCTTGGGCCATCTTTTTATTACCAATGCATAAAATGACTAAAATGGGCAAAATGAATAAGCATAATAGTATTATGTGCAAGAAAAGACCCTTTTCATGGATCATAGAATAGTAACATTGGCAACAACTATAAATGAATGTAAATTCATCAGCTAATTAGGTGATTATGATGATTCTGGAAGAACAATCGGTGACACCGATTGAACCCACAGATATCTATGCCCTGCTCATGTGTATCGAGGCTAATTGGACGCCTATTAAAACCCACTCCTAAGCAAAACCAACTTCAAAATGCAACTGATGCTTCTGTTGGCCAATGTACTTCTTGGTTTTAACGAAAGCAACCCAAAAGGCATCGTTTATATGCCATTATCGCCCGAGAAAGATCAGTGCCTCAAATATATGTCGGCACAGTTGACAGATCAAATGATTCAACTTTACCATCAACAGGAAGACGAAAGGAAGGTACATCAATTGATAGTCAGACAAAACAAAAGGCAGTTAAACCTACAGAGCCACAGTTCAAAAAAGGCAAAATAACCTTAAACTATCGACTAAAAGGCTTTTTAAAGTGACATGGTAGCCAACATAACCGTATTCAATTGTGTTGCTACCTATTGGGTGGCGAGGTTGGTGTGTTAAGCCAAGTGGTTCAGGGTCTTGGTGGGGTCAGGCGAGTCGAGTGAATACAGTGGCTTGTCAAGCGGATGTGGCTAACCCTAATCAGTCAGGTTTTAGTGGTAAGGTTGGCGGGTCTTGGCCAAGTGAGCCAACATCTGTCACGGTTCAGGCTAGTGGGGTGAATGTTGTGGGCCGTCAGACGGATATGGTTGTGCCATTCCTTGAACCTATGATCTGTGTGACTAATCGGTACCTTATGGAACTCATATCCGTAGGGTTTTGATTGGTCCGTGGGGTTCCAATTCGTCACACGCACTTTGGCTCGAGGAATGGCACAACCATATCTGTATGATGACCCACATCATTCACTTCACTAGCCTGACACGCCATAGATGTTGGCTCACTTAGCCCACACCCGCAACCCTCACTACTAGCACCCAACCCATTAGGGTTAACCACGTCCGCTTGACGAGCCACACCATTGGTTCGATTGGCCTGACCCACCCCAACACCTGACCACTTGTCTCAGACACACCAACCTCGCCACCCATTAGGGATAGCCACACACGATTAAATATGGTTATGTTGGGTACCATGTCGGTTCAAAAATCCTCTTGGTCGATGGTTCAATGTTATTTCGCCATCGTTGAACTATGGCACTGTAGGTTTAATTGCCATTTGTTTTGTCTGGCTATCAATTGATTTACCTTCCTTTTGTTTGTCATGTAGATTGCATTATTTGATTTGTCAATTGTGCCGATAGGTATTCGTGGCATTAAACTTTCCTGAGTGAGATTGGATTATAAATGATGCCTTTTGGGTTTCGTTCGTTTAAACCAGGAAGTACCTTCACCAACAAAAGCATCAGTTGTATTTGGCATTTGAAGTTGCTTAGGAGTAGGTTTTAATAGGCGTCCATGCCTCGATACACGTGGGCGGAGCATAGATCCGTGGGTTTAGTGTCATTGATGGTTCTTCCAGAATCACTAGAAGAGTTGATGAATTTACTTGCATTTAAAGTCATTGCCAATTTATTATTCTATGATCTACAAAATGGGTCTTTTATTGCACATAATACTATTATGCTTATTCATTTTGTCCATTTTAGTCATTTTTTTGCATCTTTAATAATAAGATGGCCCAAGTTCCCATTTGAGTCATTTTGAGCATTAAAAAAGAATTTGATGAATCAACTTTCCAAATATAGTAACTTAAACATACAAATGCTGAATTTATGTACTCCGTATTACGTATCAAAATGTCGCATTAATCTATAGTACAGGAAGAGGTTGAAGGGATTGATTATAAATGTCTGAAACAAGACACAAAATGACTCGAATGTAAAGAAAAAGCTAAAAAATTATTTAACATTTGTATATGAAGAAGTATCATCTTCAAAATGCCAAGATTTAAAGGGTCTCCGAACAAAAAAAACCCAAATGAAAATACATTTGCTAAAATTGGACAAAATAAAAAATAGATTGGATATATGCGACGAGAAAAAAAAAAATCAAATAAAAATAAACTATTAAAAAGTTGTATAAAATATTTTGGATGTAATTGAAGTCCAACGGTCAAGCATGTAATAAACTATAGTTCACCTGGGTCAAACTTGTCAAAACTCATCCAAGCTTTCCTCAAAGGCTTCTTATTTTTTAAGATTAGATTAGTATTTGTTATAATTTGTACCTTCAATAGCTTCACTTTTGAGATCGAGTACCGACTTCCTTCATAATTTTAAACTCTTTAACAAAATCAAAGACAATTATTCTTTCAGTATTAGCCCCTCAAATCATGATGTAGTAGCGAATTTGTTAATTTGAAATCCCATACTTTCAAATCTTTAAGTCACTTGATTTTTTTTATTTGTTTATAACAACTCAAGATCTACACATTTCATGTGCCAAACTGTGTTGCCATAAGGCAATGTGAGTTTGTACAGGATCTTGATCCTTTAACAGAATCTTTCAATACTATGAACTCTTTTATCCCATAGATCACCACCGGATGTATAATTCATATTATGCTTTGTACGATTTAGTTAAATAACATAAAATAAATTTCTTATGCTATCGCTTCCGTTGCTCAACTTTAAGCACCTATGATTAGATCCTATAAAGAACATTCAGCTTACTTAAGAACATTAATTTGATCCTTATTTAGCAAGTATTAACCCAAGTTAAACTATTCATCTTGGAAAGTATCTTTTAACTTTATTTGAACATTCAAAGCACTACAAGATTTCACTCATGATATACAAACTTACCCTCTTTCAAGTAGTTTAACTTAAAAAAACTAAAATTCTGAACCCTAATAGCATATAAGCCTTACGAACCTCTTAATTTCTGGAAATACCATCACTCAAGTATTTATCTTTCACAATAGATGTTCTTTCAAATGTCTTTATCATTTGATTGTATTGCATGTGGGTTTTAAGCCATGATTTGTTTAAGACTCGGGATAGGCTTATTATTCAAGTATTTAGATCCTCTATTATCGAAAAAAATAGACCAATGTCACCTAAAAAAATATAATGAAAGATCCTGGTTTTGTTAGCAAATGTCAAAAAATAAGGGTCGTGAATGCTTACAAATATTAGTTCTAAAAATCCGACATGGTTACAAAAATTCATGTCAAACAGAACAAAAAGAAGATCTCCAAGTAACGCCAAAGAGTTTCTTGTACAATTTGAGGTATATACTTAATGTTTAGCGTATGTTAAGTATTATTAACATATATATGATAATGATGATAACAAATTTAAATGAGTATAATTTTGCATATAAAAAATATATAACACCAAGTGTTTTATATATATCATGGTAAAAAAGTAATTACTATATTAAAAATGATAAGGATATCACTCAATTATTTGAAGGTGTAATATGATAATTATGTGATAACTTTAATGCTGTGTTTGGTTGGTAGATATTGGGTGTATTTGTGGGTTTTTTAATTTAAATTCCTCCATTTGTTGTGTTAGGTTTAGAAATGGAGGTCGTAACATATTGGATTTCACAAACACACTAAACCATAACCAAGATATGCGTATACTAGAGGTTTTAGAGAGAGAACGAGTTTGAGGTTTGAGAACTTAGTGAGAGAAAATGAAAGTATTATTATGAGCTCCAACTCCCTACCTTGGGAGGTAGAGAGTATTTATAGTCCTTACATAAATCGCCACCTACGGGCTGTGGATCAGACATACAGTGGGTAAAAACCCGTCCGTCCTCCACGGTGTTACTTAACTAAATACAACTTAACATTAAACAATCTACGACTACGAGCTTTCTAACGATTACATATACTTGAGTTGACCGACTTTTTAATGACTGGATTTTCTAAATCCTAACAATCTCCCCCTAAGGGAGGTCACCTCAAAATACATTGAATACAAACAGATATTACATTAAAATTGTTCTTGGATTCTTGTTAAATTTCTTTGCTCTGAAGCTCATAGTCATTGATTCTTCATTATTGCATGTTTGGTTAATCCAAGTGGAGGTCTTTATCTGATCCACGTGAAATGAGTTTTGAGCCGATTTGAGATCATCGGCCATCATAAATCTCTGACTCATCCTTTGTGGTGTTGGTATTATGTGATGTTGTGACTTTTGGACCGACATGCTCACATTCGGGATCATGATTTCTTCTCATCAGAGTAGCGGAAGCTTTCGTTGATTCATGATATTGGCGGCAACGTAGCAGAAGCATGGAGTGAAAATATCAGAGTCATTGATGCACTTAATCATGATTTCTTTAGAAATGAATGTGTTGTGTGAGCATGCGGCTATGGATTGACCGCTTCATTACGATCACTGCAAGAACGTCGGGCGTACCTTCATACAACAGTTAGCAATAAAGCGCACGAAAGTGTCTTTGATCACTTTCGTTGAATTGAGGTACACGCCCATGGTTCCCCGTTGATCGATTACAAGTACTGCACGTGATCGGTATAATTTGAAGAATTTCCTTGACAGGGTTTAGCAGCTGCTCTAGCCGTTCTCAAACCGGAGCGTCTCAAAGAAGACAACGCGGAGTGAGTGAACCAGCGAATTGAGATTCAGTGATTGATGAAAAGATATTTGAAAAACAATCGTGTATCGCTCAATAGAAATTGTTTTTGCAATACAACGAAGGTTTTAATGAAAATCAATTATCAATCATAAACACCTTTTATTTTGAAATACTAGTACATAGTCGATGTGCTAAAGAAAAGAGTTTTTAAGCACAATGACCTGTTTTTCAAAGGTATCCGTCAATCCATAACCTGAACCAGGATTGATTCAAGAAATTGAATCTCCCCATTGTTTCTGTTCAGTTGTCACATGGTTGATCTATTGGATAGATCTCACATGCCACCCATCGGGAGCTTGTTTGATGTTGGCTCGGAAGGTTTTCCATCTTCATTGTGAATATGATTGCATATCACTCGGATGTTCTGGCAATACCACTAGGATAATGAGTAGGACTCATAAGATAAAATCTCTCTTTCCGCATTGTGTGAAACAGAGAGTCTTCAATGACAATGTCCTAAAGAGATTTATTTGATGATCTCATGGCTCTAGACTCAATTGTGCATATTTGGTTCCTATGCCAGAGACTAGGGAGAGGGTCTCCTTCTTCAATATCAACAAACTCTAAGAGAAAGTCGATAGATAATGTCGGTTCCCCGTGAGAATGAAACAAGTCCTTTTAAGAGGAACTTGAGTGGTTTGGGAAGTTGTAGTGCAGTGCGTCACTGGGTCCATGACGTCTTGTCTTCAATACCAGTGTTACCTTAATAACCACCAGTAGCATATGAATTGAACCCGATTACTACCCTAAGGTTGAATTAATTGAGGGCTATTTCTTTTCACCCTTTTCATATTCATTTCTTTTTCATTCTTCAACCCCTTCAGTGCTTATCGAGACTTCATAACTAGAACCTTGTTGGGTTTATTCCAGTACTAGCTCAGTCTCGGTCCGCACTCTTCCCATATCTCACTTTTCTCCTTTTTTCATCAAACCTAAGGACTTCTACACTAACTAGTGGATTGTCCCTGGGTAGATCCCTTCGGTTCTGGCGGATCATGGGAACAAATACCTAACCTTATTATCCTTATATCACCGTACATAAAGTAAATTTGGTCGGTCTATTTGGTATTGTTCATCTGCCATTGGAACCAATTGAAAACCATTTGAAAATCAATCCAGGTACTTGTGATATATGATCAAAGCATTTTGTACCTGAATTGTTTTTGATATTTTTAGAACAAGAGCTCCCCCTCAGCATGTGCATCAAGCATCATTTTGTAATAGAGATAATTTTCATCTTTAAGGGGTTGGCTTGCATCTAAGAGTAGTTATATAAAGAATGTGGTTTTCAAAATAGTTGCTCCCCCTCAATATGTGCATAGATATTTGAAGATGTTTTGCACATATTAGGAAAAGACTGCACATTGAAATAAATTGATCACGTTTCAAATATTTGTGGTTTAAGATAGATGCTCCCCCTCAACATGTGCATGGAAAATTTGAAATTGTTTGGCACATGTGGGAAGGAGAGCTTGTACATCCTTATAAAACCATTTACCGAATTATCAGTTTAAATCCAATTTAAATCATAAATTCTCCTCCGATCACAATTATCAAATCATTTGAGATTTGTGATCTCTGTAGATTTAAATTGATTTTGAAAGCTTTTAAGGAGAATTGTGACTTGAATATGAAAACGTTTTAACTGATAAGGATCGGATTTTGAGACTTTAGACTCCATTGATTAAACATGCATGATTATCTTTTGAAAACAATTGTATGACAAATAACCTTTTGATTTAATTGAAATCATTCTCCCCCTCAATCAATGACATAAGTTGTTGATTGAGTGGTAGATATTTTTGACAAACGTTAAGTCCATATGATTTTCAAAAATAGAGTCCGAGTTATTTTACAAAGCAATTAGTTTTCATTAGATAGTAAGTAATTGTTTTAAAGAATCAGAGCATGAGATTTGAAAAACAAGATAAAGCATGGCTCTGTTCTTTCTTTGAAAAACGGGTTATTGCCTGAAATGACAATAAACCATAGTTTCACTTTCTCCCAAATATATATATATATATATATATATATATATATATATATATATATATATATATATATATATATATATATATATATATATATATATATATATATATATATATATATATATATATTTTAAGAACATTCGAACAATATCTAAAGACCCGTGTCATTCTTTGAATGACAACACAAATACCGTAGATATTTTCGAATTGAGAAAATAATGACAAAATGACAATATATTTTTTTTTGAAAATTTTCAAGATTTTTCAGATTTTTATGGATTTTTGAAGGTTTTAAATTTTTCTATTTTCTTTTTGATGGTTTTATAATTTTGTATTTTGGTTTTTGAATAAATATATACAAAGATATGGATGAAGAAAGACCTTTACTCCTCTTCTTCCTCTTGAAGACGTTTAAGTGTTTTCGGTTGAAGACTCTTTAGACCAAGTCGTGGGAGGATAAACTCAAAATGTTCTCCAGGAAGAGCTTTGGTGAAGATTTCGCTAAGCGGTATTCAGTCCTCACAAAATAAAGTTCCACCACAACGTTTTCTACTTGCTCCCTGATGAAATGATGTCGAATGTCGATGTGTTTAGCTCTTGAGTGTTGAACGTTGTTGCATGAGAGAGCAATAGCACTTTTATTATCACGATGGAGGGATTTTGTTGAATTTAAAGCCATAGTCGGATAATTGGGATCTCATCCATAGGATTTGAGCACAACAAGATGACATGGCTATGTATTCAGCCTCGTAGGAAATAGAAGTACTCATTTGCTTCTTTGAAGACCGCTTACAAGCTTATCACCCAAACCGAGCACCTTCAGACGTGCTTCGGCGTGTATCTTGACATCCTGCATGATCAAGGCATCTGTATAGGTCGTTAGTGACATACCGGTGTCCTTCGGTACCAAAGTCCCATATTGATGGTTCCTTGGAGATACCGAAAGACCCGTTTAACCGCTTCAAGGTGCTTTTGGTAGGCTTAGCCTGATATCTAGCACACATGCACACAGCGAAGATGTGCGGTCTCTGGCTGTGAGGTACATCATGGATCCGATCATACTACGATATTTCGTTTGGTCTACCATGATCCCTGAGTGGTCCTCATCCATTTAGTACGTTCTATCATGGGAGTGTTAACAGGGTCACTAGAATCAAATCTAAATTTCTTTAAAATCTCATTTGCATATTTAGATTGATTTATAAAAATGCCTCTGGAACTTTGTGAAATTTGTAATCCCAAGAAAAATGACATTTGTCCCATCATTGACATTTGAAATTTGGAACCCATTTCATTTGAGAAACGATCATATTCATTGGGGTCGGTCGAGGCAAAAATAATATCATCAACATATATTTGAACGTGAATTAAATGTTTGCTCGACTTTCGGTGAACAATGTCGGATCAACTGCGCTCCTTTGAATCCAGTAGATATAAGAAACTTTGATAGCGTATCATACCATGCCCTTGGAGCTTGCTTCAAACCGTAAAGAGCTTTCTTCAAACGATAGACGTGAGTAGGATGCTCTGGATTCAAAAAGCCTTCAGGTTGGCTGACGTATACGATTTCTTTCAGATCTCCGTTAAGAAAAGCCGTCTTTAAATCCATCTGATAGACTACCATGTTCTTACTTGCAGCATTAGCCAAAAAGATTTTGATTGCCTCAATGCGAGCAACTGGAGCAAATGATTCTTCAAAGTCAATACCCTCTTCTTGACGGTATCCTTTTGCAACCAATCGAGCCTTGTTCTTTAAAACATCACCATGCTCATCAAGTTTTATTTTGAAGATCTACTTTAGAGCAATTATCATGGCACAGTCAGGAGCAGGTACTAATTCCCATACATCTAGTCGATCAAACTCATGAATTTCTTCTTGCATGGCATTGAACCACTTGTCTTCATTCATAGCAGTTTTAACATCTTTTGGTTCGATCTTAGAGAGTACGGAGTTGAAAAAGCACCATAAGGCATCGGTTGCAAGTTATCGACGAGTGGATACTGATCGAGAAGGGTTTCCAATGATGTTGTCCAATGGGTGATCATGTGTCCAGTTTCTAAGGTGTTCATGTGGTTGTTGTTGAGGAACAGTAGCGAGTCGATTTCTCGATGAAGATGGTTCGATGATGATTCAGAGCAAATATATTTTCAAAAGGAGCATCTTCGAGGTAGCAAAAGGATTTTCATCATCTGTAACAAAGCGAAACATTTCCATTGATGTACACTTGATGATTGAGGATTGTTGATGATACAGAGTGATCAGCAGAAAGTGCTTCTTGACTTAGTGACATGGAAACTGAAGGGTTAACTTCATTGACAGAGATAGGAGCAGCCTCTATTGATGGAATTGACAGATCATTAGCCCTTGGCTCATAGTGTTCATCAAACATAGGATCAAATAATTTCTTCAAATCATCTTTTGAAGGGGGTACATAATGAGTTACTGGTGAGGGAATTGAAACCAGAGTAGAACTGATAGGACTACTTGATGAAAGTTGAGATGCGGTTCCAGAACTGGTTTATCCTGGAGCCATTTGACCGGTTAGGTCATCGAACGTAACGTGAATTGTTTCCATGATATTTTGGGTTCTCTTGTTGTAGATTCGGTAACCCTTCTTGTTTGGTGCACAACCAACAAAAACTCCAATATCTGCCTTTGCTCTTAATTTACCTAAATCTTGACCGTCATTCGTTGGATAGCACAAAGCACCAAACACACGAAAGGTAGGAGAGATCAGGTTTTCGTTTATGAACAAGTTCATATGGAGTTTTTCCATGAGAAGTATGAATAAGGTAACGATTTTAGGTGTAGCAAGCAGTGGCAATGGCTTCAGCCCATAGAAACATTGGAACCTTTGAATAAATTAGCATTGTTCTTGCGGCTTCCACAAGAGTTCGATTTCGTCTTTCGACTACACCGTTCTGTTGAGGAGTTCGTGGAACACTTCTTTGATGACTGATTCCAACACTTTCATAAAACTAAATTAAGTCTTTGTTAACAAACTCTGTGCCATTGTCTGTTCGAACTATTCTAACATTATTGTTGAGTCGAACTTGTAGCTGTTTGATAAGTTTGATGATGACATCGGGAGTTTCATCCTTTGTCCTCAAGAATTTTACCCAAGTAAATCGAGAGTAGTCATCAACAACGACTAACATGTATTTCTTCCCATTTATTGTTTGTACTCTCATTGGTCCGCACAAATCCATATGAAGGGTATGAATGACTTCCATTACTGAGTTTGTGGGTTTCAGTTTATGGGCATATTTCGTGCTTTTTCCCAATTGGCATGCTGAACAAAGATGATCTTTTTCATACTTTAATCTAGGTAATCCTCTTACTAAGTCCTTTCTAGAAAGATTGTTTATGGTACCAAAGTTCAAGTGATTGAGACGACGCCTTTGACAGCAAGCAGATGGGTGAAGATTTCATCATATCTTCGATAGAGATGGTGTATAGGTTTGAACCACGAGTTCCTCTTAATAGTTCCACACCGTCGAGTTCTCTAACGAAACAAGTATGTTTTCTAAATGCCACTTCTAGGTCAGAATCACAAAATTGACCAACAGAAAACAAGTTATAACCAAGACCTTCAACATAATATACCCTGGAGATTATACTTTTGCCAACTACATAATCACCATAACCCACAATTGCTCCAAAATGGTCGTTCCCGAATCTAATAATCCGATGAATTTACTCAGGAAGTTCATGAGCCGTGACCGGTCTCCAGTCATATGCTTGGAATAGCATGAGTCCAAGTACCACAGAACGATTTGAACGATCTGTAGTTGAACACAGAAAAGAATGGATAACTGGATAATTGGGATCCACATGCAAGAATGTGTTCCACTTGGTTAGTAACAGTGATTGGAACACCCACATCAGAGGTAGAAACAATGGACTCATTAGAAATAGATGCAGTGCTAGTGTCCGTATTTGACCTATTCAAAGTATGTTCGCTTCTTAAGGGAATAGTTCTACCAGTGGGCATCCATTTTCTAGTGGGCATTGATTTAGCAAATTTAGGGCAAAACTCATTAACCTTACGCCCAGTAGGTATCCATTGATAACCTATATTACTAAATTTCCTTCCTGTGGGTTTCCACTATTTTCTAACATTCTTTTGCCTTTGCCTTTTAGCCTTCTTAGCTTGAATTTTAACTTTAACAGTTTTATCAGGGCGTTTAACAGCATTAGACAAATCATTCACACCACATTCAAGATTAGTAAATGTAAAACCACGCAATCATCATTACATGTTTTTCCAAAGTAGCAGAATTCGCATTAATTACTGTACGCTTAAAGCTAACACTAGAATCAACATGATTCGTTTTATTCAACTCAAACTTAATATTCCTAGGGCGATCTTCTACTCTCTTCCAATGCACATTCTTAGCTTGCGAGGTCCTATCTTGCTTGGTATTGCCCTGGAGGCTTTGACCCACTTGCTTTAATGTCACTGATTACTCTGTAGAGGAATTGTGAGAACATTAGTTGGTTGATCTACTTTTGCATTCCTGAACTAGATGTGCAGGGATCTGAACTACTTGAAGGCACATTAGTGTTCACTTCTTAAAACTGGGCATAGAATGGTTTGTATGCTTGGCACTAGGCATAGAACAAGGCATCACAGCTTTACCTTTGGCACCTAAGGATTTAGGACATGTTGCAATTAAACATTCTATAGCGACTCTTGAGATCGTTTGGCCTGAATGCAAGCAAACTTAATTTCTCTATCAAGAGGTTTATTAATGAAATCCTCTTCCACAATCTCACGGAGACATTCTAGGCTATCCTTAAGGTGAGCACAATAGTTATGAAACACAAGTTCATTATTCCCAAGATGAGGAGGAATGTATTTAACAGTCATAGTATATTTGCGTCCGAGGATGACTTTGATGCAACATTCTCATTAAAGACAAGTGGCAGGTTCCCTTTTTCCTGACTCCTCAGATTCTCAATTTCCTTTTTTAAAAACGTTATTTTTTTGTTGTTTTTGTCACGAGTGACTTTCATTGAATCATATAACTCTTTAAAGTGTCGTTTAACCTTTTCATTTTCTTCTAGAAAACTCTCGTTTTCCTTTTGTAAAGCATTAACCAAGTTTTGAAGATGAAAAGTTTGAGAGTACTGAGAATCTAAAGGAGGAGGTATTTGGGAGCCAGTCACATTGTTCTTTTCACCCTTTAATTGAGAGATTTGGGCTTTCAACTTTCTGATCGTGTTACAATGATCTCGAATATGTTCATCACGTTTGCTAATTTCAAAAACTGCATCAAATTCAGGAGCATCAAAGGATGTCTTGATATTTGAGGTTTTAACATTTTCTTTCAGATGTTGATATTTTAATTGCAAAGCAAGATGCTCAACTTCCAATTTAGAAAACTGTTTTACCAGGTTATCATGATCATCCTGTTCAACTTTATGATGCAGTTTAGAGTTAGTTTTTTCAAGCTCAATGACACGATCATGGGAGACTTTCGGAGCAACAGATAATTCATGAAATTGAGAAGCATTAATGGAACAATTTGTAGCAATGTAAAACACATCTTGAGTAATACATTCAGAAATAAGATTCTCATTCAATGTATGCAAGTTCTTCCTCTCAATCTCATTATATTTTAATTCTCGCTCATAGTCACTAACCTCAACTATCATTGCATCAAATTCCTTTCCATTCCTTTAATATCTGAATCCATCCCCTTTTAAGACTCTCAAATTGATCTTTTAGTTGTTTAAAGAAAGGCATGACCTCAGTTAAATAGCATTCTTTAGTTTGCTCAAAACCCCTTTCCCCTTCAGTTATCCCAGTGGGTGTGATCCTTTTCTTACAAGTTTTCTCAAAATCAACAAACAGTTAAAAAATAACATATTGACTGATTAAGGTCTTGCTTTTAGTGGCAATAGTTCTAGGAACTAAATGCATTGGTGTATTCGGAGGATACACAGTCGCTGAAGGCATTTTCCTAAGGGAAGGGTTTGTTACAACAAGATTCTCTGCCTTTTGCTTATCTAAATCCTTTTTCCAGAACACTTGTTCGGGTGTTAACAACGTTTGAGGCTTAAACTTGTTCAAGGAAATCCAGTTTTCCTTTTTGTAATCATGGGGTTTGATCGTTATGTTATTCTCTTTACATTCAGGATCTTCTAGCTTCTTATTCATTTTCTCCCTAGATGCATCATCTAATTTTCTATCTTCCTCATTGCACTCAACGTAACTAAGTTTCTGTCTAGGTTTAAGAATCTCATTACTATCATAGATTACATTATGGGCTCTAGCCTTTTAACAACCTTAGGATTAGGTTCCACAACAAGGGGAATGCTATGCTTATCGCTTAAGACTCTATGTTTAGTGATCAAGTGAGCAGTCTGAATGGTATTCCCTTGTACGTACAACTTATTTTCGAGCTTGTTTTTAAAAAAATTTAGATTGGAAAAATCATTCAAAAGTTTTGATTCCTTAGCATTGAATTCTTGCTTAAGCATTTTAACATTTTCTTGAAGTTCTTGTTTTTGCTTAGCAGTTTTAAAAAAGCTTTTTTTGTAAGGAGTTTAACTCTTGTTTTAATACTTCTTCTCTAAAATTACTTTTTCTAATAATTGTACGCACTTGGTCATCCATTTCCTCCTCACGAGTGGTCAACTCAAACTTAGCACGTTGTTCATAAATAGCAACATGTTCTTTATAGGCATTTAGTTCAGAGGTAACAGAATCATCAGGGGCACATGCAGTGTATTCATCAAAAACATAATCATCATTGACTGCAGAAGATGCATTACTGGGTACATTCTCACTTTCACTTTGCTTCACATATTGATCATATGGGACAATATTACTATTACCTATATCTTCAATATCTGATTCATAAGTTTCAAGAGACTGTACTTTATTATGCATCTTTTGCCCATCAACATCATCATATAGTTTTAATACCTCGGAAATGATTTTGTCTTTGGATGGACCAGCATGTTGTGGTGGAGAAACCTTTGGAGAGACCATAGGTGAGATGCTAGCCATGAAGATTTTTGGCAGTAGAGGTTCATCATCGACATCATAGTCAAATGCATCACAGTCAGCTACTTGAAATGCATTTTGATGATTATGACCTATCTCCTAAATTGGCTGTTCATCAACATCAAGATCATAGGTTCGAATTTCCCTCAGCAAGGAATAACAACTCCTCTTCATCCAAAGTCGCACCATTATCCCGAGCTTGCACAAGCAACATCTTGTCTCTGAAGTATTCTGCATTCTGTGGACGTTTTGGAGATGTGCAGTTCCTAGCAATATGTCCTCACCACCACCGCTTGTAGCACTTAATTGGCTTTGCTTGACCTTGATTCCCATTCCTTCCCCTATTCTGATTTACCCATTTTCCTTTCCAAGACAGTACAATCTGATTCGTTGAGCCCAAGAGTCGTAGTCAGTTTTGTCAAGCATGGGTGGACGAGTATCAACCACCGCTGAACATCCTCAGAACAATGGAGATGATTGTAGATACGTTGGTAGACATGTTAACAGTTACACGGGTTTTATAACTCTATGATTAAACCGGAAATAGATTCTTTCACGGGATTTTACTAAATCAAGAGAAAACCGTATACAAGCGAAAATCAACCAAGTCGCTAAAAGTTATTGAACCAAGTCGCTAAGACCAAGTCGCTAGATACAAGTCGCTAAAGCACCAAGTCGCTACACAATCAAGTCGCTAAAGAGCAACTCGCTAAGGTCCAAGTCGCTAACACCAAGTCGCTAGACACAGTCAAGTTGCTAAAGAACAACTCGCTAAGATCCAAGTCGCTAGTATCAAGTTGCTAACACTTTGCACTACAACTTGCTAACAATTCTGGCAAGTCGCTAACCTCACCAAGTCGCTAACAGTAGTGGAGAATCCACTAACTTGTACTATTTGTCGGCTTGTCTCAATAGACAAGTCGCTAGGCTCAAGTCGCTAACAACTAACACAGAACTCGCTAACTTTATCTTTGAAGCAAGTCGCTACAATGAATATCACACCGAGAACCAAGTCGCTAGCAAGAAAAACTTCAAAAACACACTTTTCAATCCAAAACAAGCTCAACCACAATGATTCAAGCTTACCAAATCAAAACCCAAGCACTTACAATGATTCTAAACACAAAAGTACACCCAAAATTCAAACTTTAACACTAGAAATGATCCAAATGATGCAAAAACCACTAAACTTTTTCAAACTCAAAAACCACAAGAAATCCAAGGATATTAAAGAGAGATGATCAAACCATGGCTCTTGATACCATTTGTAACATATTGGATTTCACAAACACACTAAACCCTAACCAAGATAGGCGTATACTAGAGGTTTTAGAGAGAGAAAGAGTTAGAGGTTTGGGAACTTAGTGAGAGAAAATGAAAGTATTATTATGAGCTCCAACTCCCTACCTTGGGAGGTAGAGAGTATTTATAGTCCTTACATAAATCGCCACCTACGGGCTGTGAATCAGGCATACAGTGGGTAAAGACCCGTCCGTCCTCCACGGTGTTACTTAACTAAATACAACTTAACATTAAACAATCTACGACTACGAGCTTTCTAACGATTACATATACTTGAGGTGACCGACTCTTTAATGACTGGATTTTCAAAATCCTAACAGAGGTGAATTTTTAATTTAATGGGGGAATCTTAATTCCATGAATGAGGTCTATTAAGACTCGGCGGTAGGAGAAGAAATTAAAATTCTGGAGGAGGTGGGGGCACTCAAAGTCAAAAGTACCCCTCTTAAGTCCTGTCGTCTCCATCTCATTATCTCATTACAACCGTTAAAAAAAAATAATCCGTCTCTGAGTTTCCATCACTTGCTTGTTTATCCTTCAGTTTTAATGAATAATCACGTTGATTCGTCAACAACTTTTCAAAATTCTTCACATATCATCATGACTCGAGTCTCTATTTCAGTATTGCGGTATCTATATTTTTGCTTCAACTTGGTGTGTGGCATATTAGCCTGGTACCATGTTGTCTTTGAAAAAAAAATAAAACAAAAGTATTTAAAATTTATTTTGAATATATCTTCTATCAGCAGAAGGAGTAAAATTGATATGATTATCAATGATTTACAATAATATAATTTGTAAAGGTAGAAGCAACAAATAAATCAATAAGGGTGATTTTATGATTTACTATTATCACATCATTTTTAATACTATAAATTTCTAACAAACCAAACACGTCACGGATTTTTTTTACTTCATCATTCCAAATTCTAAAATATTTTAAATTGCAAAAAATAAAAACTCATCAATTGAACTCCCCTGAACCAAACGCCCTCTAAGGATAATATTGGAATATTGATACACTATCATCATTAATTCGAGTCAACTAAATACACTAGCAGAGAGACAAACCGACATTCGACAAAACAACATTTAACTCAAGCCTAATTATCATGTCATGATCCATGTCATTCATTACGTGTATCATTTGCTTTATTATATATGAAGATAAAGATTATGATACAATTGAAATGAGAAAAGTAAAAGATGAAAAATTTTGAGGTTTAAAAAATTGAAGATCAAAAAAAGATTAAAATATGGCTGATGTAATGAGTGTTTTGTTATATTAAAGCTAATTATACGCATCAACAAATCAAAGCCCACAAATTAAACCTATTTTGTGGATCTGGGCTTCTATTAACTTCCATTTTTCCCTAATTCCTATTTTATAAAAAGAGGGTGGTGAAGTTAGGCAATAAAATGAGCCTCAATTCTTTCACTATATACACATTTAGATATCCGAATCTCCTTTCTCAAAATAAAATACTCACACCGAACAAAACTTAGCTTGATCGAAATCATAATCGACCAAATTATTTTTAAATGCTTCTAATTAATTTATATATTTTGCTATTAAAATATCTGATTGTGTTTTCAAAGTAATTTCTATAGCATAGTCCATAAGTTCTACAAAAAGCCCTATAACTTATAGGGTTCAAAATCATATCTATACATGTTTTGTCAAAAAGAATTTCAAAATTACTGGCTTATGACCTAATAGCTTGCTTTAATATTGTATCGATTTCATTTATGTTTTTCTTTTTTTGTTTATTTTTTAATTTCATTAGTACAACATATCATAACGGTTCCATTCATCACCCGGTTTAATCTGAATTTGATGGTATCCACTCCTTAAATCAATCTTAGAAAACACTTTAGCACCTGCAAGTTGATCTAATGAATCATCAAGATGTAGAATAGGGAAATAATAACTTATAGTATTTTTTTTGATGGCACGACTATCAATGCACATCCTTTAACATCCATCCTCCTTCGGCGTAAGAAGTACCGGAACCGCACAAGGACTAATGCTTTCTTGAATATAACCCTTTCTCAACAATTCTTCTACTTTCTCACGCAAGATATCCGACTCCTTAAGACTAATTCTATAGTGAGGAAGGTTTGGAAAACTTTCTTTGGTAACCAAATCAATTTGATGTTGAATGTTCCTCAATGGTGGTAAAGAATCCGGTGTATCATCCGAGACTACTTTACTAAAATCTTCAAGTTCGAACTTAACCACTTTTAAAATGACATTATTCATACCATCTTCAACCCCCTTTACTACTAAAGCATACGAAACCCCTGTCTCCTTCCTTTCGGCTTGAAACTCTTTTGGTGATGAAAACATTGTCACCAATGTCTTGCTTTCCACTTTCTTTCTAGGAGAATTGGCACCTAAAGGTAACACATCAATATTTTTCTCACTCCATTTAAACAAATACATATTTGACTTACCTTGGTGCGTAGCATTCACGTCATGTTGCCATGGTCGTCCTAGCAAAACATGACATGCTTCCATATCAACCACATCACAACTAATCAACTCATTATAGTGCTTCCCAATAGCAAGAGGAACCTTACAAATTTCGGTCACCTTAATCGCCGGTCCCTTCTTAATCCACCCAATTTGATATGGATTGGGATGAGGCTCGGTTGGTAGCTTAAAAGCTTTAACCAAGGCCTTAGACACCAAATTCTTACAACTCCCTCCATCAATAATAATGGAACAAATCTTCTCTTTAACCAAACACTTAGTTTGAAAAATCTTATTACATTGTGAAGTATCACTAACCTTTGGCGAACACAAAGTCCGTTGAATAACACACATCATTTGTTCCACTTCTTTATCCAATGGTGGCATGTACTCAAGTTCATCTTCCTCTTGAAACGGCTCGTCACCAAACACTCCTTCATTCCTAATCTCTGATGTATAGAGTGTATTCCTCTTTGGACAAACATTCGACCTATGCCCCGGTTCACCACATCTAAAATATTTGTCACCCGACGGTTTAGCATAAGGATTAGATTTAGTCATTTGAACTTCCTTACCTTTGTCAACCCCACTTCCACTAGCCTTAGAAGTCGTAGTAGTAGACGTAGTAGTACTAGGGAGGGCAAGTTGGCTTTGATTGGGCCGACCCCCATTAATACTTGAACTCTCCAAAGTTGACCGTCTAAACCCAACTCCGGTTTTAGAAGCAACCTCTCCGCCTTCATAGCTAACTTTCGAGCTTGATCAACGGGACAAATTGACATCAAACTAAAATTTTCTTGAATTAAAGAATTCAAACCACTAATATACCTAGCCGCGGTTTGTTCCTCCGTTTCCCTCAAATTACAACGAGCTTGCAACCTTAAAAACTCACCCGTGTATTCGGCTACGGTCTTCTTCCCTTGAACACAACTACGATATTGTTGGTACAATATTTGCTCCACATCCGGAGGCAAAAACATTCCTTTGATCATTCTCTTCATCCTTGGCCACGTGTTGATTGGATACTTACCTTGTCTCCTACGATTTTCTTGTTCATGTTGCCACCAAGCTCCCGCGCCTCCTTGTAACTTATAAGCCACGATCTTCACTTGCTCTTCTTCGGGAACATCTATGATGTCAAAGAACTTATCAACTTCATATAACCAATCTAGCACCGCTTCAATGTCTAGATTTCCAACAAAGTTAGGAATCTCGGCCTAGACCCAATAACCTTGTCACTCACCATAACCTTGTTGACGGACATTCCTTTGAACCACGTTCCTATGTCTTGGATTCCTATCCCTTAGCCCTACACCAATTCCTCATAATCTTCCTCATCCGAAGACACAAAGTCATCATGTCCCCAAGCTTGTTTAGGAGATTAGTAACGTGCATGATTTCTATTGAAACCCTTGTTGTTAGGACGACTTTTATAAATACCATGTTCGTCACCCTCATGATTTGGATGTTTACCACCCCCGATCGTGGATCGGATTTCCTCAAGAACGTTGGATAAGCTCTCAAATTTGGTCGCGAGATCGGTAATCGCACGATCCATGTCTTCGGTCGACCGCACCCCACCACTGGTACGGGTTTTTTGTGCTTCTGCACCGTTCACCATCTAGGATACTAATAAGCTCTAGATGTTTAATAGACGAAGAACTTATAAACCAATTACCACCAGGAATCAACCTGTATCTGATGCCAACTGACATAGAACGGAAGCGTGTAACACAAAGCCTTATCAAGGTTTTAGCAAATCACATGGATTTAAAAGACATTGTCTTGAATTTTTATTGAATAATTGGATAATAAACATAAAACCCAAACCCTATATTTATAGGGAAGCCAAACTTGGGAAACAATCAAGAAAAACTCGTCCAAAACCGACTCAAAACTACTAATAGTTACAGCGTAATTGAATTTATCAATTACGACGTATTTGATTCACAGAACATAAACAAAAAATTAACAAAGAGCTACGGCGTAATCTAGGCTTGGGGTTACGCCGTAGTTAAACCGCATACTACGACTTGACTTGTCGAAGCTTCTTGTGACTCTCGATGTGATCCATGTACTCCTTGACAAGTTCCTCAATCTTATCCTCATCAACAACATACTCAAGTCAATATATATCCTTTCTTTGTAGTGTTAAGAAAGACAGTTTATTTGAGAATTTATTTTTCTGTTTATAATTGTCTTAGTATTTGTTTTGATCTCAAAATTCAATCCATGTTAGATTCAGTAGGTGTATAATCCTAGAAGTACTATAGTGTCTATTTATAACTTCTTGCTCTAGCTTCTTGCTTGTGATTCTTTATAATATTTAAGCTGTTCCAAGAAATGCCCAAGCAAAAACCTTCTCCTCAACGACATTAAACTTATGTCTTTCAATTGGATTTTTTCTAGATATAAAAAGGCATGTCTAAACTGGTTAGAGTGGCTTTTTTATCCCTATAACGCTCTTTCCTTATCTTGTAACTTTTGCTAGCGCCTTGCTAGCTTTCTTTTAATCAAATCGCCGTTCACAAAAAAAAAAAAAAAAAAAAAAAAAACTGTTCCAAAAAAACTATATATTTGTCCTTTTGTTCAAAAAATAGTGTTTATTAACTTCTTTGATTTTTATGTCTTGCATGGCTTTTTGTAGGCATGGCTTCCTGCATCTAGTTTATGTATGATGGAAAGTTAGTTCATGTGCTGAACGAGCTACTTAATTTAACTTGTCAAATTTGGACCTTCTAAACCATTTTCCGTCTTTCTTATATACATACAAAATAGAAGATCTAAAAGTTTCATATTTCTTAGTCCGGAAGTCTTGAATGTTACAGTTTCAGGCTATAACTAGTTACCTTCTAGGCTCTACAATTAAACTGTCGTTATAAAAAGTAGCTACGCTCTTTGTAAGTATGACGGCATAGATTATCTTTTTATAGTTGTTTGTGGACAACAATAAGAGTGCAGTTAGTTTCTTAAATTACTCAAGATCTTTGATAGTTATTTGTTCTAATAAATCACTAAATTTGTTAATTTAAGGTGTGTTTTAGATTAAATCTCATTCAAGCTAAAAATATAATCGAGTTTTTTTTGGATCCGCTATAACTAACAAAAGAAAAAAGAAAAATTGTGACCCAAGCAGGTGCTATATATGTCACTGATATGATGCTGATCAAGAAACTGAAGCTCACCCTTTTCAAAAATAAAAATAAAAATTCCAGAAAGTGATGAAGCTCACAGTACTTTCTTTGACTGCACATTTGTTAAAGCTGTTTGATTGGTGGTGCTGATATGTTGGAAACGTTGATTGAAACTGCTATTTATATTTGTTGTAATTGCTAACTTCTTGCTAGTTTTCACTTATTTATATAACTGCTTATAAAAAAGAAGAAATGTTAAAGCTGGAGTTAATGAACTGCAAGTCTGCACAACTGCACCAGTGCAAGTGGAGTATCTTTTCGAATTGGCTGACTGTTTTTACACGATGAGAAGCTAGCTAGCTTGAAAATATTTTAATGCAGTCATTTGTTCTACTATTTGGATTTTGTTCTTGAGAGATAAAAAGGACAGTGTTTTGTTCGGATAAAATTTATAGATCGGATTCAAGCCATATATTGTTTTGGATTGTAATCAGGAATCTCAATGGTGTTTTATTTCGCTAGGGTGGTGTTGTACTGTTGTTAGCCGTGGGAATCCTGATATTTGGCTTTGATTTCATTTTCTTTTGTAATTTTCTAGCTTTCTACAAGTTGCTTTAGGAACCTTATGTTTTCTGTTCTTTAAACTTAATCACCAGACATATTGTTTTAAAGAAGTTCGTAATATATTACAAGAATTTTAAAATGTATATGTGATTGTGTTCCCATTTATTTATACGTGATTGTGTATTTGTGTTCCCATTTCAACGAATATTTTAGCAAGCGTTTTCGTTGTGAACATCTTCAAACGTTTTATATCTTTTATCTAATAAAACCTTTCAAGAGGTTTATGACATGTGAGTATGCGACTATATTGTTCGTTAGCTAATTTCAAATCGTTTTTTAGGTTGGTGAACTGCGGATATCATTATATAGAAGTGTAATTCACATTTATTCATCTAAAATGAGTCATTCTCAGTAACCTCAGAAATATTTCTATGGGACTTTCTGCTCAAATTTGTTTGGCTGCACTACCACATGCGGCAATGCTTGTTTTGGTTGAATTTTGTTTCTTCTAAATTACAATAAGCGCACAAGATTTTCTTATAGATTTAAGATAACACTTTGATTGAGAGAAAATCAAATGCTTTTAATAAAAGTGAAACGTAAATTTGGCATATAGAACCTATTTGGCTGAGAGAAAATCACATGTAAATTAATTGAGGCAAGGGCATATTCTAGTGATATCTCCTCGGGAATCAATTAAGTTACTGATTAAGTCTGGAAATACATTAAGATATTCATATCTTATGACCTTGATACAAAGCACCTTGCAGACTAACCGTTTGATGGTTACTGATCATTTATGCTGTTGTTTTTAGTTTGTGGTACATATGAAATTATTAAGCATTTGATTCTTCTTCTTGCAGAAAAAAAAGCTTTCTAGTTTCACACTTATTGGGGTGTTTTTGAAAGTATGTATCTTCTTAAGGGGAGTTTTATGTAAACATTGAGATTAGGGCAACACTGAGATTAGTTAGGGTTTTGCTATTTATAACAAGTTTTGTTTCAGTCTTATCTCCAGATGGCTGCAGTGACTAATATATTCTGCCCCAATCCAGTTATTGTCCCACATGCCTCCAATCCAAAGTAAGTAAATTTCATGTTTAGTTAATTGATTGTGATTAGAAATAGATCTACAATCTAATGAATTGAAGTTTTTTTATCAACATGTTGTGTAAGTTTTTTATGCTTGAATTCTGTTATGTATTCATTTCTGACATTTTTGATTGATCTACTGTTTGAGCAGTCTATCAGGATGGGGTCGCAACATGATCATTGTTCATAGTAATTCGAGCTTTGCACAACTGGGTATAACCCATCTGTTCCTTTCTATGTAGCTATAATAGATTTTGCATCTGTTTACTATTATATGTTCAGATGTATGCTATAAGTAAAGTCATCATGTATTTCGATCACGAGTAAAATCTTTATTTATTTATTTAGAAAATTTAAAAGGATTATTGATATGTGACTCATAAAGAACAACTTTAGGATGTTATGAATATAGTTAAATATAATCATTTTTTTTTTGTTAAAATATTTTTTTGTCAGATATATTTTCTTTCAACGCCTGTAAACAAATTTAACAAATAAAAATTATACTATGTGATTGTAGTATGTTTATTGCATATGCGCTTTGATGCTAATACACAGAATATTATTCCCTTGTTTTTACAGCAATACCAATAGTGATTTCTAGTGGTAGTGAGGACGATTATGACGATGATGCAGGTACAAACTGTTAGTTGTCTGAACTAAGTTGTTCTAAGCATGTATTAAAAATCCATATTTCATCCAACACAAGCTTATAAATAGGGTTATGATGGTGATTATACATCTGTTTGTTTTTTGATAGCTTCTGAAGCTGAGCGAAAGCGGAAAGGAAAAGCGGTAGATGTTCCCAGCGAAAGTGCAGCTGATTCTGAGGATGATGCTGGTACCAATTTTTTTGTTGTTTGAATTAAAATGAACTAAATCGTACTAAACATGTATCAAATTAAAGTCCATATTTCATCTAATACAGGCTCTTACTTAAGGTTATAATGGTAATTATACATCATTTTGTTTTTTTTGCATTTGCAGGTCTTTGAATTTGAATACAACAGGCAATTGGATGTCGGAATTGTGGAGCCTTTGGAGAGTTTTATCAACACAAACGTTGCTGGACTAACTGTAGATACACATGCTTTACGGACTGTAGCTGGTTTGGCTAAAGGTACGTCTCTCTTGTAAAATGGTATCCGCTTATGCACTAATTTTTGTCTTACAACTTTGTTGGAAAATTACAATTCATGTTAGCAAAATAGAGACCCCAAATAATAAGGGACCAAAACATGTTCACTTTTTATAGAGAAAACTACGAAAAATGACCGTAAACTTTGCGAAAATTGAGAAAGTTGTCCTAAAAAAAGTTGCAAATATTGTCCTTAAACTTTCAATTTTTCTGCAAGTACTGTCCTTTCCGCGTTACTATAGTTGCAAATTTTGTTTTTGGACTACGCTTGTTAGGAAATCTCGTTAAATGCCGTGTGAAATGACTATTTTACCCTCCTTTTCTTCAATAATCGCAAATCGACCCTTCTCCTTTCTTTCCCGCCAAACAACCAAATTTCTCAAACACCATTCTAGTATTTTTTACCCCTGATTGACAAACACAATTTCTGAAACACAAAATCACACATAATTGATTATACTTCTTCAAAACGAAATGGACAAATCCGATAACTTCAAGAACCCCATCCGTCCTTGCAACAACCATCACCAACGCCAACACATAACCCGCACCTTGATTACTCAGTCATTCATGCTTTTGGTTGTTTGTTGACTTTTAAAAATCAAACAGGTCAAATCCAAACAACCCTTAAACTGTAAAGGCATATGCAAACATACAAGATGAAACCAAAAATGGGAACAGGAAGATAAAAATTATCATCTAAATTTGCTTCATTTCATAAGGCAATTAATCAGAAAGGTATGACAAATACAAATCATAATAACTGAATATTTCTAAACATTCATCTTCTAAACATTCATAAATTTAAGTATCCTTAGTGTATTTTTTTTATCTATTTTTCTAACTACCGCCCCTTCTTTCCAATGCTCTTTTGTCACTTCACCATGCCTTTTAACCTGGCTTCTCTTTCTTCTTCCTCTTTCCAATTTTTTTTCTCCAAACCAGCTTCTAGTTTACTAGAAGCTTTCATCAAAAGGGCATAGGGGGTTTTTTTATCCTCGAAAGCTTCAACTTTGGCCGACTGTTTTTGGTTAACTATGGGGTTTGTTCTACCACATCTTCCTTATGTTGTTTCCTGTAATGTTGAATGAATAAATCACATGGATATAGAAACATAGAAAACCATTTAAAGATAAACGACAGTGTAACATACTTGAGTTGATGTGCTTCATTGTTTTCGATAACTGCATCTGCATCATCTCTTGCTCATTTGTTTCCGGTCGACATACTCAGATTTGAACGTGATGGATAAACAAGGTTGATGATCTAAGATGGGTATGCCTGTCGACATACTCAGATTTGAATGTGATGGATAAACAAGGTTGATGATCTAAGATGGGTATGCAGCAACATGTTTCTGGAACAAATATATACACAAATAATGAGGAAACCGAAGAGTCAGTATTAAATTTTAGAAGCATTATAGGTTAACGTGTTAAATTCATAATCGTGTTTATATTTCCAACAATAAATCATATCTAGATTTGAAATAAAACAAATTACATAAATGTTCTTAAAACATGTTAATACAACCATATCATAGATAGAAAACATACAATTATATCAAACATATCAAATTACATAAACTAATATAAATACAAATATATCATAGAGGTACTTCAAACATACTTAAAACTGAAATGAATACAACCATAACATTGACAACCATAACATAGACATAACAGCTTTCATGGTCTTTTGACTCTTTCCTCCATGACTTGGACGATTAAGTTGTTAATCGATGTCCACATAGAGCGCGCCTCTTCCTTAAACACGCGTAGTTCCTCACGACCCTAAAATGTATTTTTGCAACATTGACATGTAGATGTGTGTGGTTTTGGCATTAGTGGAAGTTGGTTTTCTGGTTCTACGGCGACATACTTGAAAGCCTCCTACTTTCAATGGGTAATGGACCTCATGGTTGTAATTGTTTGTTGCTAACTTTCTAGATTGTGCATCCATGGTGAGCTGAGAGTTTGAATGAGTTTAATGAACAAGGTTATGATATGAGATTGGTATGTTTGTGTGAGATTATGAGAAGTAAATGAAGTTGGTTAAATGGGTAGGTTTGTGTGTAAATGTGGGAAGTTAATACTCATTCACCTCACATAAAGAAAGTCAAACGAGTTTATTTCAAAGTAGCTTGACCCTATATTTGACTATAGAAAAGTTAAATGAAAGTAGGTTAGAAAAAGTGTGTGTTACTCTTGAAGTAAATTCTCCAACCAACTAGTATGACACACCGTTCAAATAAAAAAATGAAGAGAAATAATATGGATGGTACTGATACAGATGTGGGGTGTTGGATGACAGCAGCCAATCAACTAAAATGAGATGCATTGGCTGTTATATGGAAGATCAAAATGTGTCAGGTTTAAATTTTGAAGCAAGGCTACCTAGAGGAGAAAGTATATACAAACAAATTGTATAAACATGAATATATAAAAACACCCCTAAACTGCATATGTAAATGCTCATGCTAAATGCTTAAGCAAAAGGATGTCTTAAAGGATTAAGCAAACAAATTTCATAAACATGTCTTACATATCTTAACTAAAAATGTCTTAAAATAGCATACTACATACAAAAGGACAACACAAAACAAGGACCATTATCTTACATTTAGTTTCTCTTTTTGGAATGCAATGAACAACACTTAGAACCACTTTTTTGAGTACGGTTCTTTCGACTTTGCTCTTAAGAAAAGGATGGAGCCAGTTATACTCAGAGGCCTTGCCTTCCTCTACTCACTGGTACCCTCATCTGGCCTTGCCTTCCTTTGCTCACTGGTACCCTCATCTGGCCTTGGCTTCCTCTGCTCACTGGTACCCTCATCTGGCCTTGCCTTCCTTTGCTCACTGGTACCCTCATCTGCCATTGCCTTCCTCTGTTTACCATCAGCTTCCTTCCTCTGTTTACTGGTACCCTCAGTTGATGACACTGATAGAGTGTCTTCCGAACAGTGTTGAAAGTGTTAAGATCCAAAACTGCAAAGATTATACAACAAAGGCAAACTGTAATACAAGCTTCAAAGAACAGTATTTAAATCAATAACATGTATAAGGTAGAAAGAAATTCCAAACACCCCTTTAAGAGATTCAATATATTTACCTTGTAGCGTTACATTCTTTTTGCTAATAAACAAATCATCAACAAGCTCTATAGTCACTTTAGCTTTTCGCTTGTCATCTATAAAGATAGCCAAAATAAAATAAATAAGACTTGTTTCCCTTTCCAAACACCCTTATAAAAGGTTCAATAATTTTACCTAACATTTCAATCCTTGTCCTCATAAAATGCTCACCAAGAAATTCATCTAGATTTTCCTCTGTGATGGTTTTGTATGGCCCATATCTTGCTTTCATCTGATCCAATAATTCATCATTAAAGTTATTTCCCAGGTTACACTATACTTCATCATCCGTCAAACATTCAATCAGTTTAGCCCGACCTTGTATATGATATCTGCAAAGGTTATTCAAGATAGCAGTAATACAAACTCAAATAATAGTATCTATATTACATCATAAGAGGTTGAAAAAATTAACCTTTCATGATTTTTTCCATGTATAAATCATGCTTAAGTTCTGCAATCATACGAGAGCATTTGTGATCGTATGGAAAAAAGAACTGAAAAACTTGAACTTGATTTATACATGTCAAAAATCATGAAAGGTTAATTTTTTCAACCTTTTATGATGTAATGTAGATACTATTATTTGAGTTGTAAAGTTCTGCTAACTTGAATAATCTTTTGATTATCATATCACGGTGGAAAACCGCTGATTATGAATGGCGGGATAAATGAAGTATAGTGTGACCGGGCAATAACTTTAATGATGAATTATTAGATCATATGAAACGAAATGGTCATACAAAACAATCACAGAGGAAAAATAGATGAACTTCTGAGGTGGCTGAGGACAGGATTAAAATGATAGGTAAAAGTATTGAATCTTTTAGAAGGGTGTTTGAAAGAAACAAGTACTTATCATTTTGGCTATCTTTATAGATGACGAAAAAGGCAAAATGACTGCAAGCTTTTGTTGACTCGATTTATCAGCGAGAATTATAATATAAGGTAAATATATGAATCTATTAAAGGGGTTTTATTCTACCTCCATGTTATTGATTTAAACTATTAGAAGTGACTATTACAGCATAGTTACCTTTGTTGTATAATCTTTGCAGTTTTGGATCTTAACACTTGACCTTGATTGACATTCTATAGGTGTCATCGGCGAACGATAAGAAAGGAAGGAAGCCAGTAAATAGAGGGAAGGCAAACTGTAAAATTTTCCGATGGTAGAAAAACAAAGACGTTGGCTTAAGAGCAAAGTCGAAAGAACCAACTCCTAAAAGAGGTTCTAAGTGTTGTTCATTGCATTCCAAAAAGAGAAACTAAATTCAGGATAATGGTCCTTGTTTTCTGTTATCCTTTTGTATGTAGTATGCTATTCTAAGACACTTTTAGTTAAGATATGTAAGTCATGTTTATACAATTTGTTTGCTTAATCTTAAGACATCCTTTTGCTTAAGCATTTTGCATGATACCTATGCAGTTTAGGGGGTGTTTGTATATATTCATGTTTATGCAATTTGTTTGTCTATACTTTCTCCTATAGGTATCATTGCTTCAATATTTAAACCAGCCATATTTTGAACTTCCATATAACAGCCAATGCTCTCCATCCAACACCCCCACGTCTGTATCAGTACCATCCATATTGTTTCACTTCATTTTTTTACTTGAACGGTGTGCCATACTAGTTGGTAGGAGAATTTACTTCAAGAGTAACACATACTTTTTCTAACCTACTTTTAATTAACTTTTGTGTAGTCAAATATAGGGTTAGGCTACTTTGAAATAAACCCGTTTGACTTTCTTTATGTGAGATAAATGAGTATTAACTTCCCACATTTACATACAAACCTACCCATTTAACCAGCTTCATTTAATTCTCACAATCTCACACAAACATACTAATCTCATATCATGAACCTTGTTCATCAAACTCATTCAAACTCTCAGCTCACCATGGATGCAAAATCTAGAAAGTTAGCAAAAAAAGTCACAACCATGCGGTCCGTTACCCATTGAAAGTAGGAGGCTCTCAAGTATGTCTCCGCAGACAGAGAAAACCTACTTCCACCAATGTCAGAACCACACGCATCTATATGTTAATGTTGCAAAAATACATTTCAGGGTCGTGAGAAACTACGCAATTTTAAGGAAGAGGCGTGCTCTATGTGGACATCGATTAACAGCTTAATCGTCCAAGTCAGGGAGGAAAGAGTAAAAAAACCATGAAAGAGTCAAAACCATCGATTAACTGAGTTTTCTTTGTAATGTTAAGATAATGGAGTGAATGGAGTGATCGATTAGGAGAAAACACTGAAATATTATGAAGAATCAAAGAAGCTCCTACAGTTGTATCCTTTCCATAACCCCCTCCTCGTTAATGATTTTGTGATGTATTGCACCAGGTTTTGCACCTGATAGATCTTTGAGAGTTACTGTAAGATCACCAAGGGCATTTGGAGTACATGAAAGATATCTATGCCCTGTCGACATGTATCGGTGACACTGATTGGACAATTGATGATTATGATGATTCTAGAAGAACAATCGGTGACACTGATTGGACCCATAGATATCTATGCCTTGCCCACGTGTATCGAGGCTAATTGGACGCCTATTAAAACCAACTGCAAAACGCAAATGATGCTTCTGTTGGCGAATGTACTTCCTGGCTTCAATGAAAGCAACCCAAAAGGCATATAGTTTATATGCCATTATCACCCTGGAAAGATCAATGCCTCAAATATATGTCGGCGCAATTAACAGTTCAAATGATGCCACTTTACAATCAACAATAAAATGAAAGGAAGGTACATCAATTGATAGCCAGACAAAACAAAAGCCAGTTAAAACTACAGTGCCACAGTTCAAAAAGGGTAAAATAACCTTGAACCGTCGACCAAAAGGATTTTTGAAGTGACATGGTAGCCAACATAACCGTATTTAATCATGTGACGTTACCTTATGGGTGGCGAGGTTGGTGAATGGAGTGGCTTGTCAAGCGGATGTGGCCCCAACCTGGTATTGGTGGGTGTTGGTGGCCAGGTTGACAGGTCTTGGCCAAGTGAGTCAACATCTGTCGTGGTTCAGGCTAGTGGGTTGAATGTTGTTGGCCGTCAAATGGATATGGTTGTGTCATTCCTTGAACCTATGATCTGTGTGACCAATCAGAACCCCATGGAACTCATATCCGTAGGGTTCTGATTGGTTCTTGGGGTTCTAATTCATCACACAGACCGTAGGCTCAAGGAATGGCACAACCATATCCGTATGACGGCCTACATCATTCACTCTACAAGCCTGACACACCATAGATGTTGGCTCACTTAGCCCAGACCTGCAACCCTCACTACTAACACCCGGCCCATTGGGGTTAACCATGTCCGCTTGACGAGCCACACCATTGGCTCGACTGGCCTGGCCCACCCTAAACCCTGACCACTTGTCTCAGACACACCAACCTCACCACCCATTAGGGTTAGCCACACACGATTAAAGACGGTTATGTTGGGGTACCATGTCGCTAAAATCCTCTTGGTCGATGGTTCAATGTTATTTCGCCAGTTGAATTGGCTTGCTGTAGGTTTAATGCCTTTTGTTTTTATGCATTATCAATTTACCTTCTTTGTTTGTCATGCGATTTCATCGTTTGATTTGTCAACGTGTGATAGGTATTGAGGAATTAAACTTTCCGGTGAGAATGGCTTATAAACGATGCCTTTGGGTTCTTCGTTAAACCGGAAGTACCTTCCTGCAGAAGCATCGACATTTGGCATTGAAGTTGCTTATGAGTTTTAGTAAGTCCATGCCTCAATACTGCGTGGTGAATCCGTGGGTTCAGTGTCATTGATGGTTCTTCCAGAATCACTAGAAGAGTTAATGAATTTACTTGCATTTATAGTCATTGCCAATTTATTATTATATGATCTATAAAACGGGTCTTTTATGCTTATTCATTTTGTTCATTTTAGTCGTTTTTTGCATCTTCAATAATAAGATGGCCCAAGTCCCCATTTGAGTAATTTTGAGCATTAAAAAAGAATTTGATGAATCATCTTTTGAAATATAGACACTTAAACATATATATGTTGAATTTATGTACTCCGTATTACGTATCAAAATGTCGCATTAATCTATAGTACATGAATAGGTTGAAGGGATTGGTTAAAAATGTCTGAAACAAGACATTAAATGACTAGAATGTAAAGAAAAAGCTAAAAAATTATTTAACATTTGTATATGAAGAAGTATCATCTTCAAAATGCCAAGCTTCTATTATGAACTAGAAGCTGCTTTGTAGCAAAAAATTTGGAAGGAGAAAGAAGAAAGAGAAGCCAGGTTTAAAAGGAATGGTGAAGTGGCAAAAGAGCATTGGAAAGAAGTGGCGTTAGTTAGAAAATTAGAAAAAAAATTATACCTTATGAAATGAAGCAAATTTAGATTATAATTTTTATTTGCATGTTCTCAGTTTTGGTTTCACTTGCATGTTTGCATATGCCTTTGCAGTTTAGGGGTTGTTTAGATTTGACCAGTTTGACTTTTATAAGTCAACAAACCCAAAAACATGAATGAGTGAGTAATCAAACTGTTTTAACACATCTTTAGTATTCAAATTTATTTTTAATACATTAAAGTCATTTTAATTTGTGGCATGAAACTGTTAAACACAATCTAATTATGTTTGGCCGTTGCTTCTTCTCGTTCTTTCCTAAGTCTCTCCTCCACCTCTTGTTTAGCCGTTGCTTCTTCTGCCAGTGTTTGTAACAATGCTTCTTCGTCTAATCTCATTTGATGTTCCTGTTCCTCAATAAGATATCCACCATCCAGCAACTCATGTTCAACCTGTTCTTCTACTAACAATTACATTATTCTTCTTCATCTAGCATTCCCCCACCAGCTACCCCACTCCTATTCCCATAAAGTGTATCATTGTGGAAAACCTTAACTAAGTTTTTCTTTGTAATGTTAAGATAATGGAGTGAATGGAGTGATCTATTAGGAGAAAAAACTGAAATGTTATGAAGAATCACAACAGCTCCTACAATAACATCCTTTCCATAACCTCCCTCATCATTAATGATTTTGTGATGTATTGCACCAGGTATTGAACATGCTAGATCTTTGAGAGTTACTGTAAGATCGCCAAGGGCATTTGGAGTACACGACCTGATTATTGCAAAAACTTGATCAACTTTACCGTTATTGATAAAGCTCTTGATATCACCTAAACATCCAAACATAACCCCTCCCCATTAGCATCACAAACTTAACCGCGCTAAGCTATGGCCCACGTGAAAAATCCTCATCCTCACCCACATCCTCAACAACTTTTCTAATATAATCTTGTGTTGAAATTACATACTCTTGCCCACCTTCCAGATAGCGTGGGATCGGGGTCGAGAAAACCTCCTTTTCTACGACCAAGGAGTTCAACCCTCTAGGCAGTGAACCTAATCGTTGTAGTGTAGTATGGGGTAAGCCTCGGGGATTGATTTCGTTACCTAGGGGAATATGAATGCTAGAAAGAGATATATGACGAGAAGGTGGGGTTGAGGATGATTTTTTTTATTCTTTTTATATTTTTTAGAAAGCAAAGGTAAATATCTCGGGGTATATGATTGGGGGTGGTACTTCTACCGATTTCACTACTTAACTAATTATCTAATTTAACCTATGGATAGTTTATGCTAATTGAGATGTGCTCGTATGATGATTAAAGATGTGTTCACTTAGATGCTATTACTCCATAGTTATCTTTTATTGATCGGTTGAATTATCACTTTCTTTATCTTAATTGATGTGTTGTATTCCTATTAGTCGCAGGGGGTTCCTAATTCCATATCTCTATGAATTGTAACTCTACTATAGAATACACGGGATCAGCAAGTGCAATAGCATCTCCCTCGAATACCCTATTATCATAAAGCACAACTCACGCAATAAACACAACGATGGCCTAGGTGCACTCCTATGGTTTTTTGCTATTTAGGACGTTCAAGCTCGAAACAATGAAAGAAGAAGCCAGTTTTCCATACTCTAGCGTTTGCCAATTAAGACAAGAGACAACATAACAACAATCAGTAACTAGGTCTCATAGATCTAAGCAAACACACAAGTAATTTAGCTAGACATGTTAAACAAGCAAGCATACACACAATCAATGGAGCATGGGGTAGACATTATGATAAATTGGATAAACAAACTTATCTTGAGGTGTAAAATAGGGTATGGGACCCTAGAATACTATCCAAGTTGGACTACAACTGAGTTAGAGTTTGCTCTCCAAAATTCTACCTCCTAAAATACAGAAAAATCAAATTCTATATATAGATTTACAATCGCGACGGCGTCACCTTTTTCTAGTGACGTTGTCAGGTCGCCGTCATTAGGGTTTCATTTGGGCCAAGTCATCGTCGGGACAACGTCACTTGAGAAGTGTGACGCCATCGGTCTTCATGCAGGACGTCGTCTGAATCTTGGATCTTGGGCGTCTGGTGCAGTTTTTATGAGTGACGCCTTCCAGAAATAAGGCGTGACGCCGTCAGTCTTTAGGACCAGAAATTCCATTGAGTCGTCGCATGCACTTTTGATCAAGTCTTCTATATAGGGACGGCGTCGTTCTTTGGTTGGGACGCCGTAAGGTGTAATGAACAGCTTAGAGTGTCTTTTTTTTTGGGTAAAGGGCATTCCACCCGGTAAAATATATTACTCCAAAAAATAACAGTTAAGTACAATGGAATGTGGTTGAAGTACCACATTAACCTCAAGCAATCACTTGAACAACCACTAGATCATTTGTGACATGCCACAAAAGATCATCTAGCTACAAACAACTAGAAACCAAAACTAAACTAGCATAAAATAAGACACATCAAACTTTATGCAAAACCAAAAAGAACAACCTATCCAAGTCTAATGTCATGGATGCTAGCAGCCTTTAATTGAGCCGTAGAGAGACCACAATCATCAAAATAATCATCTTCATAAGTATTGCAGTCATATGTATCCTCTCTCCATTGCTCCAAAAGACTCTTTGTGTTCACTCCACCACCAAAATAATTAGTCTCGTTGTGGTCTTCAAGGACCTCATCATCGTCACTATCAGAAACGACCACATTTCCCACATTAGAGAATGGATTACCCACCTTGGTTGAAGAAGTACTAGGCTTAGAAGCCTCAACCTGCACCTTCTCATTCACGTTACTCACATGCTGATCTTGGGACCCCTTAGCATTCGGTTGAAGCCCGTCAACATCCTCCTCAACCAACGAGTTTAAAACATCAAAAGAATTGGAAGACTTGGTGTTCGTACCAAGCTTAGAGTGTCTTCGATCTTGACTTTTCCATTTTCTTCATGTCTTTGCTCCTTTTCGTCCAAATATGCTTCATTCCGGCATTTTGCTTTCAAAAGATCTAAAAAGTGAAAAGGAATGATTTTAAGCAGCAACGGATATAAAATGTGTCGATTTAGGGCTTAAATGACCCCCTAAAAACGTATGTTTTAAATCCTTATCAAATATCCCTACACTTGGTATTTGCTTGTCCTCAAGCAAATGTGCTTTTAGCCAATCAATTTATAAGTTGGGGGCATGAAGCATTGGTTTAAGATAGTCTACAACAAGTACAAGCGCCACAATAGTCATAACAAGCATGAAAATTATATACTAGCACCTTACAATTGGTGTTTAGCTTCTCTCATCTCTCGGGTTTATATAATATGAAGTGAAATGGAAGATAAACACTCATTACCTCGCGTAGTACATAGATTACCATAAGCTTGAGAATAGATCAAATCTCTACCGCTTTGGCGTAAGAACCTAGGAATAACTATGTTGATCCCAGTTGAGCAAACGATCTAATATAGAAACTGACTTAGAATAACAACTTATTAAGTATTATGCGGAATTTAACACCTAACCTTAAGAAAAAGAACAGTTAACATTCAACACCTCAATATTATTTATTAATACGAATACTCTTACAGTATTAGGGTTTTGCAACCTTGAAGTGTATCGACTTTAGATATAAGACTTACGTACTTCTAATCTAACCTAGGACCTCCTTTTATAAGCCAAGAAGTCCTATACATTATACAATACGTAACCTATAAGATAAATATCTTTTCCATATTTATCTAAAACAATAAACTAACCGACTATACAAAACACTAGCAGTAGTTACAATATATCATCCGTGGTTACACATTACTACTAGCCGCAGTTATCTTCATCCGTGGTTACACTCTTCTGTCCGTGGTTCTATCAAGCCTGTCCGTGGTTCCAGTACTTAAAGTAATTCTTGATGCAAGGAACCTAAAACCCAACAATCCTCCCCTAAACTTGATACATTCCAACATAATTCTCAAGTTTCCTTTAAGCTCAAAACATCTGAAATGGAGGATGTAGCCAAACACTTACTAGCCTTAAGTATATTCTCATACTTCAGTAACAAATCGTAAGCTTGACCATCATAAGGTACTAACATCTTGATACAACCAGGTTTCAACATCTGAACAATAATTTCTGGATGCTTATTCAGTTGAGGATAATCACCTTCTACAAGCATATGAATAACCTTTCCAGAAATAGTCAAAACATGAACTCCACAAGTTTGATATAAAAACCATCTAGTAACTTGACCATTGGAGAGTCCTTGCCATTCAGATTCATCATGAGTAGGTTCAAATAGAATCTTCAAATGATGATAAGCCAACCTCTCATAATAATCATTTGGATGTACTTCACCAAACTTATTCTTGTAAAGTATCCAAAGATTCATCAAATCATCTCTATCAAAATACTGAAGCATTTGTGAAAATTTATTATACTCAGAAACTTCATTGTTGAGTCTTTTAATTTTCCAAACTCCTTCACTTCCATCATTAATCTTAAACTCATAAGAAATGATTTGATTTTCATTTTCAACAACTTTCAATCTTTTAGAATCAGATGACTCCTGCCTGAACCTCAGATTTTCTCTTCCTTTTACTTAGCATCCACTCATCATGCTTCTTTATCCACTCTTCTTCCTTCTCAGAATTCATTGGACAGAAATCATCTACATTAATCCTCATACATCTCTCATAGATTTCCAAAATTCTTTCAAATGAACATTTACTAAGATTATCAGAAACATAAATGCCTGAATTCTTAATAATTTTCATCAATACATTCCTAATTTGAGCCATAGTAGGAGGTTTCTTTCTTATAACCTGTTTCTTTGTTTTGCTAACCTTCCTTGCCCATTCATTCATCAATCTAGCTTTCTCCTCATCATCCAGCAATGCCCATTCTTGTGCAGTAAACTCATCAAGAATTTGTAAAGAAGCTTGAAGATAGTTTTCTGAGTTATACCATATAGCTAACCATTTCTCACTAGCTTCCTCCTCTTCTTTCTTTCTTTTATCCAAAGCTGCTTGTTCTTCAGCAACCATATTCTTTACAAATTCGTCATCAAAAGCTTCTTGTTCTGCTCTAGATTTAAACTTCAACTCTGGTACTGCAATACCTTTACCCTTTCCAACATCAGATTGAAGCACCTTCTTCTTCAGTGGTTCACCAATAACTAAAGTTTTTCCTCTGGGTTTGGGTTTAATTGCAGTAGTTTGAACAGATAAAGCAGGTGCAATAATGGGTGTAGTAATAGATGATGTTTTGCTCAGATTAATCAATGTACTTGCAGCTTCTTTCTCTAATTCTTTAGGCTTAGATGGTAATATATAGAGAGTTGTTACAACAGTGGAAGTGGTTATAATAGCAGTGGGTATGATTGCTGAAGGTATAGTTGTAGTGTTTATAGTTGCTATGTCTTGTTACAAACATCAGTGTTAGAAGTGTACTAACTGTGGTTTCAGACATACCATCCGTGTTTGTGTTCAGTACTACATCTTCTACAACCTTCTTCACATTTTCAAGAACTGCCTCATTCCCATCTTTATCAGATACCACAAATGTTTGATCTCCACTATCAACATCTTCTTCCATAGATACATTAACATCCTCCCCTGAATTCTTGCCTTCACTCCTCCCCTGTTTGGATACATCCTCCATATTCAGAGTGGAAAGGAGTTCAGCTTCTTTTTCCTTAGCTTCCTCAAAGCAGCAAGCCCAGGCCTTTTTATCTTCTCCAAAACCAAACCCCTGTGCTTCAAGCGCCGAATATCCTTTTCATGAAACCCAGCCAATTCTTTGAGATTAGAGATCGTCTCCTCCATCTTGGTACATTTGGCCGTCAATTCATTTAAGCGTTCAAGAATATCCTCCCCACTTCGACCTGTGTGAACTGGTCCGAAAGGTGGTTCATTGGAAAAGTCAGTATGTACAAACTCAGAATCCGTCAATTCATGTTCAGGTTCCAACCTATCCTCATCACTTTGAGCTGTGTTAACTGCTCCGAGAGGTGAATCTTTGGATATAGAAAACATAGCATCAGACCGAGCCTGAACATCTATGCACCCTTTTATAGCCAAGTGGCTAGGGATTCCTCCACCTGTGTTAAGTTCCAAGGAACTCTCCACATTAGAAGTTGCCAATGGTTGGGTCTTATTTATGTTTCCACTATCCTGATCAACATCTAAGCATGTATCAGTAGTGGAAGCCCTTCCAATCATGTCACCTTCATCACCTGTGACAGCCTCATGAGCAACACCACTAGCACTAGCCTGAGGAAGCTTAGTGCCCTTCTTTCTCCTAGTCCATACAATAGGTGAAATATTAGTGATTTGAGGTGTAGTATCAGTGGTTGGAGGTGTACTGTCAGGGATTTGAGTTGTAGTATCAGTGGTTGGAGGTGTACTGTCAGTGACAATCAGTTGAGTTTCAAGACCTTCATCAAAATCAGGAGCAGTAGGCAAAATAAGCATGTGAGGAAATAAAGGAACATCTCTAATTTGTACATTCTGTGGCTGATTCCTCATATGTGCAAAAACCTTAGGAAGCATATGATGTACTTCATACTCTCTAGAATGTTCAATAGGATCAACAATTTGATGTGCGACAATCAGTTGAACAAACCGAGGATACAAATAGTATTTACCCTTCTTCCGAATGTTTTGTACTAACCCCTCATAAATCATTCTAGACCAATTAAACTTCCTTCCCTCAGATAAACAAATAATAGCAGTAGCAATTTTTGAAGGAAAGTCATTAAAACCAGTGGTCTTGTTACTCATACACATCAACAAGGTGTGAATCAAAAACTTCCATTGTTGTGAAAAGAAGCTCTTAAAGAATTGTACCTTTTCACCTCTATGTGTATACCCTAATCTCTCTAAACCAGCAACAATCTCAACATCTGAAAGATTGTCAACCCCATCAGCATCATCAAACTGCAAAACTTGTCGAATGAGATCCTCAGTAACAGAAATAACATGCTCATCCACTTCAGAACGAAACATCTCCACACCATCAACCATTACAAGTGTAGCATTCTTCCAGAACTGATGTATGTAGGCTTTAAGAATAGTGGGTGTAACAGTTAAAGCATAATGAATGGGACTGTGAACTAAGAAATCAATCATTTGATGAAACCCTTCAGATCGAGCATTCTTGGTGAGAATGGCAACTAGGTTATGTGAAGTGGAATACTTTTCATCCATTTTGATTTAGGAAAATAATGATGTGAGTTGATGAATTATGCAAAGAAAGTGATTAGGTTAAGGTTGAGCGCCAATTGAAAGTGGTTTGAGAATCAAATAAATGATCCGTCCGTGATTTGGGGAGAGTGATATAGATTTGCCAATGTTACCAAACAGCCCCTGTACTATCCAAAACAAGACTCCATGCTATCCGCGGTTTCAGAATACTATCCGTGGTTACAACAGACTATCAGCAGATACATGAGATCACTTCTTCCAAATGACCAAGAGATATAGCAAGTAAATCAGCTCCTTATGCACCAAAAACCTTCATATCGGTAAGACAAAAACACAAAACCAACACAGAGTATAAGGTTATTGTTGTCAGTGGTTAGGAAGAGCTAAAAGTGGTACCAAAAGACTTATCCGTGGTTTGAACAGGTAAGTCAATATGGTCAACTTCTAGAACTAATATTAGTCCAACTCCCAAAAATCTCATTAACTCCTCAACCACATTAAACCTGCCCTGTATTTACTTCCATAACCCTAAACCCCACTTATAAAAAGAACCCAAATCTTTCATAACGCACACACCAATCAATATCAAAACCCTAATTTCTTCAAAGTCTCCAATCAACTGCAATCACAATGTGGAACCCTAGTTGGAATAAACCAGAAGTATTCAATCTAACATCCTCCTCATCCTCATCATCATCTTCATCATCAAGTGAAGAAGGTAACCCATGGCAGTTCTACCTCCCTCCACAAGAAATAAGACCAGTAAAATCTCCATTTCTTCCATCATCTGAAGATGATAGTGTGGTGAATCCAAGTAATGCATCTGAGGACTCTGATGATTCCTCAAAGAAGAGATCTTCTTACTCCCAACCTTCAGCATCTCAACCCCAAACAAGACCACGAGCAAGAAACCCACCACTTCCAAAAGACAGAGATGTGGTTCTTGGTCTTCAAGTACCAAGTTATGGTGCTTCTTCACACATCGTAAAGGGGAAGGGAAAAAGGAAAATGAAATGATGCTTTTTGGTGATATGACTATGTCCTTCGTGCTTCATCTAATGTGGTCATCGTCATCATCAACGTTTTCATCAATCCATCCTTTCCATTTTGATCCTTAGCATCCTCGTCATAGTAGTCATGCATCTCCGACCATTGAGATAGAAGGAATGGGTGGTTATGCAAGGCTTCACGAACGCATATCCAGAATCTAGTGTGAAAGATGTGAGCGATCATGCATATCCAACAGCCTGTTAGATGTTGGAATAGATGAGATGAACTAGATTAGGATTAGTAGATCATGTATAGCTCTGTTCTTGTAGTTGCATTTGATGTTGATTGTACTGTGTCGTAAGTTGTTTCTCAAATGAATGAATGAACACTTTGCATCACTACTTCTTTTACTTCTATAATGATCATTCTAGTAACTGCAAAATGGTTAGTGAAAAACAGAACAACTAGCAGTGGTTTGAACCAAACTATCGCTGGTTAGAAACAAACTATCAGAGGTTAGAAACAAAAATGGCAAAACTAAGATTACATAATAACAGTGCAGTACTTATACAAACTGGTACAAAACAATTTGAGAATTTAGAGATTAATCATTCCAATACTAACAACAAGATACTGAAACCTCCCCACATCAAAAGCTTTGGTGAGAAGATCAGCAACATTGAAATCAGTATGGATTTTTACCATTTGAATCAACCTTTTCTTATTACAATCTCTAATAAAATGATGTCTTATCTCAATATGTTTAGTTCTAGAATGTAAAACAGGATTTTTAATGATGCATATTGTACTGTTATTATCAATGTAAATCTTAGTATGCATAAAATTGTACCCAAAGTCCAGCAATTGATTCTGAATCCATAGAACTTGACCACACAACTAGCACAGCACATATTCAGCTTTCAGTTATAGAATTTGCCACAATAGTTTGCTTTTTACACTGCCATGAAATAAGTCGCTTCCCAAAAACTGACATCCTCCAGTTGTAGACTTCCTATCCAAACTAGCGCCAGCATAGTCACTATCTGTGTAGGCCACCAAGTCAAAAGGAGAATCCTTTGAGTACCAAAGGCCCAATTTAGGATGACCCTTAAGATACCTAAAATTTCTCTTAACAGCATTCATGTGTGATGAATTAGGTGTGACTTGAAATCTTGCACACACACATACTGAGAACATTATATCCGGCCTAGATGCAGTGAGATACATCAAAGATCCAATCATAGACCTGTACAACTTCTGATCAACTCTTGTACTTCCATCATCAGGTAGCAAGGGTTTCTGAGTCTCCATTGGTGTACTAGCACTTTTCACATCCTGAAACCCAAACTTCTTCAAAACATCTGCTACATACTTGTCTTGACTAATGAAGATACCATCAGTCCTTTGTTGAACCTGTAGCCCCAAAAAGAAAGTGAGTTCTCCCATAGAACTCATCTGAAACTTATCATGCATAAGCTTCTCAAAATCTTTGCATAGCTCTTTATTGGTTGAGCCAAAGATGATGTCATCTACATAAACCTGAACCAGTAAAATATCATCTTTGTGCTTTCTTATGAACAAAGTTTTATCAATTAGTCCTCTTGTAAACCCATTGTCCATCAAATAAGTGGACAGGCACTCATACCATGCCCTAGGAGCTTGATGCAAACCATACATAGCCTTCCTCACCCTGTAGACCTTGTCAGATGATTAGGATCTCAAAACCAGGAGGTTGACAGACATAAACCTCCTCATCAATTGTGCCATACAGAAATGCACTTTTAACATCCATTTGATACACCACAAAGTTTTTAAATGCAGCATAAGCTAAAAACAATCTAATAGCCTCAATTCTTGCAACTGGAGAAAATACTTCATCATAATCCAAGCCTTCAGTTTGTGTGTATCCTTGAGCAACCAACCTTGACTTGTTCCTCACAACAATACCTCTTTCATCCCTTTTGTTTCTGAACACCCATTTTGTCCCAATGGCCCTCTTACCATTTGGAAGTTCTACCAAAGTCCAAACCTCTTGAAGTTTGAACTGAAGAAGCTCCTCTTGCATTGATTCTACCCAACCTTCTTCAGATAATGCTTCTTCAACTCTCTTTGGTTTCTTTTGAGACAGAAAACAAGCAAACAGACAATTTTGTAGATCTTTATGACTGTTTCTTTTGTGAAGAGATCTTGCAAAGAACCCATGTTCAGGAAAGGGTTCTGTGTTCTTAACCTTGCTTCTTGTTTGAACTGGAGTATTCAAATTTCCAATTATTTGTTCCTTGGGATGAATCTTGTGTATCCTTGTGGAGGTAATAGGACTTTCATGAATGACATGTTCCAAATTAGTTAAATCAGCATTAAAGAAATCATCCATGTCTTCATCATCAGTAGGAGTATCAATTTCAATCAAAGCAGGCATATCAGGATCATGTGGATACTCCTCTTCACATGTAATGGCTTTGCATGTGGTCCAAAGAAAGTACTACTTCATACTTACAGCCGAGATTTCACTTGTAATGACAGTGGTAGAAGTTGTTGGCTTAGCAGTGGTTGTATTAACTCTATCCGTGCTTATGTTTGGCTTATCCGTGCTTGCAGACTGCTTTTTCTTCTTTTCAATTTCCCTACCAACACTGAATTATCTTTCAATAACTCATCCTTATCTTGATGATGAGCACTATTGCCTCCAGTATTCAAAATATCATCATCAGTAGGACCTTGCTTATCAATGATGGGTGAGACAGAACTAGCTTTCCACTTTTCAAACAAATAGAACTCTTGAGGAGAATCAGCTTCCTTAGAAATTGCTTCTTCACCAGAATTCTTTTGAGTACCTGCATCAACATTAGTGGAAGTTCCTGCAATGATAGGCTCATAATTCATAGATTTGGTTAGCATATCAATGTTAAACAACCAGTCTGGTCCTTTGGTCTCAACACTAGGAGTCTTTTCACTGAATTGAACATGTAAATTCTCTTCAACAATTCTAGTCCTCCTAGTGTATACTCTAAAGGCTTTACTATTAGATGAATAGCCTAAAAAGTATCCATCATCAGCTTTTTCTTGAAACTTGCCTAGGTAGTCTATGGTATTCAAGATAGTAACAAGACACCCAAAAGGTTTTAGAAATGCAATCATTGGCTTCCTATCATGTAACAGCTCATAGGGGGTCTTGTTATGAGGCTTTACTACCTTACTCCTATTCTACACATAACATGCAGTGCCTACAACTTCAGCCCAAAAGGTAGTTGGTAACTTAGACTCACACAACATAGTCCTAGCAGCCTCAATTAGTGTTCTATTTTTCCTTTCAGCCACACCATTTTGTTGTGGTGTTCTAGCAACACTAAACTGTCTTTCTATACCTTTATCTACACAAAACTGATTCATCACGGCATTCTTAAACTCAGTTCCATTATCACATCTGATTATCTTGACTTTATGATTCACTAGATTTTCTATCTTAATAATGAAACTCTTGAGAACTTCACTAGTTTCACTCTTAGCGTACCAAAAAGTAAACCCAAGAAAATCTACTATAATCATCAGTGATAACTAGGCAATACCGCTTATGGTTCAAACTCTTGACAAAAGTAGGTCCAAATAAGTCCATATGAAGCATAAACAGTGGTTGTGAAATGGTGTTGACAGTTTTGGACTTACAAGAAGCTCTATGTTGTTTTCCTTTCTGACAAGCCACACACAGTTCCTTACACTCAAAAACCTTAGAAGGTAACCCTCTCACTAAGTTCCCTTTAACCAGTTAATTGATTGTTTTGAAATTGAGGTGACCTAATCTTCTATGCCATAACTTAGACTCATCCACAGATGCTTTAGCAAATAAACAAGTTAAGGACCTATTAGGAATTACATCTTTAAGATCAAAACAATATATATTTTCCTTCCTAGGTACCCTAAGTTGTATAAACTTCTCATCGGCATCTTAAACTCAGGAGACAACACCACACACTCATTTTCACCAAAAAGTACCCAGTTTTTCTTATCACACATTTGAGAAACACTGAATAAATTGTACTTAAGTCCCTGTACCAAGTAGACTTTTTCAAAGTCCAAATTTCCTGTTCTGATTGTGCCTCTTCCAAGTATCTTTCCTCCCTTTGGATCATTGCCAAAAGCCACATATCCTCCATCAAAAGCTTCAAAATCTTTCAGGTTGCTTGCATCCCAAATCATGTGCCCAGAGCAACCACTATCAAAAACTCCTTTGTCTTTTAGCTCATCTTGTAGATTGCCCTGCACATGAAATTAAACAAGTTAGTTCCTTTTGTGGACCCAAGCCAATACTGACTTGGGTCTGCCCTGTGCATCAATATAATCAAATTTGGTTAGGTCCATTGATGCACAGTTGACATGATGTAAAACCTTGGTCTTAGGTTTCCATTGCCAACTAGCTGAGGCCTTAACAAAGATAAAAATGATTCCCAACCACTGTATCGGTTATCACCTTTGGAATTTTTAAAACTTCTTTGTTATCTGTGGTGATTTTTGGCTTATCAGTGGTTTGATTTTGCTTAGCCGTGTTTACACTTTGCTTAGCAGTGGTTGGAACCCATTTGGGAGAAGCAGTGACAATAGATTTTGTATTCCCATTCCTCATTAACACTGCTTTAGGAATCATGTTTCTGTTAGGATGAGGGTTTGTTTTCTTTGAAAAGCTTTAGTGATTTACCCTCCTCCAATGATTCCAAACTTGTGGTCTGTTTTTATTACAATTTCTCTATTAGTGCTCAAAACTACCACATATAAAACAAGTCTTTTTAACACATTGAAACTCATCACCTAATCTGTTAGAAATTAAACCATTTAAGCTTCTTTGATTACCCCTAGGTTTATATTGTTTCATCTGTTCCCTAGGTATTTCCCTGTACTCTACTACATTCTTGGTAACTTTAGCTCCAAATCTAGGTACAAGATTAGCTTGTCTAGTATCAACTTTCTTAATAGATTCTAACTTTTCAGGCTGTGTTGATACTTTACTATCTTCCTCAGAATCTGATTCCCAATCTTCAATGATGGGAGCATCGAGGACATATCGAACTTATCTTAGGTATTTCAGTCTTACTTATTCCTTCAACAGGTTTGTTAAAACTGAATTCACTACTAAATGACAGTTCTTTAGCAGGTGGTGCATGTTGCATAAGAGTAGGTGGTGGCATATTGTTGTATCCAATCCTAGAACCCTTTTTCATTAGATGACTCTCTATAGATTTATGAACTAGATCAGAAGCAAATTGTGTTTTAGCTACCCTAACAACATGTTTTTCTTTTTCATCTAGGGCCTTTTTTTTTGCACTCTCTGCCAGTTCAAGTTTCTCTTTAAGCATTTTAATCTCTCTATTTTTAAGATCAATTTCACCACCTAATATATTGATCTTATCTACATACTCAAACTCACATTTAATACAGATCTAAGCTTCTTTCCACACTCTCTAGACCAACCCTGTAACCTAAGTTATCCATAGTTAGTCTTTCTACTTCTTTCCTCATACTTTCAGTGATAGCTTTTTGAGATTCTAAGTTATCATTACATGATTTAAAAGAGCAAGTAGACTCATTAGATACCTCAGAATCTGAACCAGAAGATGAAGCATAAGCCATAAGAGCAAAGTTATGCTCTTTTGAAGCTTCACTAGCAAGAAAAGTGCATTAGGTCCTTCTTCAATCTGATCACTCCAATCATAATCACCAAGACCATCTTGAGCCACCAATGCTGAAGAAGGAGCAGACTTTTCAGTGATCTTCTTAACACCGTCAATCCTCTTAGGAGCTCAACATTCCCTTGCAAAGTGACCCTTCTTCTTGCAGTTAAAGCACTCCATCTTGCTTTTGTCGAACCCTGCTCTCCTTTGACCATCATACTTAACTTGTCTTCCAGTCCTCCTCAAAAACTTCCTTGCTTGGAGAGTTAACATTGCCATTTGCCATTGAAGATTAATCTCTTCTAGATCATCAGGATCAATTTGATCCGGATCTTGATTCAACACAGTAACACTAGTAGTTAAATCAGCCAGAAAAGCACAAATTGCACCATCACTAACATTATCACTAACAGTGGTATTATTTGCAATAGCCGTGGATATACCATAGGCAGTAGTGGATACATCTTGTGAGCTCTTGTGATTAGTGGAGACAAAAGAAATGTTTGGATTAGCAGTAGATGCATTAGCAAAGTTATTCTCAGACTCATAAACCTTAAAGTTGTTGAAGAGATTATCCAGAGTCATGTTAGGAAAGTCCTCCTTATTCCTCCACACAATTGTATGAATAGCCCATTCAGATGATAGACTCCTAATGAACTTCAAATTAATATCTTCTTGAAGAACCTTATAATCTACAGACTTCAGTTGGCTGATAAGTTTTTGAAGTCTATTGTATGTGCCATCAATCTTTTCTCCACTGAGAGCAGTGAAGGTTTCAAATTGATGCTTGAGCATATTCATTCTGGACTTCTTGGTAGCTTCATTGCCAGCAAACCTTGTCTCAAGAGCATCCAATAACTCTTTAGCAGATTCATATTGCTCAAAATCCAAAGCATAATCATTGGGTATTCCCATGGAGAGAATACTGTGAGCCTTGATCTCCACTTTCTTAGCCTTATCAATTTCACTAACAATGGAAATTTCTTTGCCATCCTCACCCTTCTTAGGAAGAGTGTCTCCCTTTTCAACGACATCCCAGAGAGCATAGTCAATCATGCGAATGTATTGTCTCATTCGCATTCTCCAGATTTGATACTCACCATGCTTGAGCATAGGTACCTTTGAAGCAGTCACCATGTGATTTTCGTCAGACATCTTATCTTCTTTGAACAAAACTTAACTTAACTTCTTCTTGGTTACACTCTTCTGTCCGTGGTTCTATCAAGCATGTCCGTGGTTCCAGTACTTAAAGTAATTCTTGATGCAAGGAACCTAAAACCCAACAAACTATCTAAGAGGTCTTTACAAAGGTTGTAATGTTAGGCTTAGGGTAGGGAAGTAAAGGATTTTATTGGATATGGGATATTTAGTGGTGGCAAGTCAAAAATCTTATGTTACTAGCATGTAAAGCGTGGCGTTGCTAATCCAAGACTCGACTCACTAACACTAGATAACTTGAAACAAAACACAAACATAAACTTAAAAACATAAACATAAAGATAGATGTAGGATAGTAGCACGTATTTTATTTTCAACAACTCTTTTTCTCTTTTTCTTTTATACCTTTTTACTCTACCATCCTCTACTATAACATCAAAATATAAGGGATTTATAGGAGCATCCCTGATTACTCAGTTTCCAAACACGTCAAGCTTGCTCACACAAGCTAGCCACTTGTGAATGACTAACCGTAAGAAACTTAAAACGGCTCTTTCACTGAGTCTTTGATAATGAAGGCTTAGGGGTTATGTGTGTGGATAAAACCTCAATATCGATATCAAAAATAATCACGAAGATAGATTCAAATTCCTTTAGGAAAAGAATAATAAATCAAATCCCGTGTGTGATCGTGTATACGGATTAGACAACCTGAATCGTTTCCCAACGAGGCGTGAATTGCCAACGTCGTTCTTGGTTTGGAATTTAATGCTCGATGTTTTGGATTAATGATTTGATTTTATTAAACTACGGGAATAAGGAAAAGTAATTAAGGAAATCTAAACTACGGGAAATCCTAAGTGCGAATTAAACTAAAACGTAATTAATAAAACGTAATTAAAATGCAATTACGTCTAAATCTTATCCTAAAAATAACATAAAATTACTTTTACTCTAGAAATAATATGTGAAAACTAATTTAGAATTAAAACTATTTTTTAGGATTTTTCTGGATTTTATTAAAATTAAAAACTAATTTTTAACTATTTAAGCTAACTAAAAATACTAAAAATTATGAAAATTAATGAGAAAAATGTGAAACTACTTTTATAAAATCTAAAATATCATAAGAGACTTTTCAAAACTATTTTTGTAATTTTCTGATTAATTTTCTATTTTCTACTAATTTAAAACTATTTAAATCTAATTTAAATTGTGAAAAATATCAAATAAAAGGAAAAAAATAAGGAAAAATCTTTTTTATGCTTTTTATATTTTTATTAAACTGTGAAAATTGAAAAATTATTTTTTGGAACTTTTTCTCAATTATTTGCAATAAAAGCTAATTAAAAGTGATTAAAAACTGTTTTAAATTTAGAAAAATAGCAAACAAAGACCAAAAATTATGAAAATCTCAGGAAAATTCTAAAAAGTTAATCTAATTCTATGAAAAATATAAAAAGCTATGCTTATGTGAGAGAAAATAGAGCTGCAATGTAAACTGCTATGGAATAAGCTAATTAAAATAAGCAAACAAGTTAATTAAGCTACCAAACAGTGACTAAAGCTAGATTATGCTAGAATAAACCAATAGAAACTGATTACACCTAATCCTAACAAGCTACAAGCCCTGTTTAATGATTTAAACTAACTGCCTAATCTAGCCAAACAGTGAATCAGGTCCTATGTTTGAGCTTATGCACAAGCTTATAAGAAGAGCTTGTGTAAAAACTAAAAATGCAGTCCTAAAGAACACCTGGCAAGCTACAAATGAGCAAACTCTCAGGCTCTAACTCTTTCAAATGAATCAAATGCAAATGCTGCAAGTTACCTGTTTCACACTCAGTTCATTCTGAGTGTGAACAGGGGAAATAGTAGCTTTTTGAACAGCTGATTTGAAGCTTAAAATGACAAGATCAGATTTCACAAAAAGCAGTTTCAAAAACTAGATCAATTGAACTTGCAAATCCCAAAATTACACTAGATTTGGACTTAAAATGACCTTGTGAGAGAACAAACAAGTTTTGCAAAAAACTGCAAAACTCACTTTTGACTTTTTAGATCAGACTTCAAATTTTGACCAAACTCAGATTTGATTCACTTTAATAGACTGATTATGATATTATAAGACTAATGATGATTATAACAAGCTAGATCTATTTGTTTTAAACCTATATGTAACTTATTAACTACTGATTTTAACAGTGACAAAATCTAGATCAGTTACAAAATGATTTTGACTAAATGAGTGTAGCTGCTATAACAAAGACCTTGAATCAATATCAATAACCTACTTAAGCATTAATCAAACACTCAAAACCTATCACAGATTTGAGGCCAAAACCAAACACTAGTTTAAACACTGATATGAGAACTAAAAACAGATTACCACTATATTATACTAAACTACCATTAAACACAGATCAATCAATTCTAATTATAACTAAACAACAGATTCAGCAACAGATTCAATGAACAAAACAGATTTGAGCACTTACAAATCTCCTAGCCACTATGGCTTGTAATCATGAAACATAGAACCTCTATCCTATTTAACCCCTATCCTACTTTAGTTCCAGCTCAACTTTAACCCAATTCCAACATCTGCATCATCCCAATCCAGATCCAACACCAGCAGAACAGAATCAGCTACTGTAGCAACTGCAGTTGACTGAATTTTTTGTGATTTGAATGTGAAACAAGAATAAGCTCACAATAAGCTATAAAAAGCTTATATGAACCTTGAGAAACAGTAGATCAGTATGGATCAATCCATAAAATAGATCTAATATGATTTTTTATTTTTCAATGATTTTATTTGATTTTTTTGTATTTTTGAGTTTTTGAGGAAATAAGCTAGAAACAAGTTTATAATACTGAAATAAGCACTAAACTAAGATCATAAGAAGATTTAAATCATAACATTTAAACAAAAGCTTGAGAATGAAAACTTGAATTTTATTAAACTAAATCACTTGAGTACAAAATACGAATTACAAGTAAACTTAAAACATTAAGGATGAAAATTACTACTAACTAAACTACTGAAAAACTAGAGAGAAGAAAAAAATGAAAGATTAAAGATCATATACAATGTGAATGAAATAGGGTCCTATATATAGCTAAGCTCAAGGTCTTGGGAAGCTTCTCGAATTCTTCATTTGTGCTTCTTCTGAGCTCGTTTTCACCATTGGATCAAATCCCACGCATCCCATACTGGTATCAACCCTTGGATTAGATCTGATGACCTGTTTCCACCAATAGGAGAGCAAAACGTGGCCTTAAGCACACGGATGGGTGACCTGGCATTCCCATGTGTCAGTGTGTGTCAGTGGAAAGTACATGATTGCCCTTAATTGTGGTAACTTTGACTAATTGACTCATGTAATTTCTAGGGTTCATCTTAACTGGGTAAAAGGGGAAAAGGGGCGCGGGGTTTATTTTTTTATAATTGTTTGATGGTTTGACTGGGGAAATGGGCGTTGACTCGGGTAATAATAACGGGTTGGTTGGGTTTCGGGTTTTAATATTAGACCGGGTGTTAATTGGTTTGGCTTAATGGACTTGGATCCGGGTATTTTATTGGATTGGGCCATGGGATTATTACTTGGACTAAGGACATATATTGCAACCATTAAGGCTTATCAAGGGCCAATCATGTCAATCTCAAATAATCCAAGGGTGAATTTTGTAAAATCTGAAACTTAGAGGATCATTTCTGCCAAATACTCAAAGCTCAGGGACTAATCTTGACATTTCTCCAAACTTTGATCAAATCTTCACAAATCATCCTCAGAGATTAGAAATCTTCATAAATGCACAATTCTGACCTTCCGGCTCAGCTTAAGCTCTCTTAATCTCTCGTGCTCGGATTTACGTCTGATTTGGTTCCTTTTTGCGTGTTTTTACGTATCCATACCTGCACAAGCACAAACTCAAGAAAACCACAAATATTAGCAATAAACGGCTCTTTCTTGGTTATTTTGGGTCTATTTTGATAACGAAAAGGTATGTGTTTTAGCACATACCAATCCCTACACTTGAGTTTTTATTTAACTAACACTAATTGACCCGATTTGAAAAGATCAAAACACTTGGAGTATTTAATTACGTAGATAAAGGGAATTTGAATTTATCGTTCTTTCCCGTTACTCCATAAAATATTTCTTTAACCCATGAGTCCCAATCGTCCCAAAACTGTATACAAATGATATGACTCGACTTAGCAGTCATGTAAGTAACTAGATAATTGTACTAAGGAATTAGTAATGATAACAATAATGCACTAAATATGAGTGTATACAAGGTAGGCTAAGGCGATTTAGGTGTACATTTGGGGGTGGATTGTAAACAATGTTCTTCATTGATATTCCGGAAAACCGAAACATCACGAGAACCGCGAAAAGGATAGGCTCTGAGGGGTTAACTAGGGGTATTGTGTACTAAAGATGAGTACATCGCAAAGGTGTGGGGTAATTACTCAACCGATGTGGAAGATATAATTGTAATACAGGTTTAAAACAAGGGTTATCCTAATGCCTCTTATCATTTTGTTACTCCTAACTACACAAGTGTAGTCTCACTAGCGATCTCGGAATGCATCAAAAAACAAGTTCTAGAATCTATTATACTACCGGTACACTTACTAAGCATTAAAGGTGAATGCTTTTATTCCTAAAGATCTAGGGGTGAACCTCACATTTTTTGGGTGGAATTTGAGTGGTATACGGTTTTTGTGCTAGTCATATAATTCCTATCCATGAGACGCTTTATTAAGACTAAAGTTTAGCTCGTAAATGTCATAAAATTTTTTAAATTTGGTGCTAAAATTGCCCTAACAAATATTTTTTTATGGTTTATTACAAAAATTACTAAGGACAAGACAAATAATCAAACGAGTGAATAGTTTCTAAGTTCTCGTTTTATTCTCCCTCTCTACACTTAAACTGAACATTGTCCCCAATATTCCCCGAAAGTATCAAAGTTATGATAAAGGAAGGTAAGTAAGGAAAAGAAACTAATAATTCCCTGATTAGCTCGTTAGGATATGTGTGAAGTTGCGGTTAAATACTCTTCAAGAAGAATGCGTAAGTAATAAGCTTCATCCAATATGCGTTTCTTCTTCTTGTCCAATATAACCTGCATGCTCATAAGAAAACAAACAAAACCTTCGCGTAAAATAGGGGTAAAACTATATATGACACAAAACTACACTAGAAAGCAAATAAGATATAATGCTTGTGGAATGGATGTTTGCAGTTTTTTTTGGAAAATTAAGAATTGGGAATTTCCAAAAATTATAAGTTGCACAGAAAATGAAACTGATATTTTGTTTCCACATTGCCTGACATTGTCAGGCTTTAATCCTGACACCGTCAGGTTGTCCTGACAAAAACTGGTTTGCTGCATTTTTCTGGAAAAATTACCTCATTAAAACCTGGAAAAATTTCTGCAAAACATCCATTATGACTCGATACAAGCATTTGACTCTAACAAACACACATACATATCAATTTCAATTGTTGTAATTCTCATGTTCATTTTCTTTAAAAACATATATGATCTTCCCTACACTTATCTTTTTTGTAAAATACCTTTATATGTAATTAAGACGAGGTTAAAGACAAAATAAAACATTTTCACAAAGCCTAACTTGAGAATAAACAACAAAGAAAAATATATATAAACACACAAATTGAAAAACAAAACAAGCAAACAATTAAGCATGGGTTGCCTCCCACGAAGCGCTTTTCTTTATTTATGAGTCTTGTAGCTAGACTCGAAGTCGTGCTCCTACGTCATCTCATGCACGCTTGCGTGCCCATATCTAAGCCACTATAATGTTCTCTCATCTTTCTTATAATCATCTCCTAACTCTAGATATTTTTTATAATACCTCTCATTTTTTTCATAAGTATGTCTAAGTCCCATTTGTTTGTCTCTTTCACTAAGTAACGGAATAGGAGCCATTCGATTACATGCCTCGATATCTTTGTGTTTAAACTTAGGGTGTGTATGGGGTATTTGATAGGCAAAATCCTCAACTTCACTAGAGAATGTAATTAAACCATCAACCATCAGTTCATTCAACTTAGTCATTCTCATAAAGGGTTTTCCAAATATCAATTGAGCTAGGTTTCCATCAATGAATTCTACTAAGTCTTCTAAAATCATGAAATCTACCACATAAGCAAAACTTCCAACAAACATGTGCAAGTAGGTGGCCGCATCAACAACATTTTTCCCTTGATAAGCTAACTCGTTTACCTTAATTTTATTGTATAAATTCCTTGAGATTAAGTTAAAAGGTAAAAACAAATTCAAGTAAGCATCAAAACCTTCTAATCCTATTTTGCAAGGGAATTGCATGTTAAAAGGACTATCTTTCTCAATTCTACACTTAGGGTCAAAACTTCGAGAGGGGTCTTCTTCCATCTCAATCGTAGCTCCATTGATGACTTCTCCGTTGTTAATTGCCTCCCCGCCATCAAATTCCTCATCGAAATCCGAATCATAGAAAGGACTATTATATTGCCAATTTATTTCATTATGCCCAAGGTTATTTCCAAAGTGGTAAACTGGTGAAAGGTTTTGTGGGATTGCATTTTCCATCGCGGGGTTTGGAGCGGGTAGTGCAAAGTTTCTTTGGCAAAAGATGCGAATCATGGCAAGTGGTGAGATTTACGAACAAAAACACAAAGAAGGGGGATATACTACAAGAAAGCTAATGAAAAACAGAAAAAATCTCACTTGATAGGAATCAAGCGAGGGAACCTAAATGAGATAGAAATCTAACTAGCTATTCTATTCCCCGACAGCGGCGCCAAAAACATGATAGCGTAGGTTCGGGGGGAAAACCTCCTTTTCTACGAGCAAGCTTTTCAACCCTCTAGGCAGTGAACCTAATCATTGTAGTGTAGTATGGGGTAAGCCTCGGGGATTGATTTCGTTCTCTAGGGGAATAGGAATGCTAGAAAGAGATATATTACGAGAAGGTAGGGTTGAGGATGATTCTTTTTATTCTTTTTATATTTTTTAGAAAGCAAAGGTAAATATCTCGGGGTATATGACTGGGGGGTGGTACTTCTACCGATTTCACTACTTAACAAATTATCTAATTATCTATATTAACCTATGGATAGTTTATGCTAATTGAGGTGTGCTCGTATGATGATTAAAGATGTGTTCACTTAGATGTTATTACTCCATTGTTATCTTTTATTGGTCGGTTGAATTGTCACTTCCTTTATCTTAATTGATGCGTTGTATTCCTATTAGTCGTAGGGGGTGCCTAATTCCCTATCTCTATGAATTGTAACTCTCCTATAGAATACACGGGATCGGCAAGTGCAATAGCATCTCCCCTGAATACCCTATTATCATAAAGCATAACTCACGCAATAAACATAACGATGGCCTAGGTGCACTGCTATGGCTTTTTGCTATTTAAGACGTTCAAGCTCGCAACAATGAAAGAAGAAGTCAGTTTTCATTACTCTAGCGTCTACCAATTAAGACAAGAGACAACCTAACAACAATCAATAACTAGGTTTCATAGATCTAAGCAAACACACAAGTAATTTAGCTAGACATGTTAAACAAGCAAGCATATATACAATCAATTGAACATGGGGCAGGCAAAATGATAAATTGGATAAACAAACTTATCTTGGTGTGTAAAATAGGGTATGAGACCCTAGAATACTATCCAAGTCGGACTAAAACTGAGTTAGGGTTTGCTCTCCAAAATCCTACCTCCTAAAATATAGAAAAATCGAATTCTATATATAGATTTACTATCGCGACGGCGTCACCTTTTGCTAGTGATGCCATCAGGTTGCCGTCATTAGGGTTTCGTTTTGGCCAAGTCATCGTCGAGACGACGTCACTTGAGAAGTGTGACGCCATCGGTCTTCATGCAGGACGTCGTCTGAATCTTGGATCTTGGGCGTCTGGTGCAGTTTTTATGAGTGACGCCTTCCAGAAATAAGGCGTGACGCCGTCAGTCTTTAGGACCAGAAATTCCACTGAGCCGTCGATTGCACTTTTGATCAAGTCTTCTATATAGGGACGGCTTCGCCCTTTGGTTGGGATGCCGTCAGGTGTAATGAACAGCTTGGAGTGTCTTCGATCTTTACTTTGCCATTTTCTTCATGTTTTTGCTCCTTTTTGTCCAAATATGCTTCATTCCAGTATTTTGCTTCCAAAAGACCTAAAAAGTGAAAAAGAACGATTTTAAGCAGTAACTGATATAAAATGTGTCGATTTAGGGCTTAAATGACCCCCTAAAAACGTATGTTTTAAATCTTTATCACTTCCCTAATATTTTCTTGTTTATGACGCTTAGCTAATTAAATAATAACAGTAGGACTGGGTATTATCCGGTATTATCCTAACCTCTTTTTCAGGGTGTGTGATGAATGTAGGTTTTCCAAGGTGGGGTTATGTGACTGCGTTGGTGATGGTTGTTGCAGGGATGGGTGGGGTTCTTGAAGTTATCGGTTTGTCAATTTCATTTTGAAAAAGTATAATCGATTATGTGTGATTTTGTGTTTCAGAAATTTTGTTTGTCAATCAGGGGTTATAAATACTGAAATGGTGTTTGAGAAATTTGGTTGTGTTTGGTGGGAAAGAAAAGAGAAGGGTGGATTTGAGATTATTGAAATAGTTATTTCACGCGACATTGAACAAGATTTCCTAACTAGCGTTAGTCCGAAAACAAAATTTGCAAATACAGTAACGCGGAAAGGACAACTTTCCTAATTTACATATTATTTTCGAGGACAACTTTCCCAATTTTCATATTATTTTCGAGGACAACTTTCCCAATTTTCGAGGACAACTTTCCCAATTTTTTCATATTATTTTTGAGGACAACTTTCCCAATTTTCGCAAAGTTTAGGGACATTTTTCGCAGTTTTCTCCTTTTTATAACTAAATCGATTTATTCTTTTGACGACTGCAAATGCGAGTAATTCTTGGTTGTATATGTCAATTTGATGCTGATGAAAGAATATTTATTGTTTTTTTGTTACAGAGTTTCAAATTTTGAAGGAAGATGGTATTCGATCTGAAAGTGAAGCTGCTGAAGGTCTAAATTATAACAAATACTAATATGATTTTTTAAAATAAGAAGCCTTTGAGAAAATTTTGGATGAGTTTTGACTTGTTTGACCCTGTTGATCCATTTTTTTTATTACATGCTTGAACCGTTGGACTTCATTAATTACATCTAAAATATCTAACGCAACTTTTGGACGGTGTATTTTTATTTTTTCATGTTAGGAATTAGAAAATTCCATAGTGAAGAGTCGGTCACCCCAAATATTATCTAGCATAAGTTAGCTCGTAGACATGTCGTTTGTTACGTTATTTGTTAGTTTATTAGTTAGTTTGTAGCGTAGATTAGTTTTGTGCAACACCGTGGAGGAAGGACGGGTCTTTACCCACTGTATGCCTGTTCCACAGTCCGATAGGAGGACGTATTCATCGTAACTATAAATACCCCTTCCATCCATGGAAGGGGTGGTGCTTCTTGAATCTAACCTTTCACTTTTTGTAAAGCAACTCTCTTTCAAGAAACATCTTCTCTACTCTCTTCATCTCTCTAATGGCTTTCTTATATTATCATCATCCTAGACCACCCGAATCATCAAACAACATAATATTCACGATCCTACAATTGGTACCAGAGCCTAGGTTGTGTTGTTTTTGATGATTCGTATGGTTTTTGAGCAACTTGTGATACGGTTTGTCAAGGTTCTTGTGTTTCTGTTGATGCGACTTGTACTTTGTTGGTGGATGTTGGTTTATGGGTAGTCGTTAAGCTGTTTTTTAAAACTGATTGAATGTGGTGTTAAGCTGTTTTAAGCGTTTTCGTTTCTGGTTTCAAAAGCTTAACCTAACTTTTAAGATGATTTTAAAACTATTTTAACACATTATGAATATGTTTGAAAGTTTTTTTGATCTAAATATGGAGTATTGTTCAAACAAGAGTCATTAGCAGTTTTCTTTTTGACCTTGTTGAGGTTTATGTCTGCTGCTGGTATTCTTATTTGCAACTTGTGTCACTTTTCTTCATGAGTTTTGAATCATGAATTCGAGTTGTCATATTCTTCGATGCGAGTTGTGTTTGTTGCTCAATGTGAGTTATGTTTTGGTCCAGAATCATTGCATCCAGGATGCGAGTTGTCATTATATGCACAGACTCAATGGTCATGATGCGAGTTGTCAACATTTCATAAAGATGCGAGTTGTGTACAAACAGATTAAAATGCGAGTTGTTTACTTTCATTGTTGAATGCGAGTTGCTAAAATTTCCTTGTGTGCAAGCGAGTTGGGTAGTCAAATGCGAGTTAATTTTTGAGTCAACTCCAGTCATATGCGACTTGACTAATATAGTGGTGATGCAAGTTGGTGATGCGAGTTGGTGATGCGTGTTGATGATGCGAGTTGATTATGTGGGACAAAAAGGAAGAAGATGATGAAAGACCTTGACCACTTGACCACAAAACCAAATACAACTCAACATGAAACATATTTTAAGACATCACTTGTCCAAGATCATATCTACCATTCTTATATACCAAACATCATATCTACCAAGACTCAGTCACATATTTAATTGATCTCAGTTCGCATATCGTGCTGTGTAATAATACATCAAGATAAAGGTCTATCTCACGATACTTGTTCTTCACAGATCCACATCATTATGTCTCATGACAACTCGAAATGAAATTTGATCTCAGAATTTCTTTTCGTGATACTTAATGATAAATCATGACTGCCAAGAGTCTTAATCACGAAAGCTCATCATCATCGATCTATAATTGTTTAAATATCCGAATCTAATTGAAATAATTCAAAACCATTTAGGGTTTCAAACCTCTTTCATGATTCGTGTATAATATCAAAGACATGTCTATGGCTTAAAGGAGTCTAATCCTTCAAATATCCGAAATAATTGAAAGAAAAGACAATAACCATTTTGTTATCATCCTACTCTCTATTCGGTTTATGCAAAATCAAAACAAATTCAAAACCTACCTTAAGTTTTGAGTGGGTCTTCATAATCGATTACAAACCCTCTTGCCATCCCTGTGGCCTATTTGTCATCTCAAGCCATCTCTCTGGCGAGTTTGATATGTTCCTCATGTATGCGATTTGATGATGGATACTTTTGGGTGATGCGTATGGAGGCATACGTTTAGGTTATCAGGGTATGTAGTAATGATTCTGTGATGTTTTAGTGATAAAGGGAGGCATTTTGTGAGAGATTTTTTTTGATATGTGATAAAGAAATGATGGAGGCGTATGTGTTTGAGATTATATTTAGGGTTACGAATGTTTAGGACGCCAACTGGTTATGGTTCGTTTTTATATCCCCTAAAAATTAGGGTACCAGTTTTTCATGGGCTTGGATAGGAGATTTGGATATTGAATTGAGTTCTTGTGTTACTTGATGGGTCAAACGAGTGTTAATGGATAAAATGGGCCTGGACAGTTTGATAAAATGGACAGTTTGATATTTCATTTGTTTGGTTAGTATGAATGAATGTTAAATATATTTCATATTAATGAATTATTTGACTTGGAGAGTTTGATAATTAATGGATGATAAAGTTGTATTCGTGGGTCGTATGAATGTGTTGGGCTATGTGGAAAGCCAAGTGATATGTAATATCCTCTTGGATCTAAGGATGTTATGGATCAAATGTTATATGAACATTCATGTGACTTGTAATTTGATGATGCATCGTATCACTCAAGCTACGAGTTAGATTGAACTTGGGCCTAATTCAAGAAAATTAATTAAAATGTTGGACTGAGTTGTTTGATTTGGAACGAGCAGGTTGATTGTTTTCATGGACCGAGTACTCTAATTCGTTCGTGGGCTTCTCTAAAGTGGATCTAATTTGTTTGAGAAACGGATTTGGATCGGGTCTCAAGTGGTATTTTATTCATGGGCCGATTACATTTATTAGGATATTTGGGCTTTAATTTGGGTTGATTGATTGTTCTCATGAATCAGATATACTTGGGCTGCGATTTGTAATCCAATGATGCATTTTTATGTGATTGTGAATTGATGATGAGAATTGATAGGTTATGCGGTTTGACACTTTGGTCTATACATTTTCACGAAGAATATTACGTCACGGCCTGAATTGTTATTGGAACAAGGTTGACTACCTGGGTTGTTTTTTCGGTATTTCTTATTTGTATTTGAAGTAACATTTTCCGGGCGAGTTTACTTATTTTGTCTTCTTTCTTTCTACCCTTTCGCGAAGATGACTTGTTTGGGCGTTTATTGAGTGTGATAAAGACTTGGCTATTTAGTTACGGTTGTGATTCTTTCTCGCTTAACCCACAACGTAACTATCACTTCGGTGTCTCGCGCAGTTGAGGATACATCAAGAGGTTTTGTACATTGGGTACACCGTTTCTTCTTCACAAGGATTAGTACAAGTTTAAGTAACAAATCAGGGGAATTCTACTTCATGATCAAGTTTGGTATATCGGGTTTACTTCACCATGTGGTCACTGCAGTAGCCGTCAGAATATGTGGAAGATGTGTTTACCAAAGTGTTGAATGAATGAGATGTGATCAGCAATTCCCGTGTGATATTCAGAATGTTTAAAATACTTCACAGTCTAAGCAATTTTTTCAAGAATCCTTAGTGTCTTTCATAACTTCTCAAGATGCTTGCTTATGACAAGAACTTTTCGTGCAAATGGTTGTACACGTTATGATTCTTCCGAAAGTTCGAAACCATCATGGGGGAGAAACGTGTACTTTGGTTTACGGACAACCTCCAGGGGGAAGTAGTTTATACTACTTGACTTAGTATGGTTTGTGAAGTTGTCTACATATGGGTAATGAATTGGTGATAATAGTGTTGAAGATGGAGAACGAACCGTTGATGAACCGCTGCATGTTTCCCTAAAACAGATATTCACCGAAACCAAAGTTGCATATCACATTCAAGCTGACATTGTTTACGGTTTTGTCTTGATTTTGTAAAATCCCGCGAAAGAATTTATTTCTCGGTTTAACTCATAGACTTGTAAAATCCCGTAACAATGGAAACATCCTGGTAATTGTATAGTGCATTTCCGGATATATCTTATGGTTTATTCTTGGTTTTGTAAAATCCCGCGAAAGAAACTATTTTTCAGTTTAAACCATAGAATTGTAAAATCTCGTGATGATGGAACCATCCTGGAGAACGGAAAGTGTATTTCGAGGTCTTATCTAATGCTGGTGCTACAGTTTCTACTTCGAAGAAGGGATAAAAGGGTGTACTTCATGAATTGGATGTGTGTTTGGATATTCGTTATGGCAGTTTGGTTATTGCTTGGTTTTATGGGGTTATGTGCTTTTAACCATGGTCGGGATGAAAACCATTATCATAGTTTACTTAAAACATCTAAGGAGGCTAGATTTGACTTTTATCCAGAAAATGTGACAACGGGGTTAATTCAGTATTATTTATTTGAGGTTGAAGTGAAATATCACGGGCAAGTGTACTTAGTATCTGAAGGTATCGGGGATGGTTGGATGAAGATTCTTCAAGATCCTTGTTCGAGCTTAATATCAAAAACAAAGACTTGGAAATCTAGTTATTGTTGGGTGACTTTTTCCTTTTCTTTTACCACTTGGGGGAATTGGGCTCTTATCACCTCAAGATAACTATCACTTTAAGGAGTTACGTTGTAGTGCTCAGTGTCACATTCAATTGTGGATTTTCAAGAGGTGATGTACGTCTTATACTTAATGGTTGGTTAGTTGAAGAGTATAGAGTACTTAGAGAGTACTTAGAGATGCTAATGGAAATCGGCACCGCTCTTTGTTACATATGTGCAAGTTTAAGTCATGAGTTCGGGTTAGTTTACTTCAGGGTCAAATTCATCATATTGGGTTCTCTCCATCAGCTGTCACGAAAAAGAGCGTACTGAATAATAATGAGGTTAATTACAAGTTTGCCAAGAGATATTGAAAAGAGAGATTAATGACGTTTGAACACAACAGTTCAAGCCTCGTTCTCTAAAGAAAAGAAAAGTGTACGTCTCAGTGCGCTTTATCTTGGAAAGAAGAGAAATCTTCTTATGACGTCTGTTCACATCAGTTCAGGCCTCGTACTTCATGATTATGGCGTCTGCAGATAACACTTCAGGCCCCATACTTCACAGAAAAGAAAAGTGTACGCTTCAGTGCGCTTTATCTTCAAAAGAAGAGAAATCTTCATGTTTATGACCATTCTCATCGACATTCTTCATCAACATGCTTCATGCTTTTTCCATGCGCTTCAGTCATCAAGTGAACCGGACTACCGATAATTACTCTTATTCCACTTGCTCAATATAATGAAGATGGCGAAATCATGTGCTAATTTTGAGGGGAAGAAGTGTGAATAGAATACATTTGGATGATAATCACTTGTTTAATAAAGAATGGCATCTCCGTATGCAATTCTTGAGGGGGAGAAGAAGTGTAAATTTTTTGCATGGTTGATTGATATTTGAGAATATATGGTCAAACGGCTCATAACTCATGTAAGAACCGAGCTTCTTCTTATAGGATCATCTTCACATGCAGTTTCTTCTAAGAGCCGTTGGTTGACATCTTCACACGGGCTGATATGATTAAATGACAAAGTGCTTCTAGTTGTTGGGCTGATTTCTTTGATGAACATCTTTCTGTTCTTGTTTGATTGGGAGAGATTTTAATTAAGGGGATTTGCTATTAACAAGTTAACAGGAATGCCTTTGGTGTGAAGAAGATGTTAACTGTCTATTTCCTCATTCGGACAATCTTGAAGAAGGTTGAGTCTACAGTCTGTTCTACATTTTCTGCTACATGTTAGAAGGCTAAAGACGAATTGCATTTGATGATCTAAAGACTTCTTCTTAATCCGAGCTGAGAAGAACACTTGAAAATCTTCGTCAGTTTAGGGGAGAGCACTAATGGGGGAGATTGAAAAGCCAAATTTAATCCCCAATTAGACTTGCTCATATTCTTCAGCAAGTTGATTCTCACAGATACATCTGAGCTTATGATGTTCTTCTCAACAGATTTCTAGTATACGGGCTTATTATGTGTTGCTGATTCTGAAGCATCATAACCAGCAATGAGGAAGGAGACACACATCTAAACGCGAGTAAAATTGATGAACTTAATTCTTCTAAGTGATTGAAGATATCCCGGGAAGACAAATGTCATGACCGCTGAGAAACTCAAGGTTTTACTCATCAAGGCTTTTAGTGTTATTATTCCAACTACGTGGGGGAAGTGATGTAAGAGAAAGTTTCTGAAGATAAAAGAGGTACACAAGTATGACATATTCAGGGGAGATAAATGTGTAACATGAGGGAGGTGTTATCAGTTATTCTCTTTTTGGGAATGTGTGTACTTCGGATTCTTGAGCTTCATACACGATCATCAGGGAAGAAAAATGTGAACATTGTGGAGGTGTTTTCATTCCCCTCATGATGTGTATTCGGGAGAGTTATTGGGTATTGGTGTACGTCGGGTTCTTGAGCTTCATACACGATCATCAGGGAAGAAAAAAGTGAACATTGGGGAGGTGTTTTCATTCCCCTCATGATGTGTATTCGGGATAGTTCTTGAACATTATACAAAGAGACTGGCTGCATCAATTCAACTACTTGGGGGAAGTGGTCTCTTGACACCTTTTGGAATGGATTGCTTCAGACTTCAGTGGTTATGAAATGTGAGAAGATTATTTATGAGTGGGATGATACGTTGCTGTTCTTGTTGATGATATAACCCCGAACGAAGAATCAATGATCATTCTTAAAAGGAGCAGCAAGATCGATGATAATGGTATGCTTCTTTGTGCACCTGGCTAAGGGAAGCTTGAAAGAAAGCTTTGAATCTGCTCAGCTAAAGGATTTTCGGTTTGGGGGGAAGCTGCCAAAGTCTCACTTTCAGATGGTTCAATTTTTTTCTTCAATTCAAGAGCCTTGGAAGCTTTCGTGGTGAAAGTTTTAGGGATGATTACTTCTATCTTCTATAACGGGGCTGCTCGATATCCTTATCTCGGTACTCGTATCATCATCTTCTTAAACTATATCATCTAATCTATCTGTGTATATTTTTTCAAAAAGCAAAATACAAAAAATATAAAACCAACAAAATCAAAATAGAAAATTATAAAACCAACAAAAACCCATAAAAATCAGAAAATTTAAAAATACCAAAAATATGTTTTCTCAAGACATGTCTTCTGGTATCGATAACATCTGCGGTCTTAGAAATGTCATTCAACAATGGCACGGGACCATAGATAAAGTTCGAGCAGAAGGTGTAGAAATTTCTTTTCTAAACATGTCACAAATCAAATGGCTTACAGTTATTTCAGACTGTAACCCGGGCTTCAAATAATGGCTTACAGTTATTTCAGACTTCAACCCGGGCTTCAAATAATGGCTTGCAGTTATTTGAGACTGTAACCCGTGCTTATACCATGGTTTGCTATTATTTCAGATAGCAACCCGTTCTTCAAGGAAGGAAAGTGCTGCGCTAAACCAATTTTTAAATATTTCGTGCACTTATCCTAAAACTATTTGAGGAAAGTATGTCGAAGGACTGCTGTTCCTATACAAATTTTTTTCCGTCTAAAATTCTTTAGAAAAATATTTGTTGTTTTAAAAAATGGTGGTAATTGAGTTGCTTGAAAATCAATCAGATTCAGAGTTTTTCGTAAAAATTGAAAACTCAATGACTTCAGCGCTTTTAACCTTTTCAGAAAATAAGTCATTGATTGAGGGGGAGAATGTTTTCAAATCTATATCATCTAACGGGCTTTCTTAATTATCCTACGTGCTTAATTAAAAATGATATTTGCCTATGTCGAAGGACTAGGAATTTAGGATATGATTGTTAGGTTTAGATGATTAGAGTTTGATAAACACATAAATCCCATGCCTTATATGATCTGATTGTTATGTTCGATTGACTTTTATTAGTCGATTGTTGTTTGGGTGAGGTCGACCACCATATATCTGTATGTGTGTTCACTAACGTATGCAGGTATATTGGCATATAAGGATGTTCCCTATCCGGATCCCACAATAGAAGATGATTGGATGCCTAAAGGAAAGGGTAACTATATCTTGGGTTGACAAATGAAGAAACGGAGCTTAATTTGACTTCTATGGAGAGTTGGCATGAAATGCAACGTAAGAGGTCTCACTGCATCAGCAGATGCTTTTCTTCATCATCAAATGAAAAAACGGAGCTTAATTGGACCTCTATGAAGAGTTGGCATGACAAATGCAACGTCACAGGTCTCACTGCATCAGCAGACGGTTTTCTTCCAGCCCTACAACAACAACTGAAGCTTCTGAACCACCTAACGTATCTTGTGCAGGGATAATAGTGATGATACCATTTTTCTAAAACTTTGAATAATATTGTTTTGAAAATGGAAAAATATTGTTTTGAAAATAAATCGGATTCAAAGTTTTGAAATCAACCGGACTTTATTTTGTCAAATCTTCAGTGATTTCAAATTAAATATTTTCAAATGATATTTCATCAAAAAGTCCGGTTTGTACGATAATAAGTGGTGATCTAAAGATTTAATGTTATGTCATGGTATGATTTTTTTTTTGAATCAAGGTCTTATAAAATGAAATTTTTTCTATTCTTGTTTGATTGTGAAATTGTTTTATTTTACTTAAAGATCTCTTAAAAATTATCATACCTGATACTAACAATCTTTAATGTCGAAAAACTGTTTCTTATCTATCATTTTTCAAAATCAAATCTTGCCACATCTTTCCCCAAAATTTTCTAAATGATTCAAATCAATTGGGATCACAAATCTCAATTGGTTTGAAATTTTTGATCAGGGGAGAGATCGTGATTTAAATCTCAAATCTGTTTTAATGGAATTGGTTTTAGTCCTTCAAAGGCACTCCTGCCTTCATGTGCCAAACGATTTCAATATACATAATGCACATGTTGAGGGGGAGAATTTATCCAAAAACTAGATGAGTTTTTAAATCTGGCACATCTTCTCCCATGTTTTCTAAACCTTATTAAATCACTTGGGATCTAAAATCTCAAAGGGTTTGATATTTTTGATCGGGGGAGAATTTGTGATTTAATAATGAAATTTGACAAAAGATGATCATTTTGATTCAGGTGTGCATGCTGCTCTCCCATATGTGATAAACAATTTCGAATCTCGAAGCATATATTGAGGGGGAGCATTTCAAAAAGAAAATAAACTTTCAAGGTACAATGATTTCTACGTTTCAACATAAAGTACCTTGATTGATTTTCTAATGGTTTTCTGTATGGCAATGCAACCGTGGAAGTACTTCAAAAACCTCTTGCCTCTATGTGATAAAATGATTTCAAATATCCTACGCACATATTGAGGGGGAGAATTTGCCAAAGAAATTCAAATGGCTTTTTCTAAGGAAATTGTGATCAAGAAATCATTTCAAAGAACTCTTGCCACCATGTGCTAAACAATTTCAAAATCTTATGCACATGCTGAGGGGGAGCATTTCTAAAAGATAAAAAACAATTAAGGTACAAAATGTTTTGATTTTATATCACAAGCACCTTGATTGATTTTCAAAATGATTTTTCAATTGGTTTCAAGGAAGATTGAACAATACCAAAAGACCGACCAATTTACTTTATGCATGATGTTATAAGGATGGTTAGGTTAGGTATTCGTTCCCACGATCCCGCCAGAGCCGGAAGGATCTACCCAGGGACAATCACTAGATAGTGTAGAAGTCCTTAGGTATGATGAAAAAAGGAGAAAAGTGAGAAATGGGAAGAGTGCGGACTGAGACAGAGCTAGTACTGGAATAAACTCAACAAGGTTCTAGCTATGAAGTCTTGGTAAGCACTGAAGGGGTTGAAGAATGAAAAAGATTTGAATGTGAAAAGGGTGAAAAGAAATAGCCCTCCAGTAATTCAACCTTAGGGCAGAAACCGGGTTCAATACATATGCTACTGGTGTTTACTAAGGTAACACTGGTATTGAAGACAAGACGTCATGGACCCAGTGACGCACTGCACTAAACTTCCCAAGCTACTCAAGTTCCTCTTAAAAGGACTTGTTTCATTCTCACGGGGAACCTACATAATCTATCGACTTTCTCTTAGAGATTGTTGATATTGAAGAAGGAGACCCTCTCCCTAGTCTCCGGCATAGGAACCAAATGTGCACGATTGAGTCTAGAGCCCAAGAGATCATCCAAAATATCTCATTAGGACACAATTAATGAAGACTCACTGTTTCACACAATGTTAAAAGTGAGAATAAGTTTTAAGAGTCCTACTCATTATCCTTGTGGTATTGCCAGAACATCTGAGTGGTATGTTAAAGTATTCACGATGAAGATGGAAATCCTTCTAGAGCCAACATCAAACAAGCTCTTGGTGGGTGTCATGTGAGATCTTTTCTAAAGATCAAGCTTGTGACAACTGGATAGAAACAATGGGGAGATTCATTCTTGAATCAACCTTGGTCCAGGAAATGAATTGATTAATACTTTTGGAAAAACCGGTCGATGTGCAAATCTTCTTTTCTCTAGCACATCGAATGTGTGCTCATGTTTTCAAACACAAAAAGTATCTCTGATTGAAAAAATACTTTTGGAAAAACCGTTCGCTGTGCAAATTTCTTCTTTTCTCTAGCACATCGAATGTGTATTCTTTTCAAATATAAAAGTATTTTTGATTGAAAATTGATCTTTCTTATAAAACCTTTGTTGTATTGCAAAAACTCGTTCTTCTAAGCAATACGCGATTGTTTTTCAAATCACTTTTTCATCAATCAGTGAATCTCAATTCGCTGGTTCACTCACTCCGTGTTGTCTTCTTTGAGACGTTCCAGTTTGAGAACAACTAGAGCAGCTGCGAAACCCTGTCAAGGAGATTCTTCGAAATTATACCATCACAGGCAGATTTATATCGATCAACGGGGAACTGTGGTCCGTGTACCTCAATTCAACGAAAGTGATCAAAGACACTTTCGTGTGTTTTATTGCTAACGTTGTTTGCGGTACATTTGGACGGTTGCGGTAGCTGACAATTGAGAAGTCAATCCAAAGCCGCATGCTCACAGCATCTACACTTAATTGAAGAATTCATGACTGGTGCATATCTACATAACCTGGTTATGATATTTTTATACTATGCTTCTGCTACGCTGCTGCAAATATCATGAACCAGTAAAGCTTCCGCTACTCTGATGGAAAGATGTCATGATCCAGAAAGTGTGAGCATGTCGGTCCAAAAGTCACAACATCACATGATGGCAACACAACAAAGGGTGATCCATAGATTTACTGTGGCTAATGATCTCAATGAAAGCTCAAAGATCATCAAAGATGTGGATCAGTTAAAGGCCTCCACTAAAAGTACAAAACTATGGCGGACTTTAAAGAATCACTGCTAAAGCACAAAAGATGCAGATGATGAAGAATTAATGTCTACGAGCTCAAGACTGAAGATTAATTAGAATGCTAGGATTTGAAATGTAAAACATGGGGTGACCTCCCTTAGGGGGAGATTTTTAGGAATTAGAAAATTCCATAGTGAAGAGTCGGTCACCCCAAATATTATCTAGCATAAGTTAGCTCGTATACATGTCGTTTGTTACGTTATTTGTTAGTTTATTAGTTAGTTTGTAGCGTAGATTAGTTTTGTGTAACACCGTGGAGGAAGGACGGGTCTTTACCCACTGTATGCCTGATCCACAGTCCGATAGGAGGACGTATTCATTGTAACTATAAATAACCCTTCCATCCATGGAAGGGGTGGTGCTTCTTGAATCTAACCTTTCACTTTTTGTAAAGCAACTCTCTTTCAAGAAGCATCCTCTCTACTCTCTTCTTCTCTCTAATGGCTTTCTTATATTATCATCATCCTAGACTACCCGAATCATCAAACAACATAATATTCACGATCCTACATTTCATTTTTTTTCTCGTATCATATATCCAATCTATTTTTTCTTTTGTCCAATTTTAGAAAATGTATTTTCATTTGGGTCATTTTTTATTCGGAGACCCTTTAAAGCTTTCATTTCGAAGATGATAATTTTTTAGATACTAATGTTAAATAATTTTATAACTTATTCTTAACATTCGAGTTTTTTTATGTCTTGTTTCAGACATTTATAACCCAACCCTTAACACATCTTCCTATATTATAGATTACTACGACATTTTGATACGTAATACATATATTCAACATTTGTATATTTAAGTTTCTATATTTGGAAAGCCGATTCATCAAGTTCTTTTATAGTGCTACAAAGTGACTCAAATGGGGCCTTGGGCCATCTTTTTATTACAAATGCAAAAAATGACTAAAATGGGCAATATGAATAAGCATAATAGTATTATGTGTAATAAAAGACCCTTTTCATAGATCATAGAATAGTAACATTGGCAACAACTATAAATGCATGTAAATTCATCAACTCTTCCGGTGATTATGATGATTATGGAAGAACAATCCGTGACAATAATTGAACCCATAGATATCTATGCCGTGCCCATGTGTATCGAGGCTAATTGGACGCCTAGTAAAACCCACCCCTAAGCAAAACCACCTGCAAAACGCAACTGATGCTTCTGTTAGTGAATGTACTTAATGGTTTCAACGAAAGCAACCCAAAAGGCATCGTTTATATGCCATCATCGTCCGGGAAAGATCAATGCCTCAAAATATGTTAGTGCAGTTGACATATCAAATGATTCAACTTTACCATCAACAAGAAAACGAAAGGAAGTTACATCAATTGATAGTCAGACAAAACAAAAGGAAGTTAAACTTCAGTGCAACGGTTCAAAAAAGGCTAAATAACCTTGAACCACGACCAAAAGGATTTTTGAAGTGACATGGTAGCCAACATAATCGTATTCAATCGTGTGTCGTTACCTTATGGGTGGCGAGGTTGGTGTGTGGAGGCAAGTGGGCTAGGGTCTTTAATGGGTCAAGCGAGTCGAGTGAATGGAGTGGCTTGTTAAGTGGATGTGGCTAACCTAATCGGTCGTTTTGGTGGTGAGGTTGGCGGTCTTGGCCAAGTGAGCCAACATCCTGCCACGGTTTAGGCTAGTGGGGTGAATGTTGTGGGTGTCGGAGGATATGGTTGTGCCATTCCTTGAACCTATGTATGTGTGTGACCAATCAAAACTCCATAGAACTCATATCTCGCAGGGGTTCCGATTGGTCCTTGGGGTTCCAATTCGTCACACGACCATAGGCTCGGAATGGCAAAACCATATCCGTATGACGCCCACATCATTTACTCCACAAGCCCCGACATGCCATAGATGTTAGCTCACTTAGCCCAGACCCGCAACCCTCACCACTAACACCTGACCCATTAGGGTTAACCACATCCGCTTGATGAGTGACATCATTGGCTCGACTGGCCTAACCCACCACAAACCCTGACCCACTTGTCTCAGACATACCAACCTCGCCACCCATTAGGATTAGCCACACGATTGAAGACGGTTATGTTGGGTACCATGTCGCTTCAAAAATCCTCTTGGTCGATGGTTCATTGTTATTTCGTCATCGTTGAACCGTGGTACTGTAGGTTTAACTACCTTTTGTTTTGCCTGGCTATCAATTCATTTACCTTCCTTTCGTTTGTTATGTAGATTGCATCGTTTGATCTGTCAACTGTGCCGACACGTATTCGAGCCAATAAACTTTCCGGGGCAAGAATGGCTTATAAACTATGCCTTTTGGATTGGTTTCGTTTAAACCAGGAAGTAACTTCACCAACGGAAGCATCAGTTGCATTTGGCAGTTGAAGTTTCTTAGGAGTGGGTTTTAATAGGCGTCCACGCCTCGATACACGTGGGCAGAGCATATATAAATCCGTGGGTTCAGTGTCATTGATGGTTCTCTAGAAGAGTGGATGAATTTACTTGCATTTATAGTCATTTCCAATTTATTATTCTATGATCTATAAAACGGGTCTTTTATTGGACATAATACTATTTTGCTTATTCATTTTGTCCATTTTAGTCATTTTTTGCATCTTTAATAATAGGGCAAATATTTTTAAAATGTATCATATTTGCTATCATTTGCTTTTGTGGGTAGCGAATAAATTTTTTTGCTTTTGTGGATACTTTTCTTTCAAATTCACCATTTTTTGTGGTAGTTTGCGAAATTTTTGGACATTTTTCCCCTCTTAGCTAATAGAATATTTTTTTCCCTTCAGATAATACTCTAAAAAGGATGAATTTGAAAGAAAAGTACCCACAAAAGCAAAAGATTTTATTCGCTACCCATAAAAGCAAATGATGACAAGTATGATACAATTTAAAAACATTTGCCCTTAATAATAAGATGGCCCAAATCCCCATTTGAGTCATTTTGAGCATTAAAAAAGTATTTGATGAATGAGCTTTCCAAATATAGAAACTTAAACATACAACCGCTGAATTTATGTACTCCGTATTAACTTATCAATATGTCGCATTAACCTATAGCAAAGGAAGATGTGTGAAGGGATGGGTTATAAATGTTTGAAACAAGACACAAAATGACTTGAATGTAAAGAAAAATCTAGAAAATTATTTAACATTTGTATATGAAGAAGTATCATCTTCGAAATGCTAAGCTTTAATGGGTCTCCGAACAAAAAATGACACAAATGAAAATACATTTTCTAAAATTGAAAATACATTTTCTAAAATTGGACAAAAGAAAAAATTGATTGGATATATGCCACGAGAAAAAATATTAAAATAAAAATACACTATTAAATAGCTGGATCAAATATTTTAGATGTAATTGAAGTTTAACGGGTCAAGCATGTAATAATATATGGTTCACCACTTCACATGGGTCAAACTTGTCAAAACTCATACAAAGTTTTCTCAAAGGCTTATTGTTTTTAAAGATTAGAAGATTAGTAGTTGTTATAATTTGTATCTTCAGTAGCTTCACTTTTGAGATTGAGTACCGACTTCCTTTAAAATTTAAGACTCTCTAACAAAAACAAAGACAAATATTCTTTCATCTGCATCAAATTGACATATACGACCAAGATTTACTAGCATTTGCGGCCGTCAAAAGAATAAATCGATTTAGTTATGAAAAGTGAACATGTTTTGTTCCGTCTAACTCATACATAAGTATTTGGGGTCTCTATTTTCCTAACATGAATTGTAATTTTCCAACAAAGTTGTAAGACAAAAATCAGTGCATAAAAAAAACCCCTAGACATCCTCTATAAAGCAAAAAAGGGTACTCTAAACATCCTAAATTGATTCTATTAACTTTTTCTATTCTTTGATTGGTCTCCATTGTTGTATCTTAAATTAATACTTTAAGATCTATCGTGGGACGGTTTGAGATACGTAATCAGTTATAACAATTGTTGAGAATCTGTTTCTTTGAATTGCTATTTTGTCTTATTTGCATGAGCCTATAATCTTTTTATTTATTATCCAATCATTACAATTATTGTGCCGATTATTTAATATGGATTAAGATCGATCATTAATGTTCTATAAACCCTAGTGTTTAACTAGGGTTTTACTCATTCGATTTGTGTTCTTGCTGCAATTTGCTGTTTTCTTCTTGGTGGTGTTTAATTGTGTTTGGTATTTGTTAGTGGGTTTTAAGAGATGGATAAGGGGTTTTTGAATAATAATAATGCGTCCAAAGTGGCTAATACTGATGGCAATGTGTTGGGCGGGAGTGGTGATATGAATAAGGGTGCGTTGAGTGGTGAAATGGATGAGGTGGACATAAACTCTTTATTGAGTTCATTTTAATGACACTATTAACAAAATGGCAGGACCTGATGGAGCCAAGTTTGGTGACAGTGAGGTTGCTGCTAATACTTCATCTTCCGTAAATGTAGGGGGGGGGGGGTTGTTCCAGTTCCGAATGTTAGTGGTGTTGGTACGTGTTGTACTAACACTCATGTGAAGAACTCATCTTTTGCCAATGTCGTTAATGCTACTCGTAATGTTCAAATTGTGAATTTTAGCTCACTGGTCAATGAGGTCCGTGTGGATAATCATGACAAAATGCTTCCTATGGCTGCTATGAAGAAGGTTTTAAGTCGGTATGATAATACACTTGTTGGTTACTTTCTTGGTAAGACCATTGCTTTCCCTTTAGTTCAAAATTATGTCACTAATACATGAGGAAAGTTTGGCTTGCAAAAGCTAACGAAAAATGGGGATGGTGTGTATCTTTTTAAGTTTGCTACCAAAGAGGGCATTGATCGCGTTTTGGAACGAGGTCCTTGGTTAATTCGTAACTCGCATATTATTCTAAACAAATGGACTTCTACTTTATCCCTTAATAGGAACGAGGTAAACAAGGTACCGATTTGGATTAAAATGCATAAAGTTCCGTTGGTTGCTTATTCAAAGGATGGTTTGAGCTTGATTGCTACACAAGTAGGCAAACTTATTATGTTGGATGCTTTTACAAGTTCTATGTGTGTGTATTCATGGGGCTGTGTGTCGATTCATTTGGGCATGCTCTTATTGATTGTCCAAAACGTGCTAAAGTGACTGTTCATAATGATATTGGTGTGGAAGCCAAGGGTTCTAATCAAGTAGATAATCAGGATGAGGGTTTCACTGTGGTCAGGAATTGTAAGAATAAGGGGAAGAGTGTGGCTTCTCCTTCTCGGCCTATTGGGGGTGTTCAACTTAATAAGCCTAAACCAAAATTTTGGAGACCTAAATCGAAGGCAACAACAAACCAAGAGTCGGATCCTAAGGTTCAAAAGGAGGCTTCTCCTTCTAATGTTACATCTGGTATGAGTACTAAGTCGTCGAATCCTTTTGATTTTTTGAACTCGTTAGCTGATGAGAAGGTAGATGGGTTTCAACCGAGTGAGAAGGAATCTACAGATCAGCGTAAGTGTGATTTGGATCCGAAGGTGCAGGCTGATGCCTATTATCCTAGTACTTATCCGACTCCTGGTACTTATTTGTCTCCCAGTGCTTCTTCAACTAAGGTGGGTTACCCATTTTCTAAGGCAGGAGATGTGGTTGTATCTGATAGTGACGATGATGAGTTGTTTGAGCCGCATAATCCTAGGACTAGTTATTTGTCATCGACAAGTGGAGGTAATGAGAATGAGCCTGAAGATTATTTTTCTGATGATTATACGGAGTTTACGACTTACCAGGGCAATTGGATGCGTTTTGTGACCAGTTTGATATCAAGCTCTAAGGCCGTGTTAGGATGCAATTTTTTATTTTTGTTAGTTTATAAGATTGACATGTCGTTCTTATGTAGTTAATTGGTTGTTCTAGTTGTTGGTAGCTACTTGTTCGTTAATTGCTTGTCATAAATGATCTAGTGGTTGTTCAAGCGGTTGCTTGAGGTTAATGTGGTACTTCAGCCACATTCCACTGTACTTAACTAATTTTTTGGAGTAACATATTTTACCGGGTGACGGCCCTTTACCCAAAAATTAGTGCATAAGCGGATACCAGTTTTACAAGAGAGACGTAAATTGTTGATGGCATTTTGATTAATTACCAAAGTTGTGTTTACTTTCATTTTGAACAAAGACATTGCAGTCGTCCAAAAGTAGTTTTTGTGTATTATTGTACACAATAGACATATATAATTCTAATTTCATGTACATTCATTGTGCACAATGAATGTATTATTGTGCACAATAGACATATATAGTTTTAATTTGAGCAAATTTTTTAAAGAGAGCAAAAAGTCATGGAGAGGTCATTATATAGACAAAAAAAAAACACATCTTTTCAAAATGGTCATGTGAGACTTCATTGAATGTGCGACAAGTGTCAATTTTTTTAATAATAAAGTATAGTGGCAGGTGGGTGTTTTTCCAAATATTCCTTTTCTGTCTTAATATTGATAGTATTAAAAGACCAAAATACCCTCATCTTTTATATAAAAATACATGTTTACCACAAATACCCCATCACCACCACCACCACCAAATCCGGCCAGCCACCACCAAATCCGGCCAAACATCCACGATTTTCTGAATATAAGGTTCAAGATCTTTGTGGGTAACAAGAGGGACACAAGAACTATAGGTTTGAGGATCAGTTCTACCATCAAGACCATATTTTTTCACAAGTTGAACCCTTTTGGCATCTTTAGTCAAAGATTCAAATTCTTGAATAACTTTTTCACTGTCAAATGTTTTCTCCATTCTCTTGACAGGACCTTGATATATCTAATGAGAAAAATAAAAAATTAATTAGTGATAATAGAAGGGACACGTGGTGAGCAAAAAGTCAAAGTTAGAAGAATCACATGTTGAGATCAAATCTATATACATCATAAAAAAGATTAAATAGTGAAAAGTGTTCATAACTTTTTATGATCTTAGATCTGTGATGTATTTGTGATGGTGAGTAGACCGGGTTTTTTATGATCTTAGATCTGTGATTTTTTTTGTGTAGATGCTTGCAAGTTTTGGTTAATACTTCAAATATAAAGATGTAAATAGCAGTCTTGGTCATATTATGTGGGTATTTTTTGAAGTTGTGTGTTTTGTTTTTCATGTTCTTGGCCGGATCTGTGGTGGTGTTAATCATGTGGTGATGGTGGTGTTGATAGGAGAAAAAAGAGAGAGAGAAAGTGGTGACCGGAAAAAAAAGAGAAAGAGAAGAGTTGTGATCGGAAAAAGAGAGAGGAAAGTGAGAGGAGTTATTTTATATAAAAGATGAGGTATTATGGTTTTTTAACATTTTTAATAATAAGAAAAAAACTAGAATATATGAGAAAACACTCACTTAACACTGTACTTTAATAATAAATAAGTGGACACGTGTCTTACATCTAATGGAGTCGCACATTCGCACAATGGAGTCGCACATGACCATTTTGAGAAGAGTTGTTTTTTCGGCCTAGATGGTGACCTAACCATGACTTTTTGTCTCCTTTAGATAATTTGCTCGCTCTTTTAATTTTATGGTTTCTAACAATATACATAACTGAATAGGTTTTTTTTTTGTTAGTGAGGGAAAAGTTGCTCTTTCCTGGGTTTAGTTGCTAACTGAATTTTGATGAAAGTGGCCTCTAAATTTTTAAGAGCTTAAATGGTGACTTTTTAATGAATGAATCACCTTCATTCATATGTGATTGTTCTTTAGTTGCAAACTCTTTTTTTCCCTTTAGGAATGAATGTACATGAATTCATTTGTTGTAAGATTATTGGAAACATATGTTGTATTCCAAGCAAAGAATATTCAAAGAGATCCATATAATGCATGCGGCGTTTGTTTTTTCTGGTAAAAAGGGATCACTCTGGTAAATATATTACTCCAAAAAAACATTTAAGTACAACGGATGAAAGTGAGTCTCTCATCTCAGCCCGTTACATGGGCATTGAACAAACACCAAATGTGCAACAACCAAAATCACTACATAAGAAAGACAAGTCAATCTTATGACCTACAAAACATAAAAATTACTTCCTACCACGACCTTGAAGCTTGACATCATACAAGTCACAAAAAGCATCCAATTGCCTTGGTAAATCGTAGACCTGAGATGCATAATCATCATCAAAATAATCTTCAAGCTCATGATTGCCACCAGCAAGAAACTTTGCCATATCGTTATTCGGCTCAAGCACCTCGTCCTCATCACTGTCAGTAACAACAACTTCACCCACTTTAGAGTATGGATTACCCACCATAGAGTACGGTGAAGAAGAATAACTAGGCTTAGTAGCCGTAGTAGCTGCAACCCGCTCATTCTCTTTCAAATCAACCTTTTTTTAGAGGTTTTCCATCATCATCCAGAAGAGTAACTTTCCCCTCAATAATTAGCTTTTCAAGCTTATCAATTTTCTCAACAATAGGAGTAGCATTTTCCTCTTCCACCACCTTAGCTTCCTTATTACTACTAACATCTAAATTAGCCCCATCATTTGTCAAATCAACAGTAAAACTAGGATTACCAGCCTCATCAATATCAACCATATTAAGAGCATCAAACGGATTCGATGTAACAATATTCGTCCCACTTGTTGTAACGCCCCGACCCGACAAGGGTAAAGGAATCACAAGTAATGGTGTCATATCAAAGCAAACATAAACATCCAAAAGAAATCTTAACATAAATGCGGAATAATTCAAGTCAAAACGACTTCAATACATAGGTCCCAGCGGAAAAATAACTCCAACAAAATATGAAATAATGAGTCTTAAATGGCATCAAAAGATCAAAGCTAAATATATCTAAGGTAAGTCCACTCATGCACTCATCCCAAAGCAAAACCCAGCTTCCAATGTTTAGATACCTGCCGCGGAAGAAAAGAAAAGTGCGGCTGAGCTTCAAAAGCCCAGTGAGGAATGATATGAAAGCAAAGAGAATACTAAACGATATCGAATATGAAATATAATAAACGAAAGATAGCAAAATCATAATCATTTTCATAGCATAAATCAGAATTTTCAAATAAAGTTTATAGTTAACTACCACGAGCCCAGAAACAAATATCAGATCATAATCATATTCTCATAAGGCAACATTTCTCGTAAGGCAACATTTCTCGTAAGGCAACATTTGTAGGGGAGACCTACCAGAGTTATGAAGGACGTGCATGCACGCAACATCAATCATCAGATAACATATAACAGATAACAGATAACAGATCTAGGATGCATCCATACGCCCTTCCTACATATACAAAATATGCTCCACCATCCAGGAACGTGAGTAACATCACTCTACTGCCCTAGAGTCATATCATAAGTGCATCATCGATACGGACATGGAACCCCCATGACTAGTGAAATATTTGGCTCGGGAGTCAAACTATCTTAGGTCAAATCGAATGTCATAACCCACACGATCATATTTTATCGAAGGTTATTCATATTTTCAAAATTAGAGTTTTCATATCATATAGTTCAAAATCAGATATTTCATAATTCAGAAATCAGAGTTCAGATAAGCAACAGCTCAAAAAAAACAGAATGGGGTTCATAGCAAAGGCTTAGGAAACCCTAATATAAAAGCTAACGAAAGAAAACGTTAAAAGGAACCTTTACTTAAAAGGTCAGAATATCTGTACCTTATTCCAAAGCAAATGATCGAAAAGCAGAAATACGGAAAGCAAAGGATTACTCCTTCTTCACAGAACCTATACACATTAACGGTCGTCCATGTTATTTATGATTCCATAATCGTCGAAATGATCTTTTAACATTTGGTATTTATACTTAGTGTATTCAAATGATCTTCATACTTTAGAGTTTTATGATTAAATGAGACTTAAGTGTTTTATAATTAATATCGTAGATTAGGGTTCATTATGTCATTTATTAAAGTTTAGGGTTAAATGTGAAAATAGTTTAAACGTCATAACTCACACATGAAATAACGAATTAACACTCTTAGCTTCAAACCCTAATCGACTCTCATTATGTTCTAGGGTTTTCTCCTTCTTTTAATATCACATTAAAATGCATTTACTTTTCATGTTACGTCTTTTAGTGACTCGTTACTTAACCTAACACCTTCATGTCCTAACCATACGTTACTTATATATATGTTATACTTCAAATTTTATTCCCATGCACGTTTATGATTTTATGTGACATACAATTTACTTATTATCCGGATTAAATACACATTTACACACACACACGCACCATAGCTTCGACTAGATATGACCACGTACTACGTTTACATATCTACAAGCTCACTTGACTTATAAAACACCCGCATGATACACAAACCATTTAGGGTTCGGCATGCACTATTCGGTTCACATTTCAAACTAGGGTTTATGTTTATATGACCTCTTACTTATTTAATACATGTTCAAAACTCTTATATGTTTCGGTTCAAACCTAGGGTTCGGCTAATAGGTTATTACGCAAATCCTAGCTCATCTAAGTACTTTACATATTCAAGTTACCATGTTTTACACCTTAGCCGAAACATACACATGGTTCGGTTCACATGCATGTGGTTCGGTTCCCATATACTCGACCTAACCATGGTCTGATTCAATAATACTTATTACGTAACATACTCTTTAATACTTATAAGGTTCAAATGGTATGGTTTGTTCTTTGTTGGTTTCATACGGCTCGACACAAGGAAAAAGAAACACAAGTCGACTAAAACAAACATGCGACAACATATTAACTTAAGGTGCATCAAAGGAAAACGAGAAACACGTTATACCTTAACTTGGTTGAAGCAAAGTCTCGACACCCAAAGGTTGTAGGGTTCGGCCGAGTGAGAGCAAAGAAAAGAAAGAGAGGCAATCAAAAAATAGGGTTCCAAATTAGAGTTAATGAGTTATATTTATAAGTGGTAACATTTTAGGTTTAAGGCTTTGAGGGTGGTGGGCTTCGGCTTGGGTCCAACCGAACAACCAACCCACGCCCATATGGGTTCTCGGCTCCTTGATCCAACGAACAAACAAACGGCCCAACTCGGTTTACACGAGACGTTTAACTCTTTCGTCATACTATGTCGATCACATATACCTATTCGTTAAGTTTTAATTATCCATAAGTTAAGTTTTAATTTCATTAAATGAATATAAATGTCTTTTACGTATTTTATAAATTTTGATTCCAAGGGTATTTTAGTCTTTATTCATGTTTTAAATTTTCAGGTTTTACAACTCTTCCCTCTAAAAAAATTTCGTCCTCGAAAATTGAAATGAAACGAAACGAAATGAGAACATACCAAACTATTCAAAGAAATGAGGATAACTAGCTCGATCGACTCTTCGGTCTCCGGTAGCCTCACGCCCGGGTGATTTTTTCCAAAGAATCTTAACGAACGGAATGACTTTATTTCTCATGACTCTTTCTTGCCTTTCTAAAATAGCTTCCGTTCTTCAGATAAAGACATATCGGACTGAATTTGATCAAACGGATAAGAAGCAACGTGTAAGGGATGATAATTGTATCCCCTTAGGAGTGATACATGGAAAACATCATGAACATGCGATAACTGAGGCGAAGTGCTAATCGATACGAAACTTCTCCTATACGTTCCTGAATTTCAAACGGACCGATGAATCGAGGACTGAGCTTGCCCTTGATTCCAAAACGCTTCACACCTCTAAACGGTGAGACTTTCAAAAATACACGATCTCCAACCCGAAATTCTAAATCACGACGATGCTTGTCGGCATAACTTTTCTCACGAGACCTAGCCTCCTTCAAATTTTCTCTAGCAATAGCTACTTTCTCATTACTGATCTCAATCATTTCCGGACCTTCAATTAAACGTTCACCTACTTCATCCCAACAAGTAGGTGATCTACATTTCCTCCCATAAAAAGTTCAAACGGTACGCCTTAATGCTAGCATGCCAACTATTGTTATATGCAAACTCTACTAAACACAAATATTCATCCCAGCTGCCAGTCCATTCTAAAGCACAAGCCCTTAGCATGTCCTCTAAGGTCTGAATAGTCCCTCTCGACCGACCATCTGCTTAAGGATGAAATGCCGTACTAAAATTAAGTCGAGTACCCCAAGCTTTTGCAAACCTTTCCAAACGGAAGTAAAACGCGGATCTCTGCCGGACACAATAGATGCCAGAGTACCATGAAGTCTAACTATCTCTTGAAAAATTTCGCCAATCTACCAATACCATAATCCTTTCTAATTGGTAAGAATGAGCAGATTTGGTTAGTCGATCAACAACTACCCAAATCGCATCATGCTTCTTCCGGTAAGAGGTAGTCCAGTCACAAGGTCCATAGATATCTTATCCCACTTCCATGTCGGAATATCCAATGGTGAATAATTCCACTAGCCCCCCTTTGATGTTCAACCTTAACCTGCTGACAAATCATACACTTCGACACAAACGTCGCCACATCTTGCTTCATGCCATTCCACCAGAAGTACTGTTTCAAATCCCTATACATCTTGGTAGAACCGAGGGATGGATAGTGAAAGGAGAACTATGAGCTTTCGTCATAACTTTCGCGAAGTACTGAATCATTGGGAACACAGAGCCTATCTTCATACCATACAATTCCGTCATTATCAACCTTAAACTCCGTCTGCTTACCTTCTTCTACATTTTGCGCTACGCCCACGTACGCCATCTTTCTCGAGCTTCTTTAATTTGCAGTATTAGGTTCGACTCCACCTTCATACTAGCCCAGTATCCATCAAAACCTCGTACACACAACTCAACATCCAAACGCTCTAAGTCACGAATAATCCTAGGTTCAATCTCAATACTTGCAAGAATGCCTGATTCGACTAAGTGCACAGCAACCACATTAGCCTTACCAGATGGTAATCAATGTTGGTGTCATAATCCGTAAGGAGTTCTAACCATCTTCTTTGTCTCATGTTAAGTTCTTTCTGAGTGAAAATATACTTGAGACTCTTATGGTCGGTGAAAATATCACACGTCTCTCCATACAAGTAATGTCTCCAGATCTTCAATGCGAACACTACATGCACACAGCTAACCAAGGTCATGAGTTGGGTAATTCTCCTCATACGGTTTCAGTTGCCTTGAAGCATAAGCTATTACCTTTCCATGTTGCATCAAAACACAACCCAATCCTTTCTTAGATGCATCACTATAAATTTGAAATCCTCCAGAACCAGATGGAAGAGTCAAAATAGAAGCGGACACCAATCTCCGTTTCAACTCTCAAAACTCTCTTCTCGCTCATCCGGTCCATACAAACTTTCCTCCTTTTCTCATCAGCTTGGGTTAGGGGCAAAGCTAAACAGAGAAACCTTCAACAAAACGCGGTAGTAACCGACAAGTCCTAGAAAACTCCTAACCTCTCATCATGTGAGGTCTTGGCCATTTAGTATAGCCTCAACCTTAGACGGATCCATGGTGATACCATCGGCAGATACAATATGACCAAGGAAAGCGACTTGTCTTAACCAAAACTCAAGACTTCGAAAATTTGGCGACAACTTCTTCTTCCTCCTAATCTCCAAAACTATTCAGAGATGTTGTTCATGCTCTTCTTCAGACTTGGAGTAAACCAAAATGTCGTCGATGAAAACGATAACAAACTTGTCGAGAAACTCATGGAAAACACGATTCATTAGGTCCATAAACACAAAGAAAGCGATTTGTCAAACCGAAAGGCATAACGAGAAATTCATAATGACCATATCCGGTAATTTTGAAACACGGTCTTAGGAACATCTTGCTCCCTCACACGAAGTCGATGATAACCAGATCTCAGATCAATCTTAGAAAAGAACTTCGCTCCTTGCAGTTGGTCAAACAAATCATCAATACGCGGAAGAGGATAACTTTTGAATAGTAATACGGTTGAGTTCACGGTAGTCATATACATAGACGCTATACTTCCATCCTTCTTCTTCTCAAACAAGACAGGTGCACCCCATGGAGAAACACTGGGTCTAATAAATCCATTTTCTATCATCTCTGTACCGCTCCTTCAACTCCTTCCTACAGGTGCCTATAAAGCATACGACACGGAGCCTTCGAAATCGGTTCAAGACCAGGAATTAACTCAATGCTAAACTCAACTTCTCTAGTGGGGAATACCGGGAAGTTCATCTAGAAAAACGGCTCGGAATGAATTCGCAAACAACAGTAAAGGTTTTCAATGTTAGGATTCTCCAAAGATGTTGTCCTTAACGATGCCGAAAACCTTGGCACCCATGATCAATCATGGTCCGTGCCTTCATAGCAGAAATAAACTTAACAGATTTGAGAGGTTGAGAACCATAATAAACAAATTCAGTATGTTTTACGTCTCCAAAGATCACTGTTTGTGCATAGCAATAATGAAGCTCTATGATAAGCCAACCAATCCATGCCTAGAATGATATCAAAGTCAATCATATCGAGAGGATACAGATTTGCAAAGCGAATACGATCATCAAAACGAAGAGGGCACTTAACGTTATGGCATCAATGATCATGTGATTTTTCATAGGCGTAGAAATCGATAAGTGATTTGTTAGTGGTTTGGGCTTCATATTAAGTTTCTTAGCAAATGTGACGGATATAATGGATGTGTGGCACCTGGGTGTCAATAAAGAGAAGACAAAAATCATCAATGTAAAGAGTGCCCGCATTTGGTAACTGGCGCGCCCACTGACATTTCGAAAGTAAATATAAAACGTCCAGTAGTAGGTGGCGCTTGATGTAGTTTCCAGGAATCACCAGGTTCCTCTGTGGCAATCCTTGATCTTGTGAGTAGTGGAACCACAAGAGAAACATCCACCGGGCCTTAAAAACACGTCCCGGATGAGCCTTTCCACAAGTAGTATAGATAGGTGGGGGAGGCAAACTTCA
>OU343217.1:65341159-65424145 GCA_910596185.1 Chrysanthemum makinoi | reverse complement strand
TTTTTTTTAAACACTCAATTTTTTTCTTTTTCTCTTTCCATTTTTTTTTCGATTTTTATTCATACACTTTTACTCTACCATCCTCTACTAAGAATATCAAAATGAAAGGGATTTATAGGCACATCCCTACACTTGAGTTTTTATTACTCTAACACTAATTTGACCCGAATTGAAAAGAACAAAACACTTGGGGTTATTACGCAATCAGGGAATTTAACTGCCCTTCCAAATATTAAACTAACTTTTCCCATGAGTCCCAATCGTCCCAAAACTATATACAAAGGATATGACTCGACTTAGAAACTCATGCAAGCAACTAGATAATTGAACTAAGGGTTTAGTGTGATACAATAATGCACTAAAAGTGAGTGCATACAAGGTAGGCTAAGGCGATTTGGGTGTATATTTGGGGGTGGGGTGTAAACAATGCTCTTCATTGATATTCCAGGAAACCGAAACATCACGAGAACCGCAAAAAGGATAGGCTCTGAGGGGTTAACTAGGGGTATCGGTACTAGATGAGTACAACGCAGGGTGCGGGAAATTACTCAACCGATGTGGAAGAAGTAATTATAATACGGGTATCAAAACAAGGGTTATCCTAATGCCTCTTATCATTTAGTTATTCCTAACTACACACGTGTAGTCTTACTAGCGATCTCGGGATGCATCACAAAACAAGTTCTAGAATCTATTATACTACCGTTCACACTCTAATCATTAAAGATGAATGCTTCAATTCCTACTAATCTATGGGCTTATCATCATTTTGGGTGGAATTTAGGTGGTAAAGGGTTTTTGTGCTAGTCATGCAACTTCCTATCCGTGAGATGCTTTTGTTAAGACTAATGGCCCACTCCTATATGTCATGAAAATTTTTAAATTTGGTGCCAAAATTACCCTAACCTACATTTTCTCATGGTTTATTACACAAATACAATTGGACAAAGCAAATAATCAAGGATAAGCATAGTTTCAAAGTTCCCGTTTTATTTTCCCTCCCTACACTTAAACTGAACATTGTCCCCAATGTTTCCCTAAAGTATCAAAGTTATGATAATGGAAGGTAATTAAAAACGAAAGAAACTAGTACTCCCTTAATTAGCTCGGTAGGAATTCGGTGTGAAGTAGTGGTTAAATCCTTTCCAAGAAGAATGTATGCGTGAAAAGCTCCTTCCAATCTTATGTACTTCTTCTTGATAAATTAAACCTGCACATTTGAAGAAAACAAACGAAACCTTCACGTAAAATCAGCGGTAATAATATATATAAGACTCTACTAGATATAATGCTTGTGGAATGGATGTTTACGAATCTGAAAATTAAGACCGGAAAATTCCAAAATTTATAAGTAGCTCAAAACGAAAAAAGTAATCTGTTATTTTTTTCCTCGACGCCACAAGTTGCGTATCCTTCCACGCCGCCAAAGTTATCCTCGACAAAAACTCGGTTCTGCATTTTCTGAAAATTTACATCTTTAGAATCGGAAAATTTCTGTAAAACATCCATTATGACTCGATACAAGCATTTGACTAAACATATATATCTTTTAATGAATTGCTATTCTCATGTTTACGTTTCTTTGAAAACGTGTGTAATCCTCCCTACACTTATCCTTTATATAAAATACCTTTATATGCAATTAAGACGAGGTTAAAAACAAAATAAAGCATTTTACAAATTTAAACATGAGATTAAACAATCAATAAAAGATATATGACATACAAACAAGCAAACATTAAGCATGGGTTGCCTCCCACGAAGCGCTTTTCTTTATTTATGAGTCTTGTATCTAGACTCGTAGTCGTCGTTCTACGTAACTTCATTACCGCATGTCCTTCGCTTCCTTCGTTGCGGTAAGCATAGACGTTGTATGCTTACCGTGGATTCCTTGCCAACGTCGTCATTATGGTTACCGCTTATCCTTTTGATTGGTTTCTCACCGTAAAAAGGCCTAAAACATCTGGTTTGTTTCTACCTTGTAATGCCCTTATCCGTGATTTGTACGTAGTACTTTTTCTCCCTTTAGAAATTCCTTAGGGTTCCTTAGTGCCTTTGGTATCGGTGGGATTATTTCCAACTTCTTATCGGTCTCCACAATGTTGCATACAATCCCTGAACCATAAAAATCCCTAAGCCCTCCCAATCATTCATTTTCTTCTAACAATATTGCTGGGGCTTGTGGATTTCCACCCGTAATCATCTCCATGATTCAAGAGGATACCTTGGAATGATGGGTATCCTAGTGTACCCTTTTCCGCTTTAAGTACCACATGCTCTCCCCAAGATTTGATGGTTGCCTTGGCGGTGGCTTAAATGGTGTCCCAAGAATGAGTGGCATGTTTCTATCTTCCTCAACATCTATGATCACTAAAATCCAATTGGATAAAACTATATTAGCCACTTCTATTAAAACATCCACCTAAATTGCTGTAGACATAGGTGTGATTAGCTAAGGATAGTCTAAGATCGTCTTGTCCGGCTTCTCCTAGTCAACTTGTTATAAATTGACAATGGCATTATGTTCACAGTCACTGATCACTGAGGCATTTATATTATCAATATCACCTATGCACATGGTATCACGGTTCCCTCGTGGTGTTTCTCGCTTTTTGTTAATGGTTTTTAAAACCAACTCATACAAAGGTCCCATAGGCAAAGGCCATACTCTTCTTCAAGTATTTTTCCTTCAAGGGTTTTTTCTAAGAACCTCATTGTACCTAAAGTTGTTTACTTGGTATGCAATGGTTTTTCTGTTAATTTCGTGCTTAAGGTAGTACTCAATGGTCTCGGGTTCATCATTAGGTTCGTAATCCTCCCTCTTGCTTTCTCTCTCGTTTTCTCACCTCAACCTTTCCATCCTCCAAGATAATGGAAATGCGTTAACAAACGAAGTAGGAGGACAATCGTTGCTTCTTACTAGTACCCTTTCGAACTTTGTTTTGGAATATTCTTTTACCAAAGTTCATCATTTCCATCATTTTGCTTGCATTTCTCTCGGGCCTATAAACCTCCTCCTTCAAATTAATCTCCGTATGAGATGCCATGTACCCTCATTTTTTTTCCTTAAAGCTTAGGAGAGTGGTATAAAGTAGAAATGAAGCGCCTTTCTTTAATTGGGTTTTGCTCACGATTCGGGGATTCCAAATAGGTGTTGGGTGGTTGGTGGAATTACGGAATTGATTGCTTCTAGGGATTTTGTAACGAAGCTCTTTTATGCCTTCCATAAGATAATCAATCCCTCCAATAGCACTCATTTCTCCTCGGTGATGCTCTGAGGATTCAAGAGGAGTTGATATGGCATTAACCACGCACGCGGGTTTCGGAGATTCATTCCAAATTCATAGCTTTGATCGCAAGCTCTTCTATAATATCCCAATATTTCTCCAAGATTAAAGTCAGCTGAGCCTTCCACCGGGCCTTGATCGATGGATCGTCGAGTGATGAAATCGATACGGTCATAGAAGATTTGGATTTGGAGCCAAAGATCAATGCCGTGATGAGGGACTTTATGAAGTAAGTCCTTGAATCGAGTCCAATGTTCGTAAAGAGATTCACCTTGACGTTGTTGGAACATCAAGATGTTATTCCTAAGCTTAGTGGTTCTCCCCGGTGGGAAAATTGAGCAAGGAAGCGAGAGGTGAGATCATCCCAACTTGAGATGGAGCCGCGGAAAGTCTCAAGCCAATTACTAGCTTGGTCCCCGTAGAGAGAATTGGAAGAGACACAGCGTGGTCCCCCTAGTAGTAGCATCGAGGTCAATGGAATCGACAATTTTAAGGAAATCCTTAGATGCCGATTTGGATCTTCGGAACGGTCCATGCACATCCGCTTTGCACCAACCGGATGGTGTCCGATCGCAGGGCCGTAGTTTGGGCTTGGTCGGGAAGCTCAATGGTGTTCCTATAGCCTAGGTGGCTTGGTCTCGAGTATTCACCAAGAGTACGGGCTCTTGGCGGGTCAATTTGTGGTGGGTTGATGAATGGTGGGTGGTTATCACCTTCCATGATGAAAAGTGATGGGGTTATTAACAAAGGTCACGAAGAAGGGGGATAGACTACGAGGAAGCTAAAAATGAGAAAAAAAAATTTACTTGATAGGAATCAAGAAAGAAACCTAAACGAGGTGGACTACTAACTAGCTATTCTATTCCCCGGCAGCCGCTACCAAAAACTTGATAACGCTACACGCGCCGTTCGGGGTCAAAGGAACTTCCTTTTCTTCGAGCAAGTTTTATAACACCCTAGGCAGTGAACCTAATCGTTGTAGTGTAGTATTAGCGTAAGCCACGGGTATTGATATCGTTCTCTAGGGGAATAGGAATGCTAGTGAGAAGTTACTACGCTAAGGTTGGGGTTGAGGAAAATTATTTTTTATCTTTTTATGTTTTTTTAGAAAATAGAAAGGTACGAATCTCGGGTTTTGGATTTAGGGGTTGGTATTTCTACCGATTACTCTACTTATCTAATTATCTAATCTAGGTGTATGTAGTTTGTGTCTAATTATTGTGTGCTCGTATGATAGTTTAAAGATGTGTTCACTTAGGTTTTATTACTCCTTAATTATCTCCTATTGATGGTTGAATTGTCACGCCCTTATTCTTAATTGCGTTGTGTGTCTAAAGTCAAGGGTATGCGCTATCCCTAACTCTTGAACTTACCAAAGGGTCTCGTCTACAAAGCCCACTAGGGATTATAAACTCTAACTCTAAGGCACTCTTTGAGTAGTTTAGCCTACAACTACTCTAAGTGCTATAGTCTAAGGTTCACAAAGATTAATCAAGCATTAATTACCCAACGAATGACCTATCGCATTACTAGATCATTAACAATTAAGATAAGAGACAACCAATCAATATTCAATAATTAAGTTTCATATTCCCTATGCAAACACACAAGTAAATTAGCCGGACATGGAGAACATGCAAGCATACACACAAATAATTGAAGACATAATTGAATTAATGAAGTAAAACACTTATCTTGATGTAAGATAGGGTTTGGAACCCTAAAATACTATACAAGACAACCTTGGTTGGTTTAGGTTTTTCTCCAAAAGACTACCCACTAATATCTAAAAATTCGGATTCTATATATAATATTACAAGGCACGGCGCCACCTTATGATTGGACCGCCGTCAGCCGCCATTAGGGTTTCGCCTTTGGCCACGTTAGTCTTGCGACGGCCACTTGGTGCCTTGACGACGCCCTTTCGCCTCTTCTCGACTGCCCTGATCAAATCTAGGCCGTATGAGCCGCGACGGCCTACTCTTTAAAGCCCCACATCGGCTACTTGAAAATAAGGAATTTGGTTATGCCCCATCACGTAAGGTTCGACGGCGGCAAGCAGTTAGCGATGACGCGCCACCTTGTGTTTTAGCGACTTGAGTGTCTCGATTCTTGACTTTGGCCATTTTCAGATATCCGCCGCTTTTCGCCCAAATAAGTGCCATTACAGCAATTTGCCTTCAAGAGACCTAAAAAGTGAAAAGGAACGATATTAAGTAATAACGGATAAAAAAGTGATCAAATAAGGGCTTAAACGACCCCTCAAAAAGGTACATTTTAAAACCTTATCATGTATCGAGCAAGGTTAGTTATGGTTTGAAAGTTTAAATGTGAGAGACGTCGGTGCCATAGCCAAGATTTTGTATATGTTGCCTTTGAAAGCGAGACAAAGGGAGTGAAGCAACTGTCGTCTCGTGAGATTGTGTATAGACTCGAAAGCTGCGGGTGCCGCATATGAGATCGCTTCCTTGTAGATCACTTAATGAAACAAGTTTTCTCCTCAAAAGCAACTTCCAAATCTCCATCACATCGAACTCCACTGGAAGAGATTGTGACCGAGTCCTTCCACATAATAAACCCCGCTAATTTGATGTTGCCATTCATGTAATCTCTCGCCAGAGTCTATGATAGCCAAGTGATCATTCCCGAATCTGACAAAGGCAATGAACTTTGCAACAAAGTTTGATAACAGTTTTAGATTGCCCGCTATGTGTCTGGGAACATCCGCTATCAACAACAAGGATGACTGTATCACCGTGACATACCACGATGACACAGATGGAATAGAAGTAGATGTGGAACCCAAGAGTTAGAGGGTTCCCAAGCAAAGTATAGTAGAAACACACATATCAATGATTTTAGGTATCCATTTAAATCCAAGTGTATTGTGTAACCATTTCTGCCATCTCCAACTAGTCTTTGCTTTAGTCTTGGTGAATGCACTAGGTGGTACTACGTTCCTTGGAGGTGATAATGGAGCTACAGGGACATCAATGCTTATCTTAGAATCTAAAAAGGCGGTTTACCAAGCACAGACTTAGAAGCTTTAGTGGGCCTAGTGGTATTCCGTTTCTTAGGATTCCGTAAACGAGACAAGATAGTTTTAGCAACACATTTATCATGACAATCGGAAAGCATACTTTTACGACATATAACACAAGAAGCTTCAGACTTAACATCAAAAGTACTTAAAGGTTCAACATTCGTTACATCACCTTTTCCATTACATTTGTTAGACGCAATATCTAAAGTGGGTGCAACTTGAGTTTTATTCAAAGTCCTAGGGTGTTCTTCTACTTCAGCATTCTTTATTGTTCTTTTCTTACGTTGCAACTTCCTATTCTTCCTTGTATTGCTCCTAGGTTGTGAAGTGCAGGCATTGGGAAAAGAGGCAACTATTCCTGTTTCAGTAGATGGAAGCACATTAGTTTCTTGCGGTTTGTCATTAGATGTTCTAGAGTCATTTTGAATCTATTTAGATGCTGATACTACAGTGTTACTATTCCTATCTTTCTTAAGTTTCACCAACTCTGCTTTAAGATCATGAATTTTGTGTAACAAATCAAGATTTTCAGTACGAGTGAGACCATCCTGTCGTAAGACATCTTTCATGTATGCATGATGATCATCAAGGTCTTTTGACGCTTTAGCATGAGTCTTTTTGAGTGAATCAGATATGACACTATGTGCATTTTTTTTTTTGAAAGTTCTTGTTTATATTTTGAGATTTGACACTTCAAAGACACATTTTCATCAACCAGTTGCTCAATTTTTTGAGTAAGATCTCTTGTATGCAACTGTGGAGTTTGTTTTGCCGACGAGTTCACGAAAGTATGACAATCTTTTGACACCATTGAAGACGGACGTTTAGCATTTGAAAGCTCGTTTGTCACTGTTCATTTTAACTTTTAAAGACTTGATTTGTGACACAAAATCAGATTCTCAACATTTGCAAATGTAATCACAGTAATCGCCAGAGATATAATCAAATGCATATTCAAAAGAATGCAATAACACAACATTATGGATATCAGCATAGATAACATCTTCCAAGAGTCGATCAATGATGAGTGTCTAAATATTCATCATTTTTGTACAATCTAAACTGAAAAATCATCTGAAAACACTTAGAAACACATCAAATTGATGAAAATATCACAAATCAGTGTTTTATGTGTTTTAAATGCAAAAATATAAAAATCAGATGAAAAATGATTCAAGTTTGCAAAATTGGCAGTTTTAGTCCCCAAGTTTCAAAAGTTGTCAAATCTAGTCCCTGGAATTCAAAAATGTGAAGTTTTGTCATTCAAGGTCCCTGAAATATTCTAAGTTGTTAAATTTGGTCCTTGAATGATTCTTTGGTCAAATGGCAGGAAAGGTCCTTAAACTTTGAAAAAATTGCAAAAATAGTCCTTGGATATTTTAAAATGGAATTTTATGCAAAAGTGGTCCATGTACTATTCATTTATGGCAAGTTTGGTCCTTGTGAGAGCTTTGGTAAAACTGCAAGATTGGTCCCTCATGTTTGGCAGATTTGCAAATCTAGTCCTTGTTAATACTTAACCAAGCCGGACACCCTTTATTAATATACCAAGCCCAAATCCAATCCACTAAATCCTGCTGGCCCATATCCAAGCCCAAGCATGACCCTTGACCCTTGAACCTCAGTTCACAACACCTCTTGACCCCTGTCATAACCATTTTTGACCCCCCAATATACTAATACCGGTCAAAAAAGTCAATCACGCGCCAAAATACCAAAGACTGTTCATCCTCCTCACATATCATCAGAAACCAAAACCAGAGTCGGGTTTTCCTCTTTTTTCAAACACACCACTTGCCTAACCTCACCCTCTCCTTACCTTGTCCCCCCTCCACTTCCACTAACACCCAAAATCCATTAATGGTCAAAAACCTGCTATGAAGAAATTGGCGCCAAAACTACAAGTGGACGGTTTTGATGATTTTGTGCAATCCAATGGCTGGAAATTGGTGGGATAGATTCAGAGATATCAAAGGAGTCCAAAAAGTCTATAAAAGAAGGGAGAGATGCATTGTATGAGATATCGAGAATAACTTAGTTTTCTTTAATGTTTTTTTTAGCTTAATTTAAAATTTCAGTGTACGTTTTAGTTTACAAGCTTTGTATTTCAAGTTGTTATTGTATTATAAACCTTTTACAAGTATCAATTTCAAGTTTCAAGTTTTAATATCATATTATGCAGTTTCATATTTCAAAAATCTCATGTGAATCAAATGTTGTTATAAGGTATTTGTATGGACTTAAATAGATCACATAAGCTCCTGGAAAGCTTATTCAAGCTTTTAGAAACCTTAAAAACAGTTTAGGAGCAAAACGAAAATCACCAAAAATACCAATTAAATAGTTTAAAAAATCAAAAATCTCATGGAAATGGTGTACACAAGCTGAGCAGGTGAATTATGGATGGCCTTGGGTTAATGGCTTAGTGGTAAGCCTATAGGAGTGTTTTTGGATCCTAGTTCTTGGATTTCGCTTGGATAGCCATTTGTAAGCTCTTTGTTCAATTTTTGAATTTCACTGTTTTAATTGTTTAGTGATTGTAATTTTTGTGTTTTATTGTTCACTAGTTATGTTTAAGTGTATTTAAGCTTTAAAATCAGTTGGTTAATCTTTTAAATTTGTAGTTTATATAAATTTCATTTTAACAGTTAAAATAGCTTAAGTCTTAATTCTTAGTTTTATGTTGTTGTCACTGTTGGTTCATGTTTATTTAGACTTAATTAGTGATTATAAAAGGTCTGAAATCATCTTCATGGTCTTAAGTTGTGTTAGTCTTTGAAAATATTCAAAACAGTTAAGATAAAGGGGTGTTTGGATTCCTTGTGTTTACTGTGCTATAGGTTGTTTGAGTGGTTGCTAGTTATTGTCTTGTATCACACTTGGTCTAAATATCTCATGCAAGTCAAGAAAACTGCCCTGTTTCATCAATAGTCAAAATCTCTTTTGATCAAAGCTTGTGTGTCCACTGTTGGGATTGCATGATCATTGATTTTGTTTTTGTGTTTACAAGTTGTTATCATTGATCAAACAAGTCTTATTTCAACCTAACATAACATAATTAGTGCTTAGGATCAGTTTAAATCTCATTTAAGTTAAACTTAGTTAGTTTTAGAAAGTCAAAATTTCCATCTTGGTCGTTTTTGAATAAAAAAGATAATTTCACTGTGTTTATTAGTGAGATTCAGCTTATAAGCTTTTGGATTATCAAAGTTTAGTTGCTAAACAAAATTATAAAAATGCTAGTTCTCTTCAATCTGCTATTAAGTGCTTATTTTCCCTATTTCGGACCTTTGTCTGAAAAGGATGCCCGTGCAATGCTGAATGGTCCAATTTTGATAAGCTCACACAGAGCTTATTAGTGGGTCAAAGCTTGTGATTTTTGGTTCTTTGGGTAGCTGACCTAGCCATCTTGAGAACCCAAGCCTCATATTTCAATTTCTAGCTTGTTAGATAGGGCTGCTAGTAGCTTTTGTTTCTGTCAATACTCAAATTGAACAGTCACTTAAGGTGAGCATTGTCCGTCCCATCTTCATGAGCTTGCCATAAGCTCTCTAGTTGTCCCCAGCTTATCATCTTTAGTTTTTTGGAAAGCCAACCAGCTCATCTTGACACCTCAAGGCTTGTTTTGAGCTTTTGAGCTTATTTGCTTAGCTTAACTTGTCCTTAAACATGGCTGCAGGCCTGTTTGTTTAGTAGAATAGCTAAAGTGATTCTTGTTTTTTTTTCTAGCTTATCAGTGTGCTTATCTTTGTCTTTTTGTTTTATTTGAGTAGCATTAGCTTATTTGTAGCTTATTTAACTTGTGTTTCCAGTTTATAACTTTGTTTGAGCTTAATTCACCAAGATAAGCTCATTAAGCTCACTGTTGAGAATTTTAGCTTCTCAAGCAGCTTATTTTAAGTTTGTAAAATTTTTGTGTTTGTTAAAATTTCATATTTTTAGTATTTTAAAAAGGAAAACAGAAAAACTTCAATTTAAAATCAGTGATATGTTTATTTAATAGTTTTTAGCTTTTGATTTTCTTTTAGCTTATTATATAAGCAAATCTTGTTTTATACTTTTCTTAGTTTCTCGTCACCTTAAGTTATTTTTGAAAAAGTTTCATATTTTCTCTATCTTTTAGTATTTATCATAATTTTAAATAAAGTTAAAAATAGTAATTAATTAGTAAAAAATAATTAAAGCATAAAATATTTTCAGTTTTAAATTGTTTTATCATATTTTAGATTTTTCAAGTTAAAATTTTTTTTTCGGTGTTTTTTATATTTTCTAGTATTTAAGTGCTTTAAATAATAATTAACTAGTAATAATTAGATAAAAGTGTAAAAATATATTTTCAGTTTTATAATATTTTTGATTTTTCTGAATCATATTTTATTTTTTCTAGCTTATTTTTGTATTTTCTTCTATTTTGAGAGTATTTATAGTTAAAATAGTTTTAATTAATAATAATTAATTAAATAGTTATAAAATAATTTCTTTTTCCAATAATTTTCTTTTTAATTTTAGATTCCAAAATGTCATTTTCATATTTTTAGGTCTTTTATTTCTTAAATTTCACTTTTTATTTTGTATATATAGTTTTTAAACGTAAGTTTTACGTTTGTGTCATGATTGTTGTGCTTTCCTCGGTTTCCAATCTCATTCCAATCAATCGTTAGTGTAATAATCAATTCAAAATTTTTACCGATCACTATCCTTAGTGATCATTCTATCATCTGAATTAGTGTTTACACACCATTGAGTCTCCGTGGGACTTAACGACTCGGGAATTCATTATATTCTCCATGACTTCATTGTATTTGTGTTTTAAGCAGTTTTAAGCTTCTTACGGTTAGCCATTCACAAGTAGCTAGCTTGTGTGAGGTAGCTTGACAGTTTAGCACAGACCAAAATTTTGTATACCAATCAACATCTTTTCGTAACATTTTCTTTTTGCGTTTTGTATTTGAAATAGATGTTTTTGTTTTCTCGAAAACTATTTTCATCAGTCCAAGTTCCTTATGAAATTCCCTTTCCCAATACAATGCACAATTTTTCAAAATTTTGAACATGGGGTAAAATTCTTTTCTGAAAAATATCTCTTTGTTCTCGTGCCTAAGGCGATTGAAAATGTTCAACTTTTATTTCAGAATGAAATTCAATCTCACGTTCTAAAAGTTTGATGTCAGAAATGAAAATGTCAAAATATCTAAGAATTTGATGATTTTCGGGTATTGATTTTACATTACTGAGTGAAGGTAAGGGACCATTAATTTGTGCAGAATTGGGTTGGGGACCAACATTAGAAGACTCGAACATAGGTGTGATAACCCAAGGTTTGTTAGAAGTATCCTTTTGTGCGATGAAAGTGACGGATTTTGAATAGTTAAATGGTTTGTTATAAACAACATTGTCTAATTTTGATCGACTCGTCTTCTGATCTAGTTCCTCTTGACGATTGTATTCAACAACACTCATAATGGAATCATCAATTCTATGTTCTAACACAGTAAACTTCCGGATTGGTTTGAATGCTCTATTTGAAAACTTAGGTTTGTAATCGCAAGATTCGTCCATATCCATTTGGATTTGGTTTGAAAGTAAACTTTTGAATCGCTGTGATTGATTCACCATGTTTATAAACAAAATTTTTAAACTCTTTGATTTTGTTTTGTAAGTCAACAATTTCCTCAAGATAGTCATCTATTCGTTGCTGAATGCTTTTTGTACTCCAGAATGTGTTTAACAAGTTAACAACTCCTTGGCTTTTGAGTTTCCAAAGTAAGAGCTGCTAAGTTATTGTTTATGATCATACTTCGTTGTTCTATTTGAGACAATAAAGCATTCTTGATGCGCTAGATCAACGATCTGTCGTTCTAATGATTTTTCGCTTTTGATGTTATTTAGCAAAAGCGACTTTCAAACCTTGTTCACGTTTTCTTGAGTTTTAAAACGTTGAGTTGCTTTTTAAGCATTCAATATACCGGTTAACACAAAGATTTTTAGTGTAGTTGCTGATCGAGGTCCTGCATAATTCCAGGCGTAGATTCTTGGTCTTTAAGTAAGGTCATGAGCTCAGACGAAGTTCACTTGTTCAACGCGTAGTCTCAACATGATCATTAGTTAGATCCTCAAGTATAACCACGGAGTCAACTTGATTATCAATGGTAACCATAAGGTCATCTTGATCGTCAAATATAACTACGGGGTTGATCATCTAAACCGTCAAGCTACCTCACACAAGCTGGCCACTTGTGAATGGCCGACCGTAAGAAGCTTAAAACTGCTTAAAACACAAATACAATGAAGTCCTGGAGAATATAATGAATTCCTCGTCGTTAAGTCCACCTGAGACTCAATGGTGTGTAAATACTAATTCAGATGATAGAGTGATCACTAAGGATAGTGATCAAGTAAGGTTTTGATGAAATTATTACACTACCGATTGATTGGAATGGAATTGGAAACGAATTGGAAAGCACAATCAATGATAAAGACAAACGAAAACGACGCTTTAAAAACTACGCGATACGCACTAAATAAAAAGTGAGATCTAAGAAATAAAATACCTAAAAATATGAAAATGACATTTTTGGAATCCTAAAAATAAAAGAAAATTATTAGAAAAAGAAAATTATTTTTAAAACTATTTAATTAGTTATTATTAATTAAAAACTATTCTAACTATTTAAAAATAACCTAAAATGGAAGAAAATACAAAATAAGGCTAGAAAAATAAAATTATGATTTGGAAAAATCCAAAATAATATAAAACTTATTTTAAAACCAAAAATATATTTTTTTTACACTTTTTATATATTTATTACTAATTAATTATTATTTTAAATACACTTAAATTCTAGAAAATATAAAATAAACCTGGAAAAATAAAATTTTAACTTGGAAAAATCTAAAATATGATAAAACTAATTTTAAAACTGAAAAGATATTTTTTATGCTTTTTAATTATTTATTACTAATTATTTAATACTTTTAACTATTAAAAATTCTAATAAATACTAAAAAGATTAGGAAAATTATGAAACTTTTTCTAAAAATAACTTAGGTGAGAAAACTAAGAAAAGTATAAAAACAAGTTTTGCTTATTAATAAGATGAAAATAAAAATCAAAAAGCTAAAACCTATTAAATAAACACTATCACCGCTTTAAAAATGAAGTTTTTTCGATTTTCTTTTGAAAACTATTTAACTACTTAAAAGATGAAACTTTTACAAAGACAAAAATTTTACAAATCACAAATAAGGCCAGGGGCTTATGATCACAACAGATTTGCTTATGAGCTTTTCTTGGTGAAATAAGCTCAAACAAGCTTGTTAATCAAAACAAAAGTTAAATAAGCTACAAATAAGCTAATGCTACTCAAATAAAACAAAAAGACAAAGATAAGCACACTGATAAGCTAGAAAGCAATAAGCACTTTAGCTATTCTACTAAACAAACAAAGTTCTGGATTTTTAAAGGCTAAAATAAGCTAAGTAAATAAGCTCACAACCGAAAACAAGCCTTGAGTCAACAAGCTAGCTAGGTTGGGTAACCAAAAAGCCCAAGCTCACACTGTGGGGCCACAGAGCTTGTGGTGAGCTTATGAAGATGGTACCAAATCACCGCTCAGCTTAAGGACTCAAGATCAACCGAGTGTTGGGACAAAAAAGAAGCTAGGTGCAGCCCTAGCTATTAAGCTTCAAAATGGAAAACTAAGCTTGGGAACTCAAGAAGGCTAGGTCAGCTTCCCAAAGAACCAAAAATCACAAGAGTTGAGCAACTAATAAGCTCTATGTGAGCTTATCAAGTTGGACCACCCAACTGTGCACAGGGCCCATTTCAGACAAGGTACTCTAAAGAAGCTGGAAAATAAGCACTTAAAAAGCTGATTCAAAGAGAACTAGTATTTTTCTAATTTAGATTAGCAACTGAACTATAGTTTCCCAAGAGCTTTTAAGATAAAACTCAATATTAAACACACAGTGAAATCCTAAAGTTTAATCAAAAACGACCAAATGACAATTTGACTTTTATAAAAAACTAGTTAAGTTTGACTTTTATGAACTTTTGATCACTACTACTTACTGATTATGTTGTTTTAAGGTATATTAAGACTTATTTGAGCAATGTTAACAACTTATGAATACAAAATCATGATCAAGGATCATGAAAATCCAACAAAGGAATGACAAGGATGTGATAAAATGAAATTTTGACTTTGATGTAACAAGAATCGGGTTTTCTTGGTTTCTTTGAGTTATTTAGAACCAATGAGACATAGAACATCAATGAACAATAGCACAAACATTCTTTAACTCAGTTAAACAAACTTAACCAAACAGTCCTTATTGAAACTGCTTGATGTTTTTCAAGGTAAAACACAGATTTGGACCATGCAACTGAATCACAAGCTTGTATTATCATGTAAGAAGACTGAACAAGCATGCAACAACAGTACTATCAACATAAAACTCAATAATGATCTATATGTTATTTAAATTGTTAAAATGAAATTTATATAAACTACAAATTAAAAGGAACAACCACTCGATTTTATTGTTTAGTTATGCTTAATTATAACTAAGAAACATAAAGAACCAGAAATTACAACTACTAAACAACTAAAACAAAGAAATGCAAAAATGAACAAAAAGGCTTACAAATGCTATCCAACTGAAATCACAGAACCAATGATCAAGACCACTCTTATAGGCTTACCACTAAGCCCACTAACCCAAGGCCATCCAAAATCTACCCCGCTCCAAATTGTACATCACTTCTATGGGATTTTTGATTTTTCAGCTATTTAATTTGTATTTTTGGTGATTTTTGATTTTTGCTACTAAACCATTTTTAATGTTTCTAAAAGCTTGACTAAGCTTTTAGGAGCTTATGTAACTTATTCAGTCCAAGAAAACACCTTATAACAACAATTGATTCACATGAGATTTTTGAAGATAAATTTGCATAAACTGAAATTTCAACTTAAAACTTGATATTGAACCAAATAGTTCACAAATACTTGAAATAACTTAAACAAAGAGCTAAGAAAGCTTAAATTACACTGAAAATCTTAAAATGATAGAAACGACTATTAAAAGCTAAAATTACACTAGAGATATTCATACAATGCATCTCAGCCCCTCTTTATAGACTTTTATGACTCCTTTTGACCTCAATCTTTCCCACTCAATTGAGCCATTGGATCTCTCGAAACATCATAACCGTCCAAGTGGATTTTTGGCCAATTTCTTCATGAAAGGTGTTTTGATATTAATGGGGTTGGTTTGAGTCAATTAAAGGTTTTTGGTGTTAGTGGAGGTGGAGGGGACAAGGTAAGGTGAGGGATGTTGAAAAGGGGAAAACCATTACTGGTTTTGGGATATCGTGCATGGGAGAGAGAGCGAATGTGCCTGGTTTTGGCGCGTGTTTGACTTTTTTACCGTATTAATAAAAGGGGTCCAAAATGGGGGGTCACAGGGCTTTTGGCAGGGGTCTATTTGGCTTGGCTGGGTTCTTAAATACAAAAAGGGGTCCGTTTGGTTTTATTTATGACAAGGACCAATTTTGCAATTTGACCAAAGATAAAGGACTGAACATGCCACTTTTCCAAACTTTTCACAAGGACCAAACTTGACAAACTTTGAGAGAACAAGGACCCTTTTTGCATAAAATTCCATTTTTATAAGTCCAAGGACTAATTTTGACATTTTTCAAGGTTTAGGGACCTTTTCTGCCATTTGACCAAAGAATCATTCAAGGATCATTTTTGACAATTTAGAATATTTCAGGGACCTTGAATGATAAAATTCCACATTTTTGAATTTCAGGGACTAGATTTGACAACTTTTTGAACTTGGGGGACTAAACTGCCAATTTTGCAAACTTGAATCATTTTTCATCTGATTTTGATCTTTTTGCATTTAAAACACATAAAACACTGATTTGTGATATTTTCATCATTTTGATGCATTTTTGAGTGTTTTCAAATGATTTTGCAGTTTAGATTGTATAAAAATGATGAGTATTTAGACACCCATCAATCCCCCACACTAAGATATTGCTAGTCCCTAGCAATGATTTAGATCTTTAATGGATTTTAAAAACTCTTTACCAAAAGCCATCACTTCTGGAGTAGCCAATTGTTTTGATTCAAGTAAGAACCTTGGTACAATGATAACCAAATGATTTTGAGCAAATCATAAGCTATAAACGAATTTGATTTGTCTTTACCGCCGTTTGCTCGACTAGCCAACTCTTAGATAAATTTATCAGAATTATCTTTGGTGAGCTGATTACCAATTATGGATTTCCATCGCCTTTACCACAAGCCATAAACTTCTGGGCTAGCCAACTCTTTCACTTTTTAGGATATGGTGAGTTGAATACCATACAATTTTGGGCAAATTGCAAGCCATAAACGGATTTGAGAAATCTTTACCAAGAGCCGTTTGCTCCTGGATTAGCCAATCCTTTTGTTTTTAGACATGGCGGACTGATTACCATATGATGAATAAGTGAAAACACTTATTCTAAAAAAAAAATTTGGCCAAAAACGGGAATTAAAGGTATATTACATGATAAAATTCGTGAGAATTCCCCACACTTAGAAATGAATATTGCCCTCAATATTCAAAGTACCGGCGGTTATGCCGAACCAAAGAACGTAAAAGGAAATACTACGCCATTATTTTGAAAGATTTTTTTTTAGAAAAGATTTTATATACAATACAAGGTAACTCCCCACACTAGGGTGGTAGAACAGAGAAAGAAGAAAGAAATATGGGTGAAAACCCATATGGTGTGTGCTAATGTTTTTGATTCCCGAGTCGCTAGCTTGACTCGACCCCGCATTCATTGGTTCATGGGGAAGCAACGTGGAAAACCAATCTCGATCGGACTTCCGTTCACAATGTTAATAAACATATGAACATCGAGAAGTTCCACACCGACGAGACACAACCGCAGCATTGTTAATAGTAGAAACTATAAAGGATGATACCGGGGTCAAAGATGGTGTCCTCATTCTCAAAGAGAAGGGAAAGAGCAACACGCCCTCGTGAAGAATGGAATAAAGATATGCATCACAATGCAAGTCCATTCCTCATCAGTAGGAGCAAATCACCATTTTTGACTATTTTAAGCTTAAACTTGAAGCTTATATGGTGATTGTCAATAAGATGTCCGAGAGGGAGAGTAGGAAACGGTTCTTCAATCAAATGATTTTCAAGAAAGAGGATGTCTCCCTCCGAATCAAAGTAAGTATTGTCAATCCTTGTTGGAATCGACTCATTACTAAGAAAATCATCGACTTCCTTCCAAAATTTGTCATCTTCCTCATCCGGAGTGAGAGAAGAAATGGAAGAGTCGGAAATGGGACAAGAAACGAGTGGATGATCATTATATAGGAGATTTCTAGTTTCTCCAAGATCGGCTTCTAAATCAAAGAGATCATCGCACTTTCTCGATGAAAGTGGATCGATGTGAGTGAGTTCATCGGTGAACTCCTCAAGAAGAGGATCAGATGTGGAGTGATGCCTCGACATACTCAATGTCTCCATAAGATTTACAATCATCGCTAAAATCGGAGAAAGTCTCAAAATGATCATTTGAACACTCAAGAGGGGAAGAAGAATCACACATATGATCGAGAATTCCCTGTGACTCTCGATTGGGACAAGGTCCTCAACACTGACTTTATAAATTGCCCGATTCCTTTTCGTGAAGCTGTCAAGAAGCTCATCCCCCATGTTTAGAGAGTGAGTGGGAATATCGGGTGTGATAACAATGGATCAGGGAGTTTAGAAGGACTAGCATACATATGTTTTATACTTTCCATTTGTTCTTCTGCTAGTAATTCCATCATAGTCTTTTCTCCCTGATTTTTCATGGAATGAGTTTCAACTGATGAACTTGATGAACCATTATAAAATTGTAGGATATCAAGGATATCTTCATCATCATCGTCATCGGGAATGAAACGGAATCGAGCTAGATCTGGGTTTCTTTTTGCAATTGATTCTAATAGATTTTTCAAAGGCAATTTGGGAATATAATTTAGCACCGCTTCGCTAACAAAACTTCCATGTATTTTTTCATTTGGATTATCTTGGGAGTGTTTAGATTCCTTCAAATCTTTCACTAAATCCAAAAGATCAAGGAGAAGATTCTGAGGAAGTGGCTCAGTCTGGTAATCGTAGAGGTTGGTCATGATACGAAGAGTCATAATTGCTACAAGGAAATGGATTCCTTGTTTGACAATCCGAGCTAGAGTGAGGACCTCTACAATACTCACAACAAGAACCGATGTGGTTGTGAGTCATATGTGTTGTAGTCATAATTGTTATCGGAACCCGCCATAGACAAGCGTGTTTCCCGATTGACAATCGAATCGAATGTGAACCACCACAGTACTCACAACAAGAAAACTCGCTGAGTCTCACAGCTGGTGGTGATGGAATAAATCAGTTGTGTTATGGTAGGAATAGGGATCCCGTTATAGACGGACCGTTCCCTGATTCCACCATGCTACAACTGGCGCAATTGCCACCATTATAAGGACCACCACACCATTGACAACCAAGAGGGTGAGGATAAGACATAAAAAGAATCAAATGGTTTTAGAGGGTAAGAAATGAAGAATCAAAAGGGTAAGAGGGTAAAGAGGAATATTTTTGGTATTTTTGACAAACATGATGTAAAAACAAAGAATGAAAATATTTTGGTGTTTTTAACACTTTAGAAAAGTGCTAATGAACTTTTGATTTTCTTATAACTTTACAAAAAAACTTTACAACCGGTGGGATATGTAAGAATGGGTCGAAACAAGGTTTAACACACGCTAAAGCCTCCCCGCATGGGCGCCTAAAATTTGATCTGTAAAAACCGTAAGCTACTCTCACACAAGCTGGCCACTTGTGAATGGCTAACCGTAAGAAGCTTAAAACCGCTTAAAACACAAATACAATGAAGTCCTGGAGAATATAATGAATTCCCTGGTCGTTAAGTCCCACGGAGACTCAATGGTGTGTAAACACTAATTCAGATGATAGAGTGATCACTAAGGATAGTGATCAGTAAAGGTTTTGATGAATTATTACACTACTGATTGATTGAAATGGAATTGGAAACACTTGGAAAGCACAACAATCGATAAGACAAACGAAAACGTACGTTAAAAACTACGTATACGCATTAAATAAAAAGTGAGATCTAAGAAATAAAAATAAAAATATGAAAATGACATTTTTGGAATCCTAAAAATAAAAGAAAATTATTAGAGAAAGAAAATTATTTTTAAAACTATTTAATTAGTTATTATTAATTAAAAACTATTTTAACTATTTAAAAAATAACCTAAAATGGAAGAAAATACAAAATAAGGCTAGAAAAATAAAATTATGATTTGGAAAAATCCAAAATAATATAAAACTTATTTTAAAACCAAAAATATATTTTTTTTACACTTTTTATATATTTATTACTAATTAATTATTATTTTAAATACACTTAAATTCTAGAAAATATAAAATAAACCTGGAAAAATAAAATTTTAACTTGGAAAAATCTAAAATATGATAAAACTAATTTTAAAACTGAAAAGATATTTTTATGCTTTTTAATTATTTATTAATAATTATTTAATACTTTTAACTATTAAAAATTCTAATAAATACTAAAAAGATATAGAAAATTATGAAACTTTTTCTAAAAATAACTTAGGGTGACAGAAAACTAAGAAAAGTATAAAAACAAGTTTTGCTTATTAATAAGATTAAAATAAAAATCAAAAAGCTAAAACCTATTAAATAAACACTATCAACTTTTTAAAATGAAGTTTTTCTGGATTTTCTTTTTGAAAACTATTTAACTACTTAAAATATAAAACTTTTACAAAGACAAAAATTTTACAAATCACAAATAAGCAGTTTGTGGAGCTTATTATCCCAACAGTTAGCTTAAGAGCTTATTTTGGTGAAATAAGCTCAAACAAAGTTGTTAACTGAAAACAAAAGTTAAATAAGCTACAAATAAGCTAATGCTACTCAAATAAAACAAAAAGACAAAGATAAGCACACTGATAAGCTAGAAAAAAGACAATAAGCACTTTAGCTATTCTACTAAACAAACAGGCCTGTGGACTTTTTAAAGGCTAAAATAAGCTAAGTAAATAAGCTCACAAACTGAAAACAAGCCTTGAGTCAACAAGCTAGCTAGGTTGGGTATCCAAAAAGCCCAAGCTCACACTGTGGGGGCCACTGTAGAGCTTGTGGTGAGCTTATGTAGATGGTACCAAATCACTGCCACTTAAGTGACTCAGATCAACTGAAAGTTGGGACAAAAAGAAGCTAGGTGCAGCCCTAGCTATTAAGCTTCAAAATGGAAAACTAAGCTTGGGACCTCAAGAAGGCTAGGTCACCAAAGAACCAAAAATCACAAGAGTTGAGCAACTAATAAGCTCTATGTGAGCTTATCAAGTTGGACCACCCAACTCGCGTAAGGGCACCATTTCGCATAAGTACTCTAAAGAAGCTGGAAAATAAGCACTTAAAAAGCTGATTCAAAGAGAACTAGTATTTTTCTAATTTAGATTAGCAACTGAACTATAGTTTCCCAAGAGCTTTTAAGATAAAACTCAATATTAAACACACAGTGAAATCCTAAAGTTTAATCAAAAACGACCAAATGACAATTTGACTTTTATAAAAAACTAGTTAAGTTTGACTTTTATGAACTTTTGATCACTACTACTTACTGATTATGTTGTTTTAAGGTATATTAAGACTTATTTGAGCAATGTTAACAACTTATGAATACAAAATCATGATCAAGGATCATGAAAATCCAACAGTGAATGACAAGGATGTGATAAAATGAAATTTTGACTTTTGATGTAACAAGCACTGGTTTTCTTGGTTTCTTTGAGTTATTTAGAACCAATGAGACATAGAACATCAATGAACAATAGCACAAACATTCTTTAACTCAGTTAAACAAACTTAACCAAAACAGTCCTATTGAAACTGTTTTGATGTTTTTCAAGGTAAAACACAGATTTGGACCATGCAACTGAATCACAACCTTGTATTATCATGTAAGAAGACTGAACAAGCATGCAACAACAGTACTATCAACATAAAACTCAATAATGATCTATATGTTATTTAAACTGTTAAAATGAAATTTATATAAACTACAAATTAAAAGGAACAACCAACTGATTTTATTGTTTACTTATGCTTAATTATAACTAAGAAACATAAAAACCGAAATTACAACTACTAAACAACTAAAACAAAGAAATGCAAAATGAACAAAAGGCTTACAAATGCTATCCAACTCAAATCACGAACCAATGATCAAGACCATCCTATGGCTTACCACTAAGCCACTAACCCAAGGCCATCCAAAATCTACCCTGCTCCAGCTGTGTACATCACTTCTATGGGATTTTTGATTTTTCAGCTATTTAATTTGTATTTTTGGTGATTTTTGATTTTTTACTAAACCGATTTTTAATGTTTCTAAAAGCTTGACTAAGCTTTCTGAGGAGCTTATGTGACTTATTCAGTCCAAGAAAACACCTTATAACAACAATTGATTCACATGAGATTTTTAAAGATAAATTTGCATAAACTGAAATTTCAACTTAAAACTTGATATTGAAACTGAAAATAGTTCACAAATACTTGAAATAACTTAAACAAAGAGCTAAGAAAGCTTAAATTACACTGAAAATCTTAAAATGATAAAAGCTTGACTATTAAAAGCTAAAATTACACTAGAGATATTCATACAATACATCTAAGCTCCTCTTTATAGACTTTTATGACTCTTTTTTGACCTCCTGAATCTTTCCCACTCAATCTGAGCCATTGGATCTCTCAGAAACATCATAACCGTCCAAGTGGATTTTTGGCGCCAATTTCTTCATGAGCAGGTTTTGATATTAATGGGGTTGGTTTGAGTCAATTAAAGGTTTTTGGGTGTTAGTGAGGAGGAGGGACAAGGTAAGGTGAGGGATGTTGAAAAGTGGGAAACCATTACTGGTTTTGGGATATCGTGCATGGGAGAGGAGAGTGAACAGCATTCTGGTTTTGGCGCGTGTTTGACTTTTTGACCGGTGTATTAATAAAAGAGGGTCCAAAATGGGGTCATAGGGCTTTTGGCAGGGGTCTATTTGGCTTGGCTGGGTTCTTAAATACAAAAAGGGGTCCGTTTGGTTTTATTTATGACAAGGACCAATTTTGCAATTTGACCAAAGAAAAAGGACTGAACATGCCACTTTTCCAAACTTTTCACAAGGACCAAACTTGACAAACTTTGATAGAACAAGGACCCTTTTTGCATAAAATTCCATTTTTATAAGTCCAAGGACTAATTTTGACATTTTTCAAAGTTTAGGGACCTTTTCTGCCATTTGACCAAAGAATCATTCAAGGATCATTTTTGACAATTTAGAATATTTCAGGGACCTTGAATGATAAAATTCCACATTTTTGAATTTCAGGGACTAGATTTGACAACTTTTTGAAACTTGGGGAACTAAAACTGCCAATTTTGCAAATTTGAATCATTTTTCATCTGATTTTGATCTTTTTGCATTTAAAACACATAAAACACTGATTTGTGATATTTTCATCATTTTGATGCATTTTTGAGTGTTTTCAAATGATTTTGCAGTTTAGATTGTACAAAAATGATGAGTATTTAGACACTCATCAGGGGTCTATTTGATTATCATCGGAATGAGATGTAGACGGCTCATATTGAACATTCGACGATCGCCGGATCACAGATATAGCGGAGTTAACATATCGTAATGAATATGGTTTGATCCGCACTGAGACAAGCCGTGATGTCATACAATCGGGCTCAGGTCACTTATGTAGAGTTCTTGCATGTTTGCCATGACATCATAGTTGCATTAGCCTGCAAGTCCTCCATATCATCATCAGAATCTACATTGGCCATAAAGTTGTGTTCCTTGTTGGTAAGAGTTCCACCAGATGCATCCTTGAGAGCCAAGAGTAAAGCCTCTTTGTCATAAGCTGCCTCTTGTCCTCGGCTTTGGGCATGCATTACGATGACCCTTCTCATTACTGATTATAGCAACAAAGACCATTAATCCCATTCTGAGCATTACCTTGTTCAACCACTTGAGCCCTTTGTTGTTGTGGAGCGCCCATGTTATTCCTTCCCATTGGATTAAACCCTTGACCACCGCCCATATCGAGGAACATTACCATGATTCAACTTCAACACGTCCATTGTTAACAACGGCTGATTCCTTGTGTTAGATGAGTAGAATGCGATTGTTGGATTTGTTAGAGTATCGGCCGAAGGCTCTAGCAATCATGACAAACCCTTGTTGCAATGCATCGAAAGCTTCTGCATCCTCATTAGATTCACTGTAAAGTGCTTGATCATTGTTTTTGTTGTATGGAACCAATTGAGTTTTTTGAGATTGTTGCTTTGATGGATCATATGGTGTGATTGTTGCAGTTGGTTGAGCAGTGGGTTTTGGAGGATTTGTGAATACGGTTTGTAAGGTCGAGAATTGAGGATAACAAGCTTGAGCCCACAAAGCTAATTATTGATTATCCAGAAGTGAAGGTGAAACAGTTTGTCCACGGATAACCCTTTCTTTGTCAACTTCTTTTTGATGAGGCTTCAAATAGTCGTACAACAATCCGTATGTAGCATGATGAAGATTCTTTGCTTGACGGATGAAGATGACATAGTTTTCCCAATCAGGACCAAGACTACTCAGGAACTTAGTGTTGACAGCAATTCTTGGCATGATGATGTTGTGTTTGTCTAAGTCATTGATGATGTCTGAGAATCGTTGATGATATGACTCTAATGTCTCTCCGGGTTCAATCATGAAGTGTTCATAAGCCAAGTAGATTTTGGATTCCATGTATTCTTGATTGAGTTCAGTTCCTTCCATTAGAAGATGAATATGTTCCCACATTGCTTTAGCAGTCTTTTGAGCATCAACACTTTGAAGGATCAGATTGGGTAATCCCAAAAGGATGTATTGCATTGCTAGCTCATCGGCTTCGAAATGTAGAAGTTCATCGGCATGAGGTCGAGAAAGAGTTGCAATGTTGGTGACATCACCTCTTGGTGGAGTAGCATTTGGATCTCTGGGTGTAACGACATTAGGCATCTGAAACGGACCTTCCAGAATGACCTTCTTTAAGAACTTTCCATGTGGCTTCTTTAGATCACAAAACCTAAAGAACCTAATCACCCATTGATCGTAGTTTCTGAGAGTGAGCATTGGAGGTCTATCAAGTGATCCAGCCTCATGAATGGATTGTTGGCTACTTAAAGCTTCACATATCTTTGCAAACCAAGATGGTTCTTTCATAGTATTCCTGGATGGATGTTGATTGTTAAATTTTTTGTAAGTTTGTACTTGAAGACTAGGTGGTGGTTGAATCATTTGTGGTTGAATTGCTCCTTGAGGAAAATGTTGTTGTTGAAATTGTTGTTGATAAATCTGTTGTTGTAGATTGAATTGTTGTTGTTGTTGTTGACTGAGTTGTTGTTGTTGTTGTTGTTGATACACATGAGGAAAGTAGTAAGAGTATGGTGGTTGAGACATCTTGAAACTTGTGTTGTAAAATGGATCTTTGTAGTCGAATGAAACTTTGTTGATGAAGAGTCCTTAGGCGTAGAAACTAAGTTTAGGCAAAGTAATCCTTAGGCGTAAAAACACCAAACTTACGCGTAAAATTAATATTTACGCGTAGGATTAGCTTACACGTAAGAATTGAGAAACACTAAGGTTAGGCGTGAAACCGAAAGTTAGACGAGAAAGCTTATGCGTAAGATTAGCTTATGCGTAAGACAAGGCTTAGCGTAAAGAGTTCTACTGGCGTAAGTTTTAGCTTATCTCGTAAAATTTGGGTTTTGCCCAAAATCCTTTACACTTATTCCAGTGTAAAAGATATCCAAAGTCGAAGTGTTTTCAGGCTTATCCAAGCAAGAAAACACTGAGTAAACCAAGAACACTGAAGATCAAACCTTGAAGAACTTACGCGTAAACTTAGGGTTTACTTATGCGTAAGAGTTAACCAAAACTGATTTTCTGCCCAAAGTGTTTCTAAACCCGATTTTTGTGATGAAACAGCTTCAATATCACCAAGACAACACAAAAGTGTGAAACTTGATGATCCAAAACTTTTAAACACGTTATTCGTAGAAATATCCACACGTTTAAAACCAAGCTTAAAATCAATGATCTACATGTAAAGTTTGAAACTTTTTGCCAAAAACAGAAACTTTATCACAACATAACCTTGAAAGGACAAGAATCTTGAGTTTTAAAGTGAAAAAATTAAAGCTTTTAGCGTATACAAGATTTCTAAACCGAGAACCTTACGCGTAAAACACAAAACTTCAAAAACAAAAGCTTTCACCCAACTATTTGGCGATTGATACCACTGTTAGGTCACCATGTTTGTAACACAAGCATCAATATAAGAAAGGAGATGAAGGAGTGATCGGTTGAACACAAACAAGCAATACGCGTAGGATATTAAGAAAGGTTTATGCGTGAGTATTGAAAGTGAATGAACAACCAACCCTCAAGTGAGGGTTTACAAAATTATTTATAGGAGGGAACTAGGGCAACACACCAAGTTCCCATCCTTTACTTATTGGGCTTTGGATAGGCTCATGGGCTTTCTACATGAGCCTAGCCTTGATTACTAACATAAAAGCCATAATTAAGCTAACTATTACATATTAATTACTAACACTTGAATTCTAGTTTAGGAGTGATTCCAACAATGTATATAGATTTCATCTCAACATGTGATTCTTCTAACTTTGACTTTTTGCTCACCACGTGTCCCTTCTATTATCACTAATTAATTTTTTATTTTTCTCATTAGATATATCAAGGTCCTGTCAAGAGAATGGAGAAAACATTTAATAGTGAAAAAGTTATTCAAGAATTTGAATCTTTGACTAAAGATGCCAAAAGGGTTCAACTTGAAACTTTAAACAAAATCTTGAAAGAAAATTGTGAAGCATAGTACTTGAAAAAATATGGTCTTGATGGTAGAACTGATCCTCAAACCTATAGTTCTTGTGTCCCTCTTGTTACCCACAAATATCTTGAACAGTATATTCAGAAAATCGTGGATGTTTGGCCGGATTTGGTGGTGGTGGTAGTGATGGGGTATTTGTGGTAAACATGTGCTTTTATATAAAAGATGAGAGTATTTTGGTCTTTTAATACTATCAATAATAAGACAGAAAAGAAATATTTGGGAAAACACCCACCCACCACTATACTTTATTATTAAAAAAATTGACACTTGTCGCACATTCAATGGAGTCGCACATAACCATTTTGAAAAGATGTGTTTTTTTTGCCTATATAATGACCTCTCCATGACTTTTTGCCCTCTTTAGAAAATTTGCTCAAATTAAAAATATATATGTCTATCTATGACTTTTTGCCCTCTTTAGAAAATATGTGCACAATAATACATTCATTGTGCACAATGAATGTACATGAAATTAAAATTATATATGTCTATTGTGTACAATTATACACAAAAACTACTTTTGGACGACTGCAATGTCTTTGTTCAAAATGAAAGTAAACACAACTTTGGTAATTAATCAAATTGCCATCAACAATTTACGTCTCTCTTGTAAAACTAGTATCCGCTTATGCACTAATTTTTGGGTAAAGGGCCTTCACCCGGTAAAATATATTACTCCAAAAAATAGTTAAGTACAATGGAATGTGGCTGAAGTACCACATTAACCTCAAGAAACCGCTTGAAAAACCACTAGACCATTCATGACAGGCCATAAACGAACAAGTAGCTACCAACAACTAGAACAACCAATTAACTACACAAGAACGACATATAAATCTTATGAACTAACAAAAATAAAAAATTGCTTCCTAACACGGGCTTAGAGCTTGATATCAAACTGGTCACAAAACGCATCCAATTGCCCTGGTAAGTCGTAAACCTGAGCGCATAATCATCAGAAAAATAATCTTCAAACTCGTTACCTCCACCTGTCGATGACAAATAACTAGTCCTAGGATTATGCTGCCCAAACATACAACCACATCGTCACTATCAGATACAACCACATCTCCTACCTTAGAAAATGGGTAACCCACCTTAGTTGAAGAAGTATTGGGAGACAAATAAGTACCAGGAGTCGGATAAGTACTAGGCTAATAGGCATCAGCCTGCACCTTCGGATCCAAATCACACTTACGCTGATCTGTAGATTCCTTCTCACTCGGTTGAAACCCATCTTCCTTCTCATCAGCTAACGAGTTCAAGAAATCAAAAGGATTGGACGACTTAGTACTCATACCAGATGTAACATTAGAAGGAGAAGCCTCCTTTTGAACCTTAGGATCCGACTCTTGGTTTGTTGTTGCCTTCGATTTAGGTCTCCAAAATTTTGATTAGGCTTATTAGGTTGAACACCCCCAATAGGCCGAGAAGGAGAAGCCACACTCTTCCCCTTATTCTTACGATTCCTGACCACAGTGAAACCCTCATCCTGATTATCTACTTGATTAGAACCCTTGGCTTCCACACCAATATCATTATGAACAGTCTCTTTAGCACGTTTTGAACAATCAATAAGAGCATGCCCAAATGATTTACATTCACCACAATGAGGAGGCTTCCATTCATACTCAATGGTGATAATTTTCGTAGTATACCCACTCCCATCTTCTTTAGGAATAGCCATAGTAACTTGACTTTTCTGTTCAGAATTCGCGCTTATTTCAACTAAAGCATGGGCGAAACTAATACAACCCCATGAATCGACACACATAGAACTTGTAAAAGCATCCAACATAATAAGTTTGCCTACTTGTGTAGCAATAAAGCTCAAACCATCCTCTGAATAAGCAACCAACGGAACTTTATGCATTTTAATCCAAACCGGTACCTTGTTTACCTCGTTACTATTAAGGGATAAAGTAGGAGTCCATTTGTTTAGAATAATATGCGAGTTATGAATTAACCAAGGACCTCATTCCAAAACGCGATCAACGCCCTCTTTGGTAGCAAAATTAAAAAGATACACACCATCCCCATTTTTCATTAGCTTTTGCAAGCCAAACTTTCCCCATGTATTAAAGACATAATTTTGAACTAAAGGGAAAGCAATGGTCTTACCAAGAAAGTAACCAACAAGTGTGTTATCATACCCACTTGAAACCTTCTTCATAGCAGCCATAGGAAGAATTGTGTCATGATTATCCACACGGTCCTCATTGACCAGTGAGCTCAAATTCACAATTTGAACATTACGAGTAGCATTAAAGACATTGGCAAAAGATGAGTTCTTCACATGAGTGTTAGTAGAACACGTACCAACACCACTAACATTCGGAACTGGAACAACCCCCCCCCCCCCAAATTTACAGAAGATGAAGTATTAGCAGCAACCTCACTGTCACCAAACTTGGCTCCATCAGATCCTTCCATTTTGTTAATAGTGTCATTAAAATGAACTCAATAAAGAGTGTATGTCCACCTCATCCGTTTCACCACTCAACGCACCCTTATTCATATCACCACTCCCGCCCAACACATTGCCATCAGTATTCGCCACTTTGGACGCACTATTATTATTCAAAAACCCCTTATCCATCTCTTAAAACCCACTAACAAATACCTAACACAATTAAACACCACCAAGAAGAAAACAGCCAGCTTGCAGCAAGAACACAAATCGAATGAGTAAAACACTAGTTAAACACTAGGGGTTATAGAACATTAATGATCGATCTTAACCCATATTAAATAATCGGCACAATGATTGTAATGATTGGATAATAACTAAAAAGATTATAGGCTCATGCAAATAAGACAAAATAGCAATTCAAAGAAATAGATTCTCAACAATTGTTATAACTGATTACGTATCTCAAACCGTCCCACGATAGATCTTAAAGTATTAATCTAAGATACAACAATGGAGACCAATCAAAGAAACGAAAAAGTTAATAGAATCAATTTAGGATGTTTAGAGTACCGTTTTTTGCTTTATCGCCAGAGAGGATGTCTAGGGGTTTTTTTTTATGCACTGATTTTTGTCTTACATCTTTGTTGGAAAATTACAATTCATGTTAGGAAAATAGAGACCCCAAATACGTATTTATGAGTTAGACGGAACAAAACATGTTCGCTTTTTATAACTAAACCGATTTATTCTTTTGACGGCTGCAAATGCTAGTAAATCTTGGTCGTATATGTCAATTTGATGCAGATGAAAGAATATTTGTCTTTGTTTTTGTTAGAGAGTTTAAAATTTTGAAGGAAGTCGGTACTCGATCTCAAAAGTGAAGCTACTGAAGATACAAATTATAACAACTACTAATCTTCTAATCTTAAAAAACAAGAAGCCTTTGAGAAAACTTTGGATGAGTTTTGACAAGTTTGACCCATGTGAAGTGGTGAACCATATATTATTACATGCTTGACCCGTTGAACTTCAATTACATCTAAAATATTTGATCCAACTATTTAATAGTGTATTTTTATTTTAATATTTTTTCTCGTGGCATATATCCAATCTATTTTTTCTTTTGTCCAATTTTAGAAAATGTATTTTCAATTTTAGAAAATGTATTTTCATTTGAGTCATTTTTTTGTTCAATGACCCATTAAAGCTTAGCATTTCGAAGATGATACTTCTTCATATACAAATGTTAAATAATTTTCTAGATTTTTCTTTACATTCAAGTCATTTTGTGTCTTGTTTCAAACATTTATAACCCATCCCTTCACACATCTTCCTTTGCTATAGATTAATGCGACATATTGATAAGTTAATACGGAGTACATAAATTCAGCAGTTGTATGTTTAAGTTTCTATATTTGGAAAGCTCATTCATCAAATACTTTTTTAATGCTCAAAATGACTCAAATGGGGACTTGGGCCATCTTATTATTAAGGGCAAATGTTTTTAAAATGTATCATACTTGTCATCATTTGCTTTTATGGGTAGCGAATAAAATCTTTTGCTTTTGTAGGTACTTTTCTTTCAAATTCATCCTTTTTAGGGTATTATCTGATGGGAAAAAAATATTCTATTAGCTAAGAGGGGAAAAATGTCCAAAAATTTCGCAAACTACCACAAAAAATGGTGAATTTGAAAGAAAAGTATCCACAAAAGCAAAAAAAATTATTCGCTACCCACAAAAATAAATGATAGCAAATATGATACATTTTAAAAATATTTGTCCTATTATTAAAGATGCAAAAAACGACTAAAATGGAAAAAATGAATAAGCAGAATAGTATTATGTCCAATAAAAGACCCGTTTTATAGATCATAGAATAATAAATTGGAAATGACTATAAATGCAAGTTAATTCATCCACTCTTCTAGAGAACCATCAATGACACTGAACCCACGGATCTATATATGCTCTGCCCACGTGTATTGAGGCGTGGATGCCTATTAAAACCCACTCCTAAGAAACTTCAACTGCCAAATGCAACTGATGCTTCTGTTGGCGAAGTTACTTCCTGGTTTAAACGAAAGCAATCCAAAAGGCATAGTTTATAAGTCATTCTCGCCCCGGAAAGTTTATTGCCTCGAATAGGTGTTGGCACAGTTGACAGATCAAATGATGCAATCTACATGACAAACGAAAGGAAGGTAAATCAATTGATAGCCAGACAAAACAAAAGGTAGTTAAACCTACAGTACCACGGTTCAACGATGACGAAATAACAATGAACCATCGACCAAGAGGATTTTTGAAGCGACATGGTACCCAACATAACCGTCTTCAATCGTGTGGCTAATCCTAATGGGTGGCGAGGTTGGTGTGTCTGAGACAAGTGGGTCAGGGTTTGTGGTGGGTTAGGCCAGTCGAGCCAATGATGTCACTCATCAAGCGGATGTGGTTAACCCTAATGGGTCAGGTGTTAGTGGTGAGGGTTGCGGGTCTGGGCTAAGTGAGCTAACATCTATGGCATGTCAGGCTTGTGGAGTAACTGATGTGGGCCGTCATACGGATATGGTTTTGCCATTCCTTGAGCCTATGGTCTGTGTGACGAATTGGAACCCCAAGGACCAATCGGAACCCCGCAGATATGAGTTCTATGGAGTTTTGATTGGTCACACACATACATAGGTTCAAGGAATGGCACAACCATATCCTTCTGACAGCCCACAACATTCACCCCACTAGCCTAAACCGTGACAGATGTTGGCTCACTTGGCCAAGACCCGCCAACCTCACCACCAAAACCTGACCGATTAGGGTTAGCCACATCCACTTAACAAGCCACTCCATTCGCTCGACTCGCCTGACCCACCAAAGACCCTGAACCACTTGGCTCAGCACACCAACCTCGCCACCCATTAGGTAGCGACACACGATTGAATACGATTATGTTGGCTACCATGTCACTTCAAAAAGCCTTTTGGTCGTGGTTCAAGGTTATTTTGCCTTTTTTGAACCGTGGCACTGAAGTTTAACTTCCTTTTGTTTTGTCTTACTATCAATTGATGTACCTTCCTTTCGTTTTCTTGTTGATGGTAAACTTGCATCATTTGATCTGTCAACTGCGCTGACATATTTTGAGGCATTGATCTTTCTCGGGCGATGATGGCATATAAACGATGCCTTTTGGGTTGCTTTCGTTGAAACCAGGAAGTACATTCACCAACAGAAGCATCAGTTGCGTTTTGCAGGTGGTTTTGCTTAGGAGTGGGTTTTAATAGGCTTCCAATTAGCCTCGATACACGTGGGCACGACATAGATATCTGTGGGTTCAATTAGTGTCACCGATTGTTCTTCCATAATCATCTTAATCACCGGAAGAGTTGATGAATTTACATGCATTTATAGTTGTTGCCAATGTTACTAATCTATGATCTATGTTAAACATAACTAACAATGGTTTGCGTCAAAAGTTAAACATAACTAATTATGTAAAGGAAATTTCACTCAGAATAAGGAAATCTTAATCATCTTTTGCGTATGATATATGTAAATCTCATGGATAGACACTCCTACATATCAATATTTATAAACTTTATAGCAAATTCGTGAGCAAATACGAATATGAAAATACAAAAATTGCATAACTTGGTGTCAAAATACACTCCTACTTATGCCTACACGTTATTAGTTGTTATACTAGGTTTTGGTGATCAAGATTTATTCTTTCGTACTACAAATTCATCTAGGCAGCCAACCCGACCAACCAATTTTGACATGCACTAAAACTTACTGTTGAGGGGCTTAATATGTTATTCGGTAATATCCTTAGGGACTAACTTTGTACATTTATCTTTTCAGTTTTTTCTCAAAGGATGCTGTTGGAATACTTATGCTGATTGTGAAGATGATTAGGAAGACATAAGTTGAGAATAATAAAGGAATAGCACAGAGGGACTACTTAGCAAACTTTGGAGTGACTTGAACGTGCAATATGTCAAAGGTTGAGATCAGTTGTATATAAGCCATATTTTCGGCTGCTTCTTTATTAACAACTCTCTCTCTCTCTCTCTCTCTCAAAAAAAAAAAAATGATAGTTTGTATTTTGATCATCTTGATTAAAACTTTGATTCATCTATTATTGTTTCTTGTGGATTGTTAAAGTTTTGAGTGATTTGTGTTGTTTGGATTACGTTTGGGAACAATCTTGGTAGTTGTTTTTAAGTTAATAAAAGTATCTAGATCTATTTTTCTTCATGTTGTCGGTGCGAATACGATCTCTCTTGCTCTGTGAATTTATTTAAAAAATTAGGGATTCACAAAATTTAAGGTTTTTAAAATTACTTAGTTATATTTTGATTAACCTTTGTTAATTGATAGATCTATAGTCTAATTGTTCGTATCTAAAAGTATTTTTGACAAACGTCTAATTTTTGAGAAAATTAGGGTTTGGGTAATCTTTGGGGCTTTTATATTTTAAGGGCTTCTTTTGTCGATTAAGTGTTTTTAATCGATAGATCTGGTGTTTTTGGTATGATTGAAAGTGATTCTGGGTGATTTCCCTAATTTTGAGAAATTAAGGTTTGCTGGTTTTTTGGATCTGGGATAATTGGTTCGTTGGTATCGGCTATATCCCTTGACTAAGTGAATCAATGGTGTACTAAGTCTAGTTTCCACTGTTATTTTTCTTTGCGTACCCTGTAACACCTCTAACATCTCTTTCTTTGAGTCTTTAGTTTCTTGCAAACGATTGTTGGAGGATATGTTTGAGAAATCGGAAGTTGAGATTGTTGATTGTTGGTGGTTTAATGTTATCTGAGGTGTTGTAGTGGTTAGTTTTTTATTTTTTATTATCTATATTTGTTTGTTGTGCTTGTGTGCGTCCTTGACCTACCACCTTGAGTGGCAAGGAAAGCCTGAGAACTATTTTCTCTTCCTTTTGAATGCTTGTTTTTCGTTCTTGTCTATTTTTTTGTCATCATGTCTTTGCAGGCCAATAGATCTTCAAAACGTTATGATAAAATACACTAAATATTTATAAAAAGTTACACAAAAAGAGTGGTTCGGCATTTTGCATCCATGTGTTGCTCAAAAGAGTCATTAGATCTTCAAAAAGTATAAGCTTTAGACCATTATATTTCACTGGAAAATTTGAAATGACATTACTCTTGGTATCAAAATCAATTTATCATAATTTTATCACAATTTGGCCTAAAACATTGACGGATAAGGCTCATTCTTTTACCGAATACATAACCAAACAATATTCAAATTATCAACTACTTGGGTTTGTTCTATTCACTTTAAAACAAAAATAAAAAATACACAAATAATACAAGGACTAAAATAGTATAGAAATTTCTAAGCTTAAACGATGATATATTTGCATCATATACTCCATATATTCTATGAAATTAAAAAAGTAAAAATTAAAAATATAATTGTTGAAAGTATTCATACTCTGAATCTCATGTGTGCCACAGGCACTAAAACTAGTAAAACAAATATATAAGTTTATTTTAAATTTGCAAAAATATACAAATATATCGTTTACAATTGTTTATTTTAGTATCCTCATCTATACTACATATAAATAGTGTATAGTCAAACATTGAAAGTGAAATCTTGAAAATCAAAGGTGAAAAAATGCATAGTGTAATTAATACTCTTATTAAAACACCTCATTACTTAAAAGTACAATAATTTATTCACATTGTACAACCAATTAAAAGCATATATACCAAATAAAAGACAACCAATTAACACATCCCTTATTAATAAGTACAATAAAATTTTTACAATGTACAATTTAAACAACCAACAACATAATCCAAAATGTAAAATAATTAAACACACTAATCAATATTATTTTAAAACACTCTAAAATGAAAACTACATGTTTTTATACACCTTATACAAATTGATAAAACACACAAAGCTTCATACAAGCTAACAAGTTGATAGTATATATAGTTTTGAAAACCGAACCGGACCAAATGGTTCAACTAGGAACCGGTGTCGCCACCGGTTTGGCTAGCCAATAAAAGCCATCCGAAAATGAACCAGAGAGGCCCGTTGAAACCGATACGTAAGAAAACGGACGAAAGCGTATAAAAACGGATTAAAACAGACAAAATCGGATTAAAGCGGACAAAAACGTATAAAAGCGGATAAAAACGCGAACGCAAAACGAAGAAAACGGACGAAAACATATAAAAACGGATTAAAATGTTAGAAAACGGACAAAAACGTATAAACTGGACGAAAACGAATAAAAACAAAACGTAAACACGGACTGAAAACGGATAAAAACGTATGAAAACTTTAAATTATAAACATCCGTTATTAGTAAGGATTAACGATGTAACGATTGTTAACCACAGGGGCTAATGTGTAAAATTTAACAAAGCTAACTTAACGGCAGTTAAACCGAAGGACCGGGGGTGTTATTTGTTTTCCAACTTAGGGACTACCAGTGCAACTTTAAACTTCGAGGGACGAAAGTTGTTATTTTGGACAAACCACAGGGACCAACCATGTAATTTACTCTTTATTTTAAGTTTCATTAAATATTTTTATATGTCGTTTGATATATTTTAAGAATTTTTGCTATAGTTGAATTATCACATGTTACAACCGTTTGTAATTACATTTTGATTCTTTCACGTTCTATTTTGAACGTTATACGAAACACTTACCACAAAATCACATATCGTTAATTGTCTGCCGCTAGAAACCGATGCCGCTAGGCACGGGTACTCGCCTAGTATATATAAAGGAAAAACCAAAAAGTAAAAAGTGAAAAGTTGAAAAAAAAAATGTTGAAAACATATATTTCAAAAGGAAACTATTAATACACATCGAAAACTGGGTTGACCCAGGACGCTTCAAACCCGGCGGGTTGACCCGGTTTAGTTTGACCCGTTTTCGATTCAACCCATCGGGTTGACTTGGTTTAAATCGACCCGTTTTTCGACCGGAACGGTTCAACCTTTTGAACCACCCGGGTCGAACCGGGTTTCAAAACATTATGTTTAATCCCTAAATCTTAAAACTTCTATTATTTTTCGTTTATAACCCATAAACTTTTTTTTATCTCTAAACAATTTGTTGCTATAAAATCCCATTGCTATGCACGGGTACTCGTCTAGTAGCATAAAAAGGTTTAATATTTCATATTTAAAGTTATTGGGATTTATGTGAAAGTATGTAGTTTTCATACTTTAGTTAATTGATTATGTTTTGAAATAGATCTACAATCTAATGATTCGAGATATATTTTTTCAACATGTTGTGTCATTTTTTGAAGCCTGAATTATGTTATATATTCTTTTCTGACATTTTTTATTGATCTAATGTTTGGGCAGTCCATCAGGATGGGGTCACAACATGATCATTGTTCATAGTATTTCGAGCTACAAAAGAAGATTTTTCCGCCCAAAGTTTTCGAGTTTCAGCGTTCCAATGCATAGCAGGCTCATCCTTTAAAGAGTTTTTACTCATGGCGATTTGAATGTGATTCATATGGCGATTTGAATGTCATTCATAAGGCCCCCTTTCCTTTTCTTTGGCTGTTTTTCCTCCTGTGGATCCACTTCAGCAGTTGCCATTCTACCAAAAGAATTTATGACCCCCATAACGGATGCATCTGAGTTTATAACATCGCCATTTGTCATAATTTTAATTGTTATCCGCTGACTAAAATGAAGCTATTAGTTTGGGTATTTTGTGGATAAACTACAAACTTACTTTTCATTTGCCCAGTTTTAGTCATTTTTTATTCTTGTATCTGAGTCACTAGAACATAGTTTTGTCTCTCTTTTGAGTCATTTTGTAACCCGTAATCTAAGTATCTTTTATAAAACTTTTCACATTATACATAATTGTAACATTTGTGTACATAAATTTTACATATTTATATAAAAAGAACCATAACTTAATATTCGGTTGATTACTGGTTTTTTGCTTTACAAAATGACCCAAATGGGACAAATCGCATCTTTAATAACTGAAATGTACAAAAAGAAAAATTATTGTATAACTAAAACAAGTTTAACAAAAAGGCATGTTGGTAGTTTATTTAAAAACCTATATATAATTTGGTTCGATGTTTCTTGGCACAATCTTGATAAAATTGCAGACAATAAAGGAAAACGAATGAAAAAAAAAAAAAAAAGTTACAGAGATAAATGGATTTAAATAAATTGCATTTTGGATAAATTTACCCTCTTGTGGTATAGTGACCAATGTTCCAATGTGTTGATTTTCTATATTGTCTTCCGTCACCACATCTTTAGAATGATCATCAACATTGTCACCAAAAATCAACCTATTTACTTTGACCATATGTGAATGCAATGGACATTCGCTTGTATCAAGATCCTCCTAAAAAAAAGTCAGCCATTACAATTATATCTGTAATCTAAGCTCCTAAAAGGCTATAATCTGGCATTGCACATTAATAAAATTGGTTTTATTAAAACTTTTTGGTTGCATTTGGCCATAACATAAGCAAAATGATACTTCCGTGGCCTGATGTTAAGTTTTCGTTTATGAGCATTTGCCTCTACTATGGACTACCTAAAAGTGAGAGTCAACCACTACAATCGTATTAGTAATACAACCTCCTAAAAGGGCATAGTCGGTACTATAACTTACAAAAACTTGTTTTATTCCATTATATTAGCTAAAGAGTATATTAGTAATCCTACAGTTTTTCCGTTTGTAATTTTTGCCAAACATATGGGTGACCTGAACATGCATTTTAGTTATGACAATCGTAGCTTAACATGAATCCAAAAGATAAGAATGACCTAAACATGGCTAAAATGGGTCAATGCGGGTCATCATTTTAGTGCTAAGTCTTCGAACATGTAACATAACACTATAAATATTTAGCTAATAAGAAAAAAGGTCAAATGGGTTGAATAGTTCATACTCAACATCGTCCTAAATTTCTTCCACTAGAGAAAACAGATCCATACATTAAAACATTTTTTGTAAACAAATTTATTGTATTAATTCCGTACCTTGACAAGGTGGCTGACGGAATCTTGAGGAGCAAGTAATGCCTCCAACTTTTTAATGAACAGTCTACACAAACCAAAGGAAATTAAATACATTTAGTGACATTGATCTTTATAACATACAGATATACCCTTGAAGGTTCAATTTTCCAATTAAGAACATGTTTTCAAAAGTCAACAAGATAAATTTGTTGTGACCATTGTCCATCTTACTGAATACTGATTATATTAGAGCCAATATGATCACCTCTTATTTGGAATAAATTAGCTACTTTTCCATAAATACCGAAAGTTGTTTATTATCATAATATCTAAATCATCACAAGTCACTACTAAAATAATAACATTTATACCAGAACATCCAAAAGATCCTGATAGATTATGTGAAAACAACTTAACTGTGCAACAGTTGATGAAATAGTGCATGGTAGCATTTTATTACATTTTTGCTTATATAGGTTAAGGAAATAAAACATAAGGTGTGCTACCCATTACAAATATAAAATTCACTTGCTAAGGAAAACATTTACTATTCATGATGTACTAGTAGAGATCGCAATTCGAATCATTTACTTCTGAACGGGTCAAACTGGGTCGTGTTTTCATAAATCATTTCATTTAAGTTTTAGATTGTTATTGTAATAATAGTACTTTTGTAATCAATATTAATTTGTAATGAACAAATATACATCGAGACAAAGTGCTCGTGTGTCAACCGAACCATACTAAAACAGACCCATTTCAACCTGACCCATCTTGACCCATTTCCAAACCGCCTAACCCGCCCAGCTTGGGTTATTTAGGAATGGTTATGAAAACAACAAAATCCAAGCAAGTTATAAGCTAACATTACGAAAATGTCATATATCCCAATGGGAAAAAAAGAGATAACATAAATAAACAAATTTAAGAACAAATTCACTAACCTTCTTAAGTCGCCTATGACAAGATGCAAGGTCACATAATGTATGCAATAATCGTACACCGGCTAATAAGTATTTGAAAAGTTCCTCATCTTGTTTGGATTCTAGATAATATCCAACTAGGTGGATGGAAGATTTCTTGCCATGTCTTTCACATTTATCTAAAACACAAGGCTTATGACAACAAATAAATTGAAACTTTTAGCGAATGAATAAATGATTAGATATAAAATCTACCAACCTCAAGGATCTTGGTTTGTGGGATTATTTTGTACTGCGTGTGTTTTTTTATATAAAAAGTGTGAAAACCAAGAAGGTAAAGTAGATCTAGTCTCTTAAAGTATGAAAAATCGCTTAATTGTTTTACTAATTCGCTAGATTAATGGTGGAAAAAAGAGATTAAACAGTACTTAAAATTGTATTTTTAAATCACTACTTTTAAAAAGTGAAATGACATAAAGTACAAAAAGGTACAAAAGTGAAAAGTTAAAAAAGTCGATCAAAGTATTTCGCTTAAGTTGCTCAACATTGGGAATGCGCTAAATGAATAAAATAATATTTTATGAAGTTTGACTTTTTTTTTAGAAAAAAACAAAATAGAAGGTCGCTCGAATCTTAAAATTTCGCTGGATCTAGGTCGCACAAAAACACTAAGCGGTAAAGGGCAGGAATAATCATTTGTGGAATAAACTTTTTTGTGACACGTGGCGCTTTGATATTAAAAGTAGAAAAGTCGCAAGTCGCTCAGTCTATTTAAGAAATAACCCAAAAACGTGTCTAGAAAGTATTGCCACTTCGAGCGACCGGGTCGGATCTATAATTGCCCCATTCTTTTATTATATAAATGAAATATTTGACTAAATAATTATTAGAGCAAATAACATAGTTATTGTTGGATCCCTCTAATATGATAAAAATCATGGATATCAAATATAATCTGTTAAAACATTTTTTGTCTCCGAATTCTGTAAGTCGTAATAAGTCCGTAAAATGTGAATAAAGTCTTTGTTGCACAATATTCAGGTGTAACAATATGAAGTTTACACTTCTAGTTATCAACACTCCTATTAAAATGAGAGAGGTTAAATGGTCACCAAATATACACAATAGTCGTAATTCAACAGTATGCTTATAAGAGATACAAGAACCCGTTACATGAGAAAGATGGTGACTCTTACGTAGTATTCACGCAAATAATCATCCATAGTTATTTAACCACTTAATTACATGAGTTCTTGATTTAAGAAGAATATAAAGTTTGATTTGATTGCTAGATTGTATAAGATTAGAAACTCAAACAAACATTCACATTGGTTAGAACCAAATCACGTTAAGAAGAACACTTTATTAACATCTAATACTTATTCGTTAAATTTTAACATTGATCGGAACATAATAATACCCATTAATTGTTAGTGATAATACACCCTCTAAACATCTATGCAATTTTATACAAATGTATAAACAAACATATAATGACAGAATATCATTTTAATAAGGGGTGTTTGGGTCATCTGCTGCAGCGATATCAAAATAAGGGGTTTTTAAGTTTGTCTACTGCTGAAGCCGTTTACGGGATGTTTTAGTCTGTGTAGTGTTATTCATTGGGTATGGTTGCTGCAATAGCATTTTTATGGGTTTCTGGGTCTGTCAGCTGCAAATATGAAACTTTAAGGGGTGTTTGGCTATGGCTGCTGCAGCAGTTTAAGTGGTGTTTATGTCTAGCTGCTTCAACAGCATTTTAAGGGGTGTTTGGGTCAAGCTGCAGCAGCAGTTAATGGGTGTTTGGATATGTCTGCATAAAAAAAATAATGGGTGTCGTGTCCGCATGGGTTTTTTACATAAGTCTCACTAATGGGGTGTATAAAAGGGACGATAATGAGCACTGTGATATAAGTAGCAGCTTATTTAATGCCAATTGCATTACTGTTTGTGAATGATCGGTTTAAGATGGATATTCAGGGCGATTAATCTTTTGGATGGCTGTTCTCAACTAATGAATTAGCTTTTGTTATCTGGTGTCCATTTATAAAGCTTTAATTGCTCTCCAGATGACCTATTTATGGATTCAGAAAAGGTCGTGTTACCCGCTGCAAATAAGATGTGCATTGATGAACCAAACATCAAATGCTGAATTTTAAAATTAAACTACAAAACATACTAAATATTTGATTTAGTTGTGTAGTTCTTGAAGTTTTTTAGTACCAAGAAATTATGTCTAAACTTGAGCAAAACAATATTATGAATTAAATATAGTATCTATATATAGTCTACTACTAAACTGTATTTGCAACTAGCTCCCAAGAACATTTACTTCGCCCAGTATTTAACATGAACATGATTTAACATCTTAACATTATAGTACCATAGACACATATGATATCTCAGAATGTGACGGAACTAGGACTAAAAATGATACATATACCTGAAAAATAAACATTACTACAAACATCTGTTTTATGAACCAGCTGCATTTCACAAATTTAGGATTTCTTACAAGAATTTACACTAAAACACAAAAATCCATAGGTGTCCCGGGACTCACCCTGGTTAGTCATTGTCTCGAAACAGCATATTCGTCAACCACAAACTTCAGCATTCATGAATGAAAAAAAAAAAACCTCAAATATATAGAGAATAACTTAAAAGAACCAAGATTTACATATGATTTCATATTACAGTTCAATGTCCAAAACCAATAACTAACAAAAAAATGAAGCTTGAAATGCTATGGACAAACACAAATATGTTTGCAAAGGACGGAAATAGTTTTACTGTGACTAATATACAACGATTCAGTTCATACAATAGAAAGCTAGATTGAATGAGTTTACAAACACCGGAATGGACATTAAATCACGGGCATGAATTAAAAAGTATAGATCTCTTCCAAATTAAGCGAAAGGTGGTTCGGTTATTAGTAGTCTCTCTTCAGATCTCACTGTTTTGGCAAAATCGTGGGGCAATTCGAGATGGAGAATGGCTCAGTTATTTGATCCATTTATGGCGGGTCTAATGGTAATTAAAATTCTTCTTTAATTATTTTCTCTATACATAACCGATTCCTTGTATGTGCGGGATCTGGAAAATTTGAGTTTAAAATACTTGAAAAATAAATTGATATTCAACTCACTACACCGTATAGTAGCCGTTAACGAAAAATTTTATATACAGTACATTTCTGCATAAAATGCATAGCCATTTTTGCTAATAATGGTGGGTGTTTTTATTATTACGCAGCCACACTTAGAAAACATGCCTTTTGATGCTGATTTCGGCGAAAAATTGCTGTACGGCAGCTTTGTTTTCTTTGTGGATCTGCCACCCAAAACCTTGTTTGTGAGCCACTTGAGACGTCATCAGGCGCACATATCCTGAATAGAAAGGCTGGGATGATAATATACTCGTTATTCCTGTCATCTGGTGTTGTTGATGCATAGGTTGCACAACCAGCAACTTTCTGAGAGTCTCCAAGGTGCCTTCATCTCCAACGGGCCGGAACCCTCTACAAGAGTACACTACCGTACGTAGCGGTTAATGTCAGATGCCTAACAACATATAAATTAGTTTGATTACTCAGGTCATCAAGACACATGTTCTTGTTGCTTTATAATGCTAATTAATCAAATTAACCCCAGTCTGAAAACAAAAAGCACAAATAGGGAAAAGATCAATACAAGATATGAAAAGAACCATGCCGACCATCCAAAAGGTAACACAACTACCATTAAAAACAAATTTCTATGTAACAATCTTCATTACATATATCCTATACTTGTTCTTAATTTGTATACATAAGTTTCTTCACAATCACAAAACATTATAACAATGATAGTATCACTATGAAAAACTGTGTTGTATGTCGAGTTCGAGCACCAAGACATACGGAGTATTTTGCAGCGTTCTTTTTCCTTCTTGATCAGTTTTCTTAACACTCACCTTCGGATCAGAATATCAATCTTCTGAAAGGTGGCTAAAGGCTCAAGATTATACGACAGATCAATCCTTCTCTTCTTCCTTATAACATCCCAGTGGATTAATTTGATCCGTAGAAGTTTCAACTAATAGTATGGACAAGTTAGCTTATCCAAAAGATAATGGATATGGTCATCATAATATATTCACCCGGTTCTTGTATTTTTTTTTTACATGTTTAATTTCTTGGCAAAACTCTTGTGTTGGGGCTCCAAGTTTAGGTGCAGGTGCAAGGATTTTAGAAAACCTGATTCTGACTCCTGAAATGTACGATCACCTGATGCCCACATCCCCTGAATGCAATTCCCCATCCACCCATGCTATTAGCCCCTTCGGGTAAGCTTCCTATTTTCACCCAAACATTTTGCACTTTCATAGCTAAGCAATCTGCAGCATATAACTCATTAGCCACTACTGCAAGTAGCGGTGGAGCCATTGAACCTGTACCACCTCCAGGCAATATATTAGGAATTTGTCGCCATTTCATAGCTTGAAAACCATATTCTTCACCACATGACAGCTGTTATATCAACATAGGTTCATAAAACTTGCATCAGCAGTAGTTCTTATTTACCATCTTATTTTTCTTAAAAAACAAATAAAAGATTTTACCCATGAATGAAAAACATGATGACTTTACTTATAGAATACACCTAAACATATAACGCTAAACAGATGCAAAATCTAAAATAGCTACATAGCAAGGTACAGATGGGTTATACCAGTGTACGTGTGTAGCTCGAAATACTATGAACAATGATCATGTTGCAACCCGATCCTGATAGACTGCCCAAACATTAGATCAATCAAAAATGTCAGAAATGAAAACATACAGAATTCAGGCATCAAAAAATGAAACATCATGTTGAAAAGATAAACCTCAAATCATTAGATTGTGGATCAATTTCTAAACACAATCAAATAACTAAAGTATGAAAAATACTTACTTTGGATTGGATACATGTGGGACTATGCCTGGATTGGGGCAAAATATATTAGTCATTGCAGGCTGCAGCCACAAATAAGACTGAAAGAAGATTCACTTCATATAAATAGCAAAACCCTAACTTATCTGAGTGTTGCTCTCATCTCAATGTTTACATTAACCTCCCCTTAAGAATATAATTACTTTCACATACACCCCAATATTTTTAAATAAGCAATATGTAACTTTTTATACTATAAGGATACCAAACTAAACATTTATTACCAATATATTTGTATATTTTTGCATATTAAAAATAAATTTATACCTTAGTTTATTTGACTAAATAATTTATAGAGTAAATCACCTAATTATTGGATCCCTCTGATATGATAAAAAGTATATGGGTATCAAATTTAATCTTTAAACACTTTTTGTTGGTTGCATAATATTGATATGATAAAAATCATGGATATCAAATATAATATGTAAAAACATTTTTTGTTGGTCGTATAAAATTCAGGTGTAGAAATATGAAGTTTACACTTTCATTTTCCTTTTAAAAAGTGAGAGGTAAAATGGTCACAAAATATAAAAAAACACAAAATAGTTGTAGTTCAATAGTATGCTTATACAAAAAACACAAAAAAATATGGCTACTCCAAAAAGCAACAAGTTAGCTACACTTTCATGTAATTATCCTTGAATATATTAGAAGCTAGCAAGAGGTTAGACTAACTTTGATGGTTTTCCAATGCCTTATACTCGGTTAAAGGGGGTGATATCACATGCAATAATCATGCCATAATGTCAACGTTTAAACCACCACATATGAAATATCACTACTAGAAAAAATGCCATTAGCAACAATTATTTTAACAACAATAGAGAAATCGTTGCTAAATTATACATTTAGCATCTAATTTTAACAAATGACCATAAATGTTTGTTGCTAATTTAGCAACGACTAAGCAATTTCGTTGCATTCCAAAATTAGCACCGGTTGAATTAGCAACTAGCATCAATTGATGCTAATTCGGCTAGTGCTAATTTGAGAATGCAACAAAATTGCTTAGTGGTTGCTAAATTAGCAACAAATATTTATGATCTTTTGTAGAAGTACCAACTAATTTTTTTTTGTTGCTAAAAAAATTGCAACCTTGTTAACAATTTTGTTGCTAAAATTAGATGTTAAATGCATAATTTAGCAACGATTTCTTTATTGTTGTTAAAATAATTATTGCTAAAGACATATTTTCTAGTAGTGTATAATGGTGCAAGCCAATTGATCTTCTTAAATGTGACAAATATAAAGAGTGGTTCATATATTAAGTTTTTAACTATTATTATCGTATCATATTAATAGCAACGAATTGAGATCAAATGAGAAATATATGAGTGATAATAAGCCACAACCACAAATATTAGATGCACCAACAAAAATAGATACATCTCTCCATTATTTCTCTTTCCTTGTTCGAAATATGTGGCTATAATTTTTTCTCACTTTTCTCATTATAATAATTCTTTTCACTGGATTCATACTCAGAGAGACACACCTCCTTCAAATGTTAATGTCGTGATAGGATTAGAGTTCTCTTCCACGCTAGGAGCTAGGGAATGGCCATATATTAGATTGGATTACATCAAAGTTTGTTGTTATAAGTGACATATGAACCAGGCCATGAGAAAGATGGTGACTACTATGTGGTATTCATGCAAGTACTCATTCATAGTTATTTAACGATTTTTTTTGGAACGGCGATTTTATTAAGAAACTATCAAGAAGCTAGCAATTACAAAGAAACGAGGGATGGGTTCTTAAGCCAATCGTTTCAACTAAACGAGGCTTTACTCCTAAAACAACACCAATAAAAAGATTGTCAAAAAACATCGCCTTAGACGGAGCCTTATCCTCAAAAATATTCGTATTTCGGAAAGCCCATAAGAGCCACCACATCACATAGAACACACCTACTAGCATCTCTTTATTCTTAGACGGCATTCGAAGATTAACCATCCAAATCTTCCAGATTCCATACGAATCCATCTCCAAGTCTGGAACGTCCCACCATCGAGTAATTAACCGAGCAACTTCTTGAGCCATGTCACATGTAAAGAACAAATGACTAGTTGTCTCCACCCCCATATCACAGTTTGCGCAAGTGATGGAATCAATGTCAATACCGCGTCTCGAAATGTTGAATCTAGTAGGCAAAGAATTCGTCATTACCTTCCAAGCATGAGTATTAGCCTTAATTGGCACATAACGAATCCATCTGGTCTTATGATCACCATCCGGAAGAATTTTAACATCGATCAAGGTCCTAAACGACGCCACCTAAAACTCACGTGAGCTATTCAACGTCCATGTCCATCGATCCGAAATAGGTGCTAAAGTAACAGGCTGCATCAAAGCGGCAAGCTCATCAGTTTGCGTTTGCTTAGCACCTCCTCTCGGTGTTCTGCGAAATGAGTAAGTTAAATTAGGCTGCACTAGTTTAATCCCGACCGTAATCGTTTTGCTTGATTCAAGAGCATAAGCTCGAGGGAATATATCATTTAATTTTCCTCCTTCACACCAAACTTCTTCCCAGAACAATGTAGATTCTCCGTTCTTCAATTTAATCTGCAAGAAATTCATCAAATTAATGACCTTTTTCGACAATACATTAATTTCATTTACGATATACATCCAGCATGATTTAGTACCATTTCTACTACCGCAATGTTACCATCGTCCCCATGAATAGCCTTGATAACCCTTGCCCATAACGATGTATCTTGAGTCAAAAACCTCCAAACCCATTTAAACATCAATCCTCTATTTAAAGCGTAAAGACTCGATACTCCAAGACCGCCTTTATCCTTAGGAGCTAGAACCTTATTCCATTGAACCCATGAATCCTTCTTGCTAGAAACATCATGACCATTAAAAAAGTGACAACGAATCGATTCAAGAGTACGAAGAATACCCGAAGGGACTTTGAACATAGACATGTGAAATATAGGCATAGAACCTAACACCGACTTAACTAAAGTAAGTCCTCCTCCAATCGACAACATTTTCATCTTCCATTTAGAAAGAAGCCTCCTTACTCGATCAACAATATCATTCCAAGCCTGCAATCGGTGCATAGCCCCACCACAAAAGATCAAGATATAGAAACGAAGTCTTAAGAACAAGACAACCAAGTTTGCTTGCCGCCCTAGAAACTTTGACATTATCCACGTGAATCCCCATGATTTTACTTTTACTCATGTTAATTTTTAACCTGGACACCCTATATAAGCACTCAAGAACATGAACTAACGTAGTTATGTTGCTCTCACTCCATTGACCAACAAAAACCGCATTATCCGCATAAAACATATGCGATAAATTCACCAAACCACCTAATTTAATACCGTGAAACATACCCTCATCAACCACCCGCTGAAACTAAAGATGAAGGCTTTCCATAATCAAGATAAACAAAAAAGGAGACAGCGGATCACCTTGTGTTAACCCTTTGCCAAATTGAAATTCTTTCGTTGGGCTGCCATTAATAATAATAGATCATCTGGAAGAGTGAAGACAACATTCAATCCACTTAGGCCATTTATCCCCAAATCCAAACTTACTAAGGACGTCATCGAGAAAATCCCACCGAACCGAGTCGTAAGCTTTCTCAAAATCAACCTTAAAAATTAAAGTTCGTTTTTATTTTCTTGCACCATTGAAACACTTCATTCAGAATAAATGGCCCATCTAAAATTTGTCTATCCGCAATGAACGCGAATAGCCCCCAAGACACCAACCAGACGGTTCGTCAAAATTTTTGCAATTATTTTATATATGCTTCCAATAAGACTAATAAGCCTAAAGTCTTTGACAAGATTTGCATCTGGAATTTTAGGAATTAGCGCAATAAATGATGAATTACACCCTTTAGGAATGTCATTATGGATGAAAAAATACCTCATAAGTATACTACTTATAACAACAATTTATGTAATTCCTATTTAAAGTTTATATAAGGTATCTACAAAAACAATTTTAAAAGGGGTTTTAATTGTAGAATAGCAACAAACTTTTTTAAATATACCATATGAACTTTTTTTTGTTCCACTTAAAGTAACATACTTTCTTGTTTTGTGTTAATTTTTCTCATGAAACTTGTTTTACCGGAACCAACTACGTTAATTATACATGGACTTAGGATTTCCACTAACATAAGTTTATTTAAATATTGAGAGTAAATTACATATATTGTCCTCGTGGTTGTCCACAATTGCTTCTACAGTCTCTAATAGTTGTGTGAAATACAAAAATATTTAGAAATAGAATTTGCGAAATATTTTAAAATAAAAGCAGAATTGCAAAACAAAATTTACACATTTGCATCTATCATCCCTAAAACAATTTTTTTTAAAATAAAATAGGATTTTTTTAATTACAAAAAAAAGTATAATTTTTTTAATTAAAAACAGTTTTTAAATCTATTTAAATAAATATCTTTATAAAATATTTAAAAAATATAACCAATTTATAAAAAGCTGTTAATGATCCTAGAAAAATTTGAAGTTTACTTTTTTAATAACTTAAACTATCCATAAATTAAAAACTTGAAAATTAAAAACTACTCCGTAGTTAAAACAACCAAAATGTTTTATAAATTTTAAGAATATCTAAAAGCAAAACTAAAATTTATGGCGAAAAGTAAGAATTTTTTGAAAGTTATAAAAATAAGCAAAACGAATCTTTTTTGTATTCATTGCTTTTAAGTAATTTAAAATTTATATAAAGTTTACACTATTTTAACTTGTTTCTAATCTTTTAGGTTTTTATTTTTTTGATAGTTACAAAAAAGAAAGTTTTCAAATCTTTCTAGGTACATTAATAGCCTTTATAAATTATTTTTATCTCATAAAATTTTAATAGTTTCATTTTAAAAAAAACGTTTATAAAGATTTAAAATTTAAAAATTTAAAAAAAATTTAAGTAAAAAAAAGTTCATATATTTTTTAAATAATTATGTTTATATTTAAAATAGATAGTTTTACTAAGGTTTAGCTGTTGTAAAAGTTTCTGAATTTATTTGGAAAATTTTAAAGTGATGCAAATATAGTTAGAAAGTATTAAAGTTTTGCTAAAATACTATTCCACCCTCATGTACATGTTACATGAGAAATTTAATGGAGCAAGTTAATGGAAGTTAAGTCTAAGGACTATGGGTGTAATTTTTTGCAAAAGTGATGGACTATCAATGCAATATGAACCCACCAAGGACAATAGGTGCAATTTTAGGACAAACCAGAAGGACGATCCATGCGATTTACTCAAATATTAAATGTGTCACATAGACTTTTTCATTTAATAAAAATTTAACCATTAGCCCAAACGTCGGTGCAAATTAGAACAAAACATGAAAGTGCGTATGATGGCGGGCGCAAAAAAGTTCACGTACCAAATCGGTACATTTGAAAAGTTCGTTGCTATTCTAAGGATAAAACCCTTTTTAAAAACTTTATAAATTTAACTTAATCAACGATCATTATGTGCTATTAAACTCGCCTATTGTGTACAATATGATATCAAAAGTTAAATTTAAACAACACCCATGTCACTTAAGTAAAGTTAATTCTTTCATCCAACAAAAATATTTACAAAATATTTATCATTATTTATACATAATGAAAAAGTTAAGGTTAAACCCGTGCAAAATTACTAGTTGTGCTCATATTAAAATTACAAAAAATTAAACACGAGCAAATTCTTATATGCCCATATATTAAACTAAAATTATAAAATAAATTTGATTAATGTGTAAACTCCGTGCGTGCATGAGACTTATAACTAGTAAAATCCCTAAAATAACAAATGTATAAATGATTCCTCCGGGAGGAGACCAATAATAGAAGAGTGATGTAGTATACGGGTAACTCAAACGTGTTAGGTTTGAGCACCGAGATCGTTCCGAACGAGGGTTGAATGGAATTTCCAACTCACGTCGCGATTATCGGGATTTGAATGGGAAAAGGGGATAATATGATGTTTTCTAAACTACGGGGCAAGGGAAGCATAAAAGGGAAATTACACTACGGGAAATCCTAAATACGCAAATTATACTAAAACGTATTAAATGAAACGAAAATAAAATGCAACTACGTCTATTCTAAGTCCTAAAAATAATCTAAAATTAATTTTAAACTAAAATGATATTTGAAAATTAACTAAGAATTAAAACTAATTTTTTTAAGATTTTTCTGGAATTTATTTGAATTTAAGACTAATTTTAAACTAATAAAACAAATTTAAAATACTAAAAATTATAAAAACAAATGTGAAAATTATGAAACTATTTTTAAAAAATCTAAAATTACTCAAAAGACTTTTCAAAACTAATTTTGTATTTTTCTGAACTTTTTTCTATTTTCTATGAATTAAAAACTATTTAAAACTAATTTAAATGCTAAAAATTACAAATTAAAATAGGAAAAATCTGGAAAAATTATTTTTTTTATTTTTATATTTATCTTAATCTATGAAAATTGAAAACTTATTTTTTGGAACTTTTTCTGATTTATTTGTATTAAAAGCTAATTAAAAAGTATTAAAAACTGATTTAAATCAAGAAAAATAGTAAACAGTAACTAAAAATTATGAAAAATTCAGTAAAATTCTAAAATATTATTCTAAATCTATAAAAAATATAAAAACGTATGCTTATGTGTGATAAATAGCAGCTGTAGTGAAAACTGATTATGAATAAGCTTATTTAAGATAAGCTAATAAGCACTAGGAAGCATAAGATGAACACAGAAGCTAACTTAAGCTATAACTACCTTAAAGCCACTGATTACAACTATTCTAAACCTCTAATGATCAATCTACAATGATTTCACTTAATTGACTTTAAGATGAAAACGGCTTTTGACCCTCCTACTTTAAGCTAACTTATAAGCTAATCTAATGCACCAAACTGAAAACCAGAACTAAGGTACTCAAGACCATCAACCAGAGATCAACTAGACCAAATTATAGCTCCTAACTATCTAATATGAACCCTGTGCCAAGTCTGCAAGATGACTGTTTGGCTACAACTACTGCACAGGGCACTACTCAGTCCAACTGACCATGTTTGAGGCCTCAAAAAGCTATTTTAGAAAATTTATAAAATAAACTAAAATATCTTGAAAATCACCACCAACTGAAGTTATGAAATCCAAAATTGCAAATGAATTGGACTAATGATCACTGATTTAAAAATTTATAAAGTTTCTTAAAAACTGCTATTGATGGTTTGACTATTTTGAAAACAGATTTAAGTTTTGACTGAATTGAGTTTTGAATTCAATTTAAGAGCTAACAATGATGAAATAAGCTAAAGTAAAGCTAAATTATGCTACTGCTCTAATGTCTAAACCTAAATCAAGCTATGGATCTATAAATTCCTAACTGATGCACTACTTAGAGCAAGATGAAAGTGATTTTTGACTTCTGAATTCTAGAGCACAAATTACTGAACTAAGTGTGACAACCCGTACTTTCAGGTCATTTCTCGAAACAATTTATGCCTCATTATTTCAACATTTATCGTAAACTTGGTTTACGTGTTCCAAATTCGCGTAACCTTAAAGGTTTAGCGGCGAATTCATGATCATATCATCACGTACATTTCATATGGACTAAGTTTAGTCTACATTTCATTCGCATCATTTGCATCATATTAGTTCATTCATGACATTTCATTTCACATTTATCGCATAATTTTTATATTTAATAAACGTTATCGCGTGAGTTATTATTTTTAACATTTAATCCGTTACTTTCAAAAATGATCCCGATGTATTTTTTTAAACTTACATTTAGTTTATAAAAACTATATTTTTAGTTTTCCTAGTGTTTCAAATTTATTTGGTACATAAATCGTTAAAGTTATATTATTACGACGTTTTTCTTAAAAATTTTACGATAATTATTTTATCACCCAAATTTCACAAGGAATGTATTTTTACAATTTTTATTATCTCATTACATCCTACTTTGACCTATTAAACATCTCTTTTACATAAAAATTTCCATTTACCTTCACTTATACCTTTACCTACACCATTTACTTATACTTTATATCAAATATTTACACAAAATATATATATACACATTTTAAAAAAAAAAAAAAAAAAAAAAAGTTATTTTGTCAAATCCCTCCCCCCTTGGCCGACAAGGGGAGGGTGACATTAATGGATTGGTATGGTAGTTGATTATATTGATTTTTACACTTATACATAAAGTCTTACATCTATTATTTACCTCATTCACTTCATTCTATCATTTTTCAAAAGTGTTAGCAAGTTTTCTTCTCTCTTTTGTTCTTCCAAAAACCGGCCTTCAAGGGTTCTTCAAGGGGATCATCAACAAAAATTTTCTCAAGTGTTTAAACAATCTAGCTAACATTCTTTATAAGGTTTTGAAATAAAAACCAAGAGTGTTTAGGTTTAACCTTGTTACTTGCACCTCATCATATTCACTTGTAAGCATGTTTCTTTCATTTTCATGTTTCCTTTTCATTTCATATGTATCTTTTCATTTTTGGAGCAAGTATGCATGTTATGTGATTTATACCATTTTATTTCATGATTTTAGAGTTATTTATATACTTTGGTCATCCTATAAATATTCCCTTGGTATTCTTTGGTCTTGATGATGTCTAGGAACCCATGACACCCTAAGAAGGTGTATGGTAGGATTAGATTAGTTTTGGAGTTGATTTGAAGGGATTAGAATAGGTTTTGTCCGAGAAAAACTATTTTCAATACGTATAAAATATGTTCTGTCCTTGTTTCGATTTTCTGGAAAAACCGACAGTAGTCACGACATTTTGGTCTTGATATTTAGAAAATATACTTTAAAACGAATCCGTGGCCGCTTGAACGGATTAAAACGGAGTTATAACGAAGTCGTGGTGAATTTTTAAAGTTTGACGACGAAATATATATTTTTCTGAAATTTCAGCAACATGTTTTTAATTTGTCCGGGTCAAAAACGAGCCTTAAGCTTCACAAATTATTTCGACTTTTCAAAAATATATTAGTATACTTCGATACGAAGCTAAGGACGTATTATACGTAGAAAACGGATTTGAAATGACAAAGATATGCACTTTTTCATAAACTTGCCGTAACTATTATTTTCTGAAAATCTATATTATTTTTTACGATACAAGTATTTTAGTAGCTGTAACGTCCATGTTGAGGACTGTTTTTAACAAGGTTGTGAAACTTTTTGAAACGAAATGTCTTCTAGTAAAATCAAGTTCACCGGCCATATTTTTCAAAACAACAGGCTGTTTGTAAAGCGGAGTTGTAGTAAATTATTTACGGATGTTCAAACTTGGTCGAAACTCATTTTTCGCACAACAATTCAACAAAATCACTATCTTTAACCCTTAATATCTTTATGATCGAGACCTTTTGGGCGAAAACTCTGAACTGAAACTTCTAGATATCGATACAAACTTTCCAAAACCGTCGAGTTCGTTCTCTAACGTCACGGCGTACACTATTCTACGACTAGTTTCTCGAACCATTTTGTCACTTTCAAGAAATTTCGACGACATTGTTTCTGACGAAAAGTGATAATTCCACCATAAATCATTACAAAACCATTGTAGGATGAAATTTTGACGTAAATACTTGTAAAGTGATTTTTGATTGGTCAAGACGTCAAACGAGTATTTTTCGACGAAAAGTAATATTTTCAAAACTCGCAAATGGTATAAATAACATACGAAATGCATGCATAACATTACATTGCAACTCATTACCTATCATATCATTCGTAATAGGTCCAGGTTAAAGCATCACATTATACCTCAGTGTACTCACTTTTGCCATCATTCCAGTTTATCAAGTGCGTTCCATAGCCCCTGCTTTCAATTGTTTTGTACTATTTTGGGGGAGATACATGCTCAATTATTTTTCACAAGTACTTTATATTTTTAAGGATAACTCTAGCATGATTACCATTGTTTCTAAATCAAAGGTTATACTATATCAATTGTTCTTGTTGGCGTGCTTTCGGTTCTCACGTCGTATAACGTTCTAAATCGTTGACTCTTGATACATTGAGTTAGGTGCTATTGATTATGTGCTATGGTTCTACGTCGTATAGCGTTCTAAATCGGTTGACTCGCGATACATTAGGTCTAGTTTTATTGATTAAGTGCTATCGTTCTACGTCGAGTTAGGTACTATTGTGAATTCATTTGACATCATATGTTTGAACATAAGCTTTACACATTTTGGCAATGGGTTGTGAACACACAGGTTGCAAGTTTTGTATGGGCGGAACTTGGAACTGAGTGGATTTACAATGCCTTTGCTGCATAACGATTTTTGAAAATTTTTACATTCCAACCCAAACTCTATGAACTCACTCAACCTTTGTGTTGACACTTTTTAGCATGTTTTTATCTCAGGTATCTAAGGCATACAATTCATGGCATGCACTTGGACACATCTTGGAGTCGCGGTGGCAATAGCGTCAATTTTTATTTCACTTTGCTCTTAGGTTTTACATACTTTAAAACATCGTTTGAATTGTAACAAACTTATTCCGCGTAATAAAATTTTCATTTGGGACCTACACTTTGTAAACTCTCCATTGTTTTATTAAATCAAGCGATGTGTTTTCCAAACGACACTTTAGGTCGTTCAATATAACTGTGATTGTGATGCTATGACAAGAAATCCCGGAATTCCATTCATTTGCCAAATGTAAATTTGGGGTGTGACAGATTGGCATCAGAGCTTGGTTATAGAGAACTAGGTTGCATCATTGACCCTAGACTATAACTACATCATCATAGCATCTCATCATTTCATCACAAGTACATGTTCACTTTGCATACTGGGATTTATCGTACATTTTGAGTTATTTACTTTCATTTCACATCGATTGTCACATGGATGCCTTTAATTACCCATCCCATTATCTCTTCCTCATACTCTAACGTGGAGAATTCCTTGTCATTCCCTATCACAATTTTTTTATATCAGTGATTCATTATCGAGCTTGACGAATCGAGATGAACCTTTAAAGAGGGCGAAGTCACTCTCACTCCTCTGTTTCACCACTAACATGTCGAGTTACACGTTACTAACACATTAAGTCACTAAACCACCATACATTTGAAGCACTTACAACATCTCATAACCCATCTTTTGAGGAACCGTCGATCATTTTGAAAAATAACCTCAAACTTATCATCTCTTAACACATTTCTTTGGAGCGTTTATTATTAACATAGGACTTTGATACGTCTCACCCTTTCCTCTTATTTTGAAGAAGAAGATATGGTAGAAGAAGCGGGAAATGACTGGCCAACAGAATTCAAAAGTTGGTGAATGATAGCATTGCGATGCTTTAAGAGTTGAGCGGAAAGCGAGTGGTACAGCTGCTGCTGCTGAAGCCGCTAGGCTTCTGCTACTCTGTAGTAATGTAGGAGGATCGGAGTTAAAAGCTGTTCGTACAAGGATTTCAAAGTGGAGATCCCACTAAATTTAGAAGTACAGGGAGCACAATGACCATGGTTCGATGGTTTGAAAAGTTGGAATCGGTGTTTTGCTATGTAGCTGTCCGGATGATAGTAAGGTTAAATTTGCTACGAGCACATTACTCGATGGAGCGTTGTCATGGTGGAATTCATACGCTCAACCGATTGGAATGGAGAATGCTTTCAAGCTTACTTGGGAGCAATTTAAAGGTTTGGTAACAAAAAGTTTTGTCAGCGCTGGAGATGAAGAAGTTGGAGACCGAATTCTATGAGTTGGAAACTATGGGGTATGACATTGATACTTACATTCGAAGGTTTCAAGAATTGGCCGTGTTATGTCCATCTATGGTTTCGGATAATGAGAAGCTACTGGAGGCTTTCATTGAAGGACTTCCTGAGATTATTCAAGGCGATGTGACTTCTTGACCCGCAAGCGATTGAGGAAGCTATTGATTGTCTCAAAGCTCATGGCACAAGTAGTAAAAAGGGGCAACATCACCAACATCAACCGTAACAACAATACCAACAACCGCACCAACTACCACAATAACCAAAACAACAACTTCTACAACGGCGATAACCAAATCGACAACAACAAAGAAAATGGGAAGACGACCAAGGAGGTTATAACAACAACAACCAAAACCGTAACACTAACCATCATCAACAACTGAATAGAAGACAAGAAGTATTCGCCGGGGTCTATGTTCTTTGCACCAACCGAGGGAAGAGCTTATCGAGGAAACTTACCGCGATGCCACCAATGTTCAGCTACATCATAATGGTCCTTGTGGTATATGCTTTAGCTGTCACAAAGTAGGACACCTTGCTAAGATTTGTAAGGGCAAAGCGTAGTCACATGCTTCGGATGTGGGGAGCAAGGACACTATCGGAATCAATGTCCTCAAAACCAAGGTCAACAAGTCGAAGGTGCCCATGGGAATGTATATATGTTAGAAGGAGGAGGAGGAGTTCGTCAAGGTATCAACGGCAGCGGAAGGCTGAAAGTTAGGAAACTAACAGATCTTATTTCTCCTTATGTATTATGTCGTACTAAGTTTATGTTTTCCATCGTACCCGAATCTTTATAACCTAAGATGTATTTCTGTTTGATAAACCACTCGTTGTAAAATATTCTTATCTATCGTACTTTATTTTCTTTCGATTTGTTATCATTTACGAGGATTTTAATTCTTTTTACTTTAACTATCATTTTAGCGACACTTCTCCATGTCTTCTCTCCTCGATGTTCATCACAATTTTAACATCAATTGACTCAACACCAAACAACATATGAGTCGATTAGTCCAAGCATTGCATAGTTACTCCTAAATTATACATAGCCTGATCACCTATGTCTAATTCGGGAAGAATCATGCAATGAAGGGAGTAGTAGGCTTATATGTGTAGTCCGTAATCGAGCAAATTTTCAAAAGTCCTCCTTCAAACCAATTTAGCCTAATCTCATGACAGTTCTCGTTTGATGAGTTGTGAGATTAAGTGCAAATTGGTTGGTAAAAGTCTTTGAGGGTTTTGCTGGGAATGGGAGAGTTTGCCACATCAAACCCTAAACCCGATAGACTAACGAACGGCTGAATTCCTTTTGGATGGTAGAATTGACACCCGTACTTTCAGGTCATTTCTCGAAACAATTTATGCCTCATTATTTCAACATTTATAAGTAAACTTGGTTTCGTGTTCCCGTCGCGTAACCTTAAAGGTTTAGCGGCGAATTCATGATCATATCATCACGAACATTTCATATGGACTAAGTTTAGTCTACATTTCATTAGCATCATTTGCATCATATTAGTTCATTCATGACATTTCATTTCACATTTATCGCATAATTTTTATATTTAATAAACGTTATCGCGTGAGTTATTATTTTTAACATTTAATCCGTTACTTTCAAAAATGATCCCGATGTATTTTTTTAAACTTACATTTAGTTTATAAAAACTATATTTTTAGTTTTCCTAGTGTTTCAAATTTATTTGGTACATAAATCGTTAAAGTTATATTATTACGACGTTTTTCTTAAAAATTTTACGATAATTATTTTATCACCCAAATTTCACAAGGAATGTATTTTTACAATTTTTATTATCTCATTACATCCTACTTTGATCTATTAAACATCTCTTTTACATAAAAATTTCCATTTACCTTCACTTATACCTTTACCTACACCATTTACTTATACTTTATATCAAATATTTACACAAAATATATATATACACATTTAAAAAAAAAAAAAAAAAAAAAAATTATTTTGTCAAATCCCTCCCCCCTTGGCCGACAAGGGGAGGGCGACATTAATGGATTGGTATGGTAGTTGATTATATTGATTTTTACACTTATACATAAAGTCTTACATCTATTATTTACCTCATTCACTTCATTCTATCATTTTTCAAAAGTGTTAGCAAGTTTTCTTCTCTCTTTTGTTCTTCCAAAAACCGGCCTTCAAGGGTTCTTCAAGGGGATCATCAACAAAAATTTTCTCAAGTGTTTAATCAATCTAGTTTATACTCTTTATAAGGTTTTGAAATAAAAACCAAGAGTATTTAAGTTTAACCTTGTTACTTGCACCTCATCATATTCACTTGTAAGCATGTTTCTTTCATTTTCATGTTTCCTTTTCATTTCATATGTATCTTTTCATTTTTGGAGCAAGTATGCATGTTATGTGATTTATACCATTTTATTTCATGATTTTAGAGTTATTTATATACTTTGGTCATCCTATAAATATTCCCTTGGTATTCTTTGGTCTTGATGATGTCTAGGAACCCCTGACACCCTAAGAAGGTGTATGGTAGGATTAGATTAGTTTTGGAGTTGATTTGAAGGGATTAGAATAGGTTTTGTCCGAGAAAACTATTTTCAATACGTATAAAATATGTTCTGTCCTTGTTTCGATTTTCTGGAAAAACCGACAGTAGTCACGACATTTTGGTCTTGATATTTAGAAAATATACTTTAAAGCGAATCCGTGGCGGCTTGAGCGGATTAAAACGGAGTTATAACGAAGTCGTGGTGAATTTTTAAAGTTTGACGACGAAATATATATTTTTCTGAAATTTCAGCAACATGTTTTTAATTTGTCGGGTCAAAAGCGAGCCTTAAGCTTCACAAATTATTCGACTTTTCAAAAATATATTAGTATACTTGATGAAGCTAAGGCGTATTATACGTCGTGAAAGCGGTTTGAAATGACAAAGATATGCACTTTTCATAAACTTGCCGTAACTATTATTTTCTGAAAATCTATATTATTTTTACGATACAAGTATTTTAGTAGCTGTAACGTCCATGTTGAGGACTGTTTTTAACAAGGTTGTGAAACTTTTTGGAACGAAATGTCTTCTAGTAAAATCAAGTTCACCGTCCATATTTTTCAAAAACAACACTGTTTGTGCGGAGTTGTAGTAAATTAATTACGGATGTTCAAACTTGGCCGAAACTCATTTTTCTGCACAACAATTCAACAAAATCACTATCTTTAACCCTTAATATCTTTATGATCGAGACCTTTTGGACGAAAACTCCTGAACTGAAACTTCTAGATATCGATACAAACTTTCCAAAACCGTCGAGTTCGTTCTCTAACGTGCGACGTACACTATTTTACGACTAGTTTCTCGGAGCCATTTTTGTCACTTTCAAGAAATTTCCGACGACATTGTTTTACGACGAAAAGTGATAATTCCACCATAAATCATTACAAAACCATTGTAGGATGACATTTTGACGTAAATACTTGTAAAGTGATTTTTGATTGGTCAAGACGTCAAACGAGTATTTATTGACGAAAAGTAATATTTTCAAAACTTCATGAATGGTATAAATAACATACGAAATGCATGCATAACATTACATTGCAACTCATTACCTATCATATCATCATTAATAGGTCGGTTAAACATCACATTATACCTCAGTGTACTCACTTTTGCCATCATTCCAGTTTATCAAGTGAGTTCCATAGCCCCTGCTTTCAATTGTTTTGTACTATTTTGGGGGAGATACATGCTCAATTATTTTTCACAAGTACTTTATATTTTTAAGGATAACTCTAGCATGATTACCATTGTTTCTAAATCAAAGGTTATACTATATCAACTGTTCTTGTTTGCGTGCTACGGTTCTACGTCGTATAACGTTCTAAATCAGTTGACTACTGATACATTGAGTTAGGTGCTATTGATTATGTGCTATGGTTCTACGTCGTATAACGTTCTAAATCAGTTGACTACTGATACATTAGGTCTAGTTTTATTGATTAAGTGCTATCGTTCTACGTCGAGTTAGGTACTATTGTGAATTCATTTGACATCATATGTTTGAACATAAGCTTTACACATTTTGGCAATGGGTTGTGAACACACAGGTTGCAAGTTTTGTATGGGCGGAACTTGGAACTGAGTGGATTTACAATGCCTTTGCTGCATAACGATTTTTGAAAATTTTTACATTCCAACCCAAACTCTATGAACTCACTCAACCTTTGTGTTGACACTTTTTAGCATGTTTTTATCTCAGGTATCTAAGGCATACAATTCATGGCATGCACTTGGACACATCTTGGAGTCGCGGTGACGACGCGTCTCACTTGGGTTTTACATACTTTAAAACATCGTTTGAATTGTAACAAACTTATTTCCGCGTAATAAAAATTTTCATTTGGGACCTACACTTTGTAAACTCTGATTGTTTTATTAAATCAAACGATGTGTTTTCCAAACGACACTTTAGGTCGTTCAATATAACTGTGATTGTGATGCTATGACAGTAAATCCCCAGGAATTCCATTCCGCTGCAAAACAGGTAATTTGGGGGTGTGACACTAAGTGATTATATTGTACCTACATATGACTCTAGCAACAATAACTAACAACTGAACTAAGCTCAATCTCTAATCAATAATCTGATCCAAACACTCTTCACTCTGATATGCAAGTTTTTCAAAACTAAATCACAAAGCGTAACTATGATTACTACTAGAACGGATCTAAAGTACTTAGATGATGCAGATAACAATAACTACAATTATCAAATAGCTTCTAAACTACTAGCATAATGAAACAATATAAATGGCTGATACTTACAATAGTCCGGTCACAATGACCTGCCAAACAGTATCATAACCACTACCTAAAATGATTTCAACCCGAATTATATTTATATCAATCCATATCCATCACCATGTCAGCAATTCAAAACAATCCAAACAAATATCTGCAGGTTTGACTTTTGTTGACCAATTGATTTAAGAGTGGATTCTGAAATCTAGTTTTCTGAGTATAGCAAACTAAAAGAGATTTGACATAAACTCAAATAAGCATTTGAAATTTTAATAAGCTGAAATGAACAGTGAAACAATTATTTAAACTTTTATGAGGATTTAAGCTAAAATAAAAACTTGTATTAATAAAGTTTGAGTACAAAGGGAAATTGAAATACTGGAATTTAGACTAAAACATTGAAAACAAGTAAAAATTGCTCAGAAATGCACTCTACTCTAATCCTACTCTACTTTCCGTCCATCTGTGAAGGAAGGGGTATATATAGCCAACTCCTTGAGCTCTTCAGGTCTTCAGAAGGATCTGGAAGGATACAAGTGTGTTTTCTCTAAGATTTTCTGTCATTTGGATCATTCTCCACCTCATCCCTTTAATCTCAGCCATTGGATAGACACCCCCACGTTACTTCAACCAATCAGAGGAGAGAATGGATGGAATGACACAGTTGCCAAGCTGGCATCCGTGTGTCGATCATGTCGAGTCGAAAAGACAATTATATCCTCTAATTGGTTTATTTTTGTGAATTGAAGCAAAGGGTATATTAGGGTTCTTGGTTGCTGGGGATTTTGGGGGTGTTCTTGGTGGGTTTATGTTTTTAATATTATTTTGGTTTTACCGGGTAAGGTTTATGGGTTGACCGGGTATAAAGGGTACACGGGTTGGGTCTTTGAACCGGGTATGGGATATAGGATCATGGGTTTTGGGCTTAAATATTTATGGATTGGACTAGGACTAGTAATGTGATCCATATATTAACTTAGGGACCAAGAGTGTATAAGCTGAAAATCCAAGGACCAATCTTGTAATTCAGAAAATGTCTTCCAAGGGTCTTTCTTGTCCATCTCAAATAAACCAAGGACCAAATTTTCCAACTTTGAAAATTCCAAGGACCAAACATGACAATTCTGAATCTTCAGAGACTAAAACTGCCATTTTGAGAATTGATTGTCCAAACTTGCAAATTCCTTTCGACCTCAGCTTTTAGCATTCTTCTTTCTCTCGTGCTCGGTTTTCTTGGTTTTGGCTTTCTTTGTCTGTTTTGTCATATCCGTACCTGCATGCAAAAACTCAAAACAGCGCAAATGTTAGCAATAAACGGCTCTTTCTTGGTTATTTTGGGTCAGTTTTGATAATGAAAAGGTATGTGTTTAAGCACATATCAATAAACAAACATATAGTGAGCGAATATTATTCTGATAAGGTGTGTTTGGGTCATCTGCTACAACAATTTCAAAATAAGGGGTGTTTAAGTGTAATGCGCAAAATCTGTTTGAGGTGTTTGGCTGTTATTGTCACAAAATTATTGGGTATGGTTGTTGCAACATAATTTTTATGGGTGTTTGGCATGTTAGCCGCAAATGTGCAACTTTAAGGGATGTGTGGTTATGGTTGCTGCAATAGTTTTGTACATCCTTTCCTAGGACGCTCCGACTAGGTCAGTCCCAGCTGCCATCAACTCTTTATGAGATAACTCAAAGACTTCGTCAGCATGGATGATCATTGATAGATCGATGCATCCATTTCTTGCTTAATGGATAAAAACTTCCCAAATCAAGGCTGAGAAAAATAAACCCAATGTTGATTACATTGATCGAATAGTTAATGTGTTTTCCATTCGGGACCATTGTAAACTTTCTAGTTGCATGTTTTCTAGCTGCGATCCTAGCATTTTGATCCAATATTCATTCATATCACCTGATTTACTTGTTGATCTAGAAAACTTCTTGGAAACCAATAATTATCGCATGTTTTCTTGATTCTTCTGGTAAAAATTTACCTCCGCTCAAGTTAGTTACCCAAAAATTTAATTCAACAAAAAGACTATCCATTAATGTTTGATATACGCTTTTGGGAGTTAATACTTATTGTAATAGAGTTAGTACTGATAGTGTCTTATGATAAGTATTAACTAATTAAATCTTGATAGTGAAAGTTTGTGCTGATAGCTTTAAGTTTGTCTTGTTCTAAGTAAGGAATGTCGTGTAAGAGTTGTAACAACATATCTTCTATTCCAATAGAAGATATGATATACTAATGCATAGTTATCTGTAAGGGATCTCCTTAGTGTATAAAAGGAGATCCTAGCTAGGTTAAACACACATCTCTCATATTCTAGCCGTCTTAAGAAGAGCTTCAAGGTTGTAAATAGTACTAGAGGAGTACTCATTATTGTTAATAATATTGAAGCTGTTTGGTGTTCTATACTTGTTCTTACTTTAATCTTCTAAGTGCATTCAGGTAGATTCCGCATATTTGTGTGCATCTACAACAAAGTTTCTCATTATTGTTTTGGAACTATCCAAGGCAACTAACACATTTGCAAGCTAAGTGTTCTAGATCCAAGGTTTGGGACTCCACAATTAACATAAACATTATCATGTTCACTAAAATAATGTCAATTATATGTATATTTAACGAAAGAACTTATAACGAAAGCACAAGCAACAATTGATAGCATATCTAATCATTTATTGGATGCCTAAGAGCGTGTACCAAAAAGCGTCAACCCTGCTCCGAGGAGCCACTCTTGATGATTTTTCTGATTTATTTTTGGGTTTTTATAACATATTATAAAACTTAGACCATCTTTAATCGCTTTTATGATAACTTCGATCATTTAAGACCTTTACAAACTTGTAAAGACGCCAGGTCATATTAGTTTGCCATATATTGAATCCATCGTCAAAATTAAATAAATAGCCAACCATACCACTAGTTTATAAGCCCATCGGTATGAATTATTCTAGTGCTAATTTAGCGAAAAGCGGAATCACCTTTATTGACTTCCTTTCATTTCGGGCCACTTTGAAGGCATCATCGATCTCCAACGATAATGGTCCCACCAATCTGCATCAACGACTGCATATCCTAATTATGACATTTCTTAAGCACCATATTGCTAATAATAAGCTATCAGCAGGTTGGATGCGTTGAACGCCAATTTGTACCTTGTCGATTACACAAGTGCTACCATTCTTGATTATCAAGCGAAGAAAAAAAATAGTCAATATAAACATATTTAAACACTACATAACGGTGAGCTAATAATTAAAACATGATTAAAGGTTATGCATATTAGTTAAAAATGCATATATACTAACCTCTGCACAATTATTTTTGGGTCAAAAGCCAGCTGAATTAACATCTTAAACAAATGATTGAATATAACAATATTCATAATATCCTTAAGTTGTTTTTTATGAGAAACAAATGTCAATAAACTTTAATTTTTTTAGAAGTAATAAAAGATTTACTCACGATGATCTATGACCAGGTAGGAAGACCTAGCAGAAAGTGAAGTTTGGAAGAATCCTCAAAGACTGAAGAAAACTTGTGATTTTGAAACCCAATCACAAGTTTAGGGGAGGATTGTTGGGAAATACGCTTTTGGGAGTTAATACTTATTGTAATAGAGTTAGTAACGATAGTGTCTTATGATAAGTATTAACTAATTAGTACTGATAGTGAGAAAGTTAGTCTTGATCTTTTAAGTTTGTACTGTTCTAAGTAAGGAATGTCGTGTAAGAGTTGTAACAACATATCTTCTATTCCAATAGAAGATATGATATACATAATGCATAGTTATCTCTGTAAGGGATCTCCTTAGTGTATAAAAGGAGATCCTAGCTAGGTTAAACACACATCTAATATTCTAGCCGTCTTAAGAAGAGCTTCAAGGTTGTAAAACCTAGTACTAGGAGAGTACTCGTATTATTGCTTAATAATATTGAAGGTGTTGATGTTATACTTGTTCTTACTTTAATCTTCTAAGTGCATTGGTAGATTCATACTTGTGTGCATCTACAACAAAGTTTCTCATTGTTGTATTGGAACCATCCAAGGCAACTAACACGTTAAAGCTAAGTGTTCTAGATCCAGGTTTGGGACTCCACAAGTGGTATCAGAGCTTGTGTTCTGAAGCTTTCTTTTAGAAGATCCTGTGTAGCAGTCTGAAGAAATGGATTTCGACAAATCCAATCTTTACCAGAGAGTTCCTAAGTTGCAGCCAAATGAATATGAACTCTAGAGAATGCTCATAGAGCAGTACTTCTTGGTACTTGATTTCAAGCTGTGGAACATTGTGCTCTATGGAAACTCTTTCAAATCCACTGTCACTGAAGAAGTCAATGGTAAGACAGTTGTTAAAGAAAAAGGTGATCCTATCACCAATGAAGAAATGGCTCTAAGAGGCAATGATCTCAAGGTCAGAAGTCTCTTACTCATGGCAATACCTGATGATCATCAACTCACCTTCAACAAACACAAAGATGCTCAGAGTTTGTTCAAAGCCATTAAAACCAGATTTGGTAGAGAGTCGTCACCAAGAAACTCGAGAAGACACTTTTGAAGAAGAGTTTGAAAACTTCACTTCTTGGTGCAACTGAATCAATTAAGTCGGTTACAATAGGCTTTAAAACTTGTTAGTCAACTGTCAGTATTGGATGTGGACCTCTCTAAGGAAGATGTCAACCTCAGGTTTGTTAGAAATCTTCCATCACCAAAATAGGACACTCATGTCATTGTATGGAAGAACAAGCCATATTTTGAAACCATGAAGTTGGACAATCTGTTCAATAGCTTTAAGGTGATTGAACAAGACATGAAAGAAAAAGCATTTGCATCTTCCAGTTCTGGTCACAAAACATAGCCTTTGTGGCTCACTGTCCTAGAAATGATGTGGATAGTTTTGATGTTAGTACTCCTAGTACTAATGTTAATACTGATGGCTCTGTAGCCACTACAGCAGGCATTAATGAAGGTACAATCTACGCCTTCATAGCTGAACAGAGTCAAGGATCCCAGATCACTCATGATGATCTGAGACAAATCCATGAAGATGACATAGAAGAGATGGACATCAAATGGAACATTGCCCTAATTAGTATGAGGGCAAAAAGGTTCATGATGAAAAATGGAAGGCATATTAAGATCAATGATGGAGATGTTGCTGGGTTTGACAAGGGAAAGGTTGAATGCTACAACTGTGGCAAGCTTGGGCATTTTGCCAGTGAATGCAGAAGCCCTAGGAGTAAAGGGAGAAACAGTGATGCTCACAACTCCTCTTCAAAAGCAATGGTGGCTGTTGATGGTGCTGGATATGATTGGAGCTTCATGGCTGATGAAGAAGAAAGTCCAATCAACATGGCTTTGGTATCTGAGGTACTTAATTGTTCAGATACATGCATTCCATTAGACAAATATTTAGAGCTAAAAACCAAGTTTGATAATGAGTCTGAAGAACTTTCTAAAACTGAGTATAACTTTGCAAATCATAAAAGAGGCTTAGCAGTTTTAGAAAAACAAATTGTGCACTATAAAGAAAAGGAATCAAAGTTTACTGAAACAACTGCTGTGCTTAATAGGGAAATCTCTTTTAAAGACATCACCATAAATGTGTTAAAAGAAGAACTAGAGAAAGTCACTACAATCAAAGATAATATAGAGTTAAGTGTTGAGCAACTTGCAGATTCACAACATTATAACTCTGAGAGAGTTAATAAATTCCTAGAAAAAGTACTGGTTGGCAAAGCCAAATCCGGTATGGGATATAAGACAACCCCACCACCATTCAGAGGTATCCCATCACCTCCTGGTATAGACCTTGCCCACACTGGCTTAAAAGAGTTTCAGGAACCCATATTTGTCAAAGGCCCTACAATCAAAAGTTCTTTCCCTAAAAAGACTGATGAAGTGTTTGAAAGTGCCAGTGACACCTCCTTACCTGAGGTGTCTGAATCTGAAAAGAAAAAGGCTAGTATAGAGTCCAGTGAACCAAAGCAAGTACATGCCACTAAACCTATAAGACCATTTGACAAACCTGTTAATAAACCAGTTAAATATGCTGAGATGTATAGAAACAGGTCATCTAGTCCTAGAGGTAACAAAAGAAACTAAACCAGTTAAAATCTGAGCAACTAGGAGATGAATTTGTTATGTATAACAAATCTTGCTTTGTGTGTGGTAGTTTCTCTCATATGCAGGCTCATTACAGTCACCCTATGAGACCCCAACCCATCATGACCCCTAGAGCAGTTCTTCTCAAAACTGGCATAAAACCTTTGAATAATACAAGGTCAGTTAATACTGCCAGACCATAACCCAAAGTATTTGGTGAAAGACCTAAAAGAAACTTTTCAAAATCATCATCTACTTCACCAAGGTCCTTTAAATCAGCACAAACCTTTAATTCTTATGATGAACAAATCAATTTTTGCAAGAAAAAGGTTAATACTTATGAGCCAAGACTTAATACTAATAGGCCAAAAGTTAATACTTTTAAGCCTAAAATGAAACATATTGGCTCTAAAGTGATGCTACAAAAGGAAACAAGAGCAATCAATTGGCCCTCAGCTTGGGTGAAAGACCACTCAACAACAGTGCATCAGTTACTCTCAAGAAATATGATTACATTGATGCATGAGGCAGATCCAAGTCAGTAATGGCTTGGGTCCCTAAAAGGAACAAATTTCCTTTATTTTGTGTGCAGGGACATTCCAACAATAATGATGATCTTGGCTATTCAGACAGTGGATGTTCCAGGCAAATGACTAGAAATCTATCCTATCTTTCAGACTTCATTGATTTGAATGGAGGATATGTTTCTTTTGGAGGTGGAATAGGTGGAAGGATTACTGGTAAAGGTACAATCAAGACTGGTAATTTGGACTTTGACGATATGTACTATGTGAAAAAACTCAAATGCAATCTGTTCAGTGTGTCACAAATGTGTGACAAGAGGAATTTTGTTCTATTCACAGATACTAATTGCTTGGTTTTGTCTCCTAACTTTAAGTTGCCTAGTGATGATCATGTTCTACTTAAGTTTCTTAGGAAAAGAAATCATCAGTGTCAATATGAAGAACATAGTGCCCAAAGACAATCTTACATGTTTAGTTGCTACAGCTTCTTTGGATGAATCTATGTTATGGCATAGATGGCTAGGTCATGTGAACTTTAAGGTAATCAATCTTTTAGCTAAAAATAACCTTGTAAGAGGTTTACCTTCAAAAAGATTTGAAAATAAACAGACCTGTAGTGCTTGTCTCAAAAGGAAGCAGCATAGAGCCTCTTGTAAGCCCAAAGTTTTTAACTCTATCACCCAACAACCATATCTGCCATGGACTTATTTGGCCACTAATGTTAGCAACCTGAATTTTAAGTATTATTTGGTTGTGATGACTTTAGCAGATTACTTGGGTTTTCTTTCTAAATACTAAGGATGAGACCAGTGAAATCCTTAAGTCTTATAGCTTCTGTAGAAAACCTAGCTGATAAGAAAGTTAAAATCATTAGGTGTGATAATGGGACAGAGTTTAAAAACCAAGTGATGAATGATTTCTGTCAACTTAAGGGTATTAAAAGAGAATACATTGTAGCTAGAACTCCTCGACAAAATGGGGTTGCTGAAAGGAGAAATAGGACATTGATTAAGGCTGCTAGGACTATGTTAGCAGATTCCAAGTTACCCACAACATTTTGGGGAGTTAATCTGCTTGTTATGTTGAGCAGTACTGATTGTAAAACCTCATGGCAAGACTCACTATGAGCTGTTTTTAGGTAGAAAGCCCACACTAGACTTTCTTACACCTTTTGGGTATCATGTCTCTATTCTCAATACCATTGATCACTTAGGTAAGTTTGATGGAAAATCTGATAGTGGATATCTGGTTGGCTACTCATTGAATAGTAAAGCCTTTAGGGTTTATAATTCTAGAACCAGAAAGATAGAGGAGAATCTGCACATAGAGTTTCTTGAGGACAAACCTAGTGTAGAGGGGCAAGGACCAACATGGCTTTATGATATAGATATGCTAACAGAATCTATGAACTATGTGCCTGTTTTTGTGGATTCTAACATGATTGCAGGAGAAAAGCAAGGTCCATATGCAGATTTTGATGAGGATGATGATTGCATTCTATTGCCCATTTGGAATGACAACTCAGGTGGAAGCACTTCTTCAGGGGAGGCAAACAAAGCTGATGATCAGCCTCCAAAGACCCATGTATCTAATGCTGAAGAAGATGCAACCAATACTAATGAACCAGTGGTCGAACCTTAAGTGTTCAGTATAATTGTGGTTAATACTGATAAGCCACAAGTTAGTACTGATGAGCCAGATTTTAGTACTGATGGTCCTCAGACTACTCCATCAGTCAATACAGAGGTTCCTGATCCTTTGGGTGAAGCTGATGAGATTGATATGACTAATATAGCTTCATCATATCTTTCATTCTACTACCGAGAGAATCATCAATCAGGATCATCGTTTGGAGAATGTTATTGGGGATGTTAATGCTGAAAGAACTACAAGATCTAAATTTCAGCATAGTGAAACAGGATTCTTCAGTGCCATCTATGAAGAAAGAAATCATGGTGCCTCACAGACATGTCTCTTTGCCTGTTTTGTTTCCCAAGCAGAACCAAAAAAAGTCTACAAAGCTCTTGAAGATGAATCTGGGTAAGAAGCAATGAGGAAGAGCTTCTCCATTTAAACTTCAAGATGTATGGGTTACGGTGGATCTTCATGATGCAAAGAGCTATTGGCACTAAATGGGTTTTCAGAAACAATAAGGATGAAAAGGGTGTAGTAATAAGGAACAAGGCTAGACTAGTAGCTCAGGGGTACACTCAGCAAGAAGGGATTGATTATGAAGAGGTCTTTGCTCCAGTGGCAAGGATTGAGGCTATCAGAATTTTCCTGGCCTATGCATCATATAAAGACTTCACAGTATACCAGATGGATGTGAAGAGTGCTTTCCTTTATGGGAAAATTAAGGAGGAGGTGTATGTTTGTCAACCTCCTGGGTTTGAAGATCCAACCTTTCCTGACAAAGTGTACAAAGTTCAGAAGGCACTCTATGGTCTGCATCAGGACCTAAGAGCTTGGTATTAAACTTTAGCCAAGTATCTTTTGGGCAATGGCTTTAGAAGAGGGAAGATTGATCAGACTCTATTCATCAAAAATGTGAAGAATGATATCCTGCTGGTATAGATATATGTAGATGACATTATTTTTGGTTCAACCAAGCAGGATCTATGCAGAGAGTTTGAGAAGTTGATGCATGACAGGTTTCAGCTGAGTTCTATGGGAGAACTCACCTTCTTTCTTGGGCTACAAGTCAAGCAAAAGACAGATGGCATATTTATTAGTCAGGATAAGTATGTTAAGGAGATTTTGGTGAAGTTTGGCTATGAAAATACCAAGATTGCAAGCACTCCTATGGAGCAGAATAAGCCACTACTTCTAGATGCTGATGGTGAAGATGTTGATCAGCATCTCTATAGATCCATGATTGGATCATTGATGTATTTGTCTGCCTCCAGACCAGATATTATGTTTGCAGTGTGTGCATGTGCAAGATTTCAAGTCTCTCCAAAGCTTTCTCACTTGCATGTTGTTAAAAGAATCTTTAGATATCTGAAAGGCCATGCTCAACTAGGCCTTTGGTATCCTAAGGACTCTCCCTTTGATATGGTAGCTTACTCTGACAGTGATTATGCTGGGGCAAGTCTTGATAGGAAATCAACCACAGGAGGATGTTAGTTTCTTGGTGATAGGTTGATTTCATGGCAGTGCAAGAAGCAGAGCATTGTGGCAAACTCTACAACTGAGGCTGAGTATGTAGCTGCTGCAAGTTGTTATGGTCAAGTTCTCTGGATTCAGAATCAGATGCTTGATTATGGGTATAATTTCATGGGCACTGTCATTTATATTGATAACAACAGTACTATATGGATTATCAAAAATCCAGTTTATCATTCTAAAACAAAATATATAGAGATAAGACATCATTTTATAAGAGACTGTAATGAAAAGAAACTCATTCAGGTTGAAAGAATTGATACTGAGTTTAATGTTGCAGATTTTTTAACTAAAGCTTTTGATTTGGGAAGATTTCAGTACTTGGTCACAAGTATTGGGATGCTTCATCCAAAATATGTCTTATCTCTCTCTATTTTGTAAAGTTTTGTACTGGTACTTGTAGCTGATTGTTATCGGGATAATCTGATTGTGTTAAGTTAATACGGATTGGCAAGAGAATGTCTTGGATTGTGTTTTCTTGGTTTTGGACTAACTTTTCAGGTATAACACAAGCAGTATGGATATGGTTTGGTGATTAGGTGTTACAGCACATGTGGTTCTCTTGCTTATGCTCATCTTGAAGTCACCACATGATGGAACTTGCTGTAACAATGGAATGTGTGATGCCAAAGCATTTTGTGGAATCTTGTGCTTATAATGAACATGAATTGATGGTTTTATTTGGTCAGATCATTACACTAACCCTCTTTGCCATTATCTGTTTCAGATAGTGTGACTAGCCTAAGGGCATCGGCTTAGAGACGAGCAACCATGAATCCAACACTTGTGTTGGAGGCAACACCTTCCACGAGCTGGAAACCCTGTCAGGAAGGCCCTTTTAATGGGACTATCCATCACAGGCGATGATATGCACGAAACCATTGGTTTTCACCAAACCGAGGAGGCTGTGAGGCCGACCTTGATTAAGTGTCGTCACCACCAATCCATTCAAATTTGGGTTTCAGTATTATAATTCCAAAATCTAAGGTATCTGATGGGTAAAAGTTAGTACTTGATGGTTATAAGTTAGTACTGATAAGCATAGTTAGTACTGATGAACTAGCCGTTAGTACTTATTCCAAAAGTCTGTTATTCAAAAATTACTTTTGCAAGTAGAGTTGTTAACCGCCTATTTTCTTACAAAAGGGTTTCCTAATTGGTTTCTCTACACTTATTACCATAAATATCTATAAGGCGGTTCAACCAATTTTCTTGAAATCTCTATAAATTGCATAACTTTCCAATTTCTTTAACCAAAATTCAATAAATACTTTTGCAACTCAATCCCACTTTACTAACCCTTCATCTACTCATTCATGGCTCCTCTTGATTTTGTCGACAAGCATAACATGGTAGCATGCTTGGAATTACCAGAAGGTCATGATGATTTTACTGAGATAGTAGCCTTTCTAAACCGAAGCCGCATGAGGTTTGCTTTATTATTAAACCCTACTATCTTATGTACCCCTGTCGAAAGTTTTGCAAACTGCTATTGCCTCAACAACTGAGGAAGGGGTACAACATTAATTACCAGATGGATGGCACTCAAATTGTTATGAGGCCTCTCTAAGAGAACATCTTCATCTTAGAGATCTTTGAAGGTATTAGCACTTTGCCGATCACGATATAATTGAATAACTCACATTGATGGGGTATAGACATGACAATACTATCAATTTTCACAAAAGTCAGTTTCCCCCACAATGGAGGTTTCTAATTCATACCCTCTTACACTGCTTGAGTCACAAAAGGACTGGCTGGGATGCTTTTCCCACAAGCATAGCCACAGGCTTGATCTGCCTTGCAACAGGCAGGATGTTCAATTTTTCAAATTATATATTTGAGGGTATGCTTAAAAATGCTGTTAGCAAAACCAAGTTTATGATGTACCCCAGGTTTATACAAATGTTTTTGGATCTTCAGAGACAAAACCTGCAACCTCACAAAAATATTTATCCATCAAAAGTACTCACAACTAAAGTGTTTTCTAATATGTTAAGAGTGGTGGGGATCTGATTGGGGTTGTAGTGCCATTATTTCCAAATATGCTTATTGCAGAGGGTGAAGGACCATCAAGCACGCAGGTGGCTCCCACATACACCTGATTGAGACACTCTCCACATCAACAAACTTCATCAACCGGTAGGCACTTGAGACGAGAAGAGTGGGGCAGCTCAGCCCCATTCTCCTCAACATTGTACCAGGATGAGCCTATCCCGGTGATGGAGGGATAGAGTGGTGAGGGCTGCCACTACTCAACCAGCTTAGAAGGCTGGTGAGGAAAGTGGTAATATCCATAAGACCCAATCCATGCCAACACCTAGTGAGCAATCACGGGTGGGACCCAGGCAAAGGCAAAACGGGGGGGTGTATCTGCTCAGGCTAGGCACTGGGTGCATCTCAAATGCCCAGTGACCCACTCTCAGCAGGGTAACACAGCTGGAAGTGGTGAGGGCAACTTGACACTAACTGAAATGCGAAATTATGCAGGTTTCTCTCTAGAAGGTTAACACACTTGAGATTACCACGGATGAACACAAGAAAATTTGCAAAGGTTCATACCAGGATGCTCTTAAAGATGAAAAGGCTAGCACATCAAGTTCAACTTCTATCCAAGCCTACTACAAAAGCATCTCCAGTTACCACATCAATTAAAAGGAAGGCCAAGTTCACAATTTCTAGCACATCAACAGAAAATTCTTCCAAACAGGGGAGGAGTTCTGACATACAGAGTAGAAGAGAGTTTGGTCAGTGTCAAGGTGGTTCAACTTTTCAAAGCCCTTTCCTTGATGAAGAAGAAGATGTTCAGCTCACCTCACATGCAGAAGAAGTTTTCATTACTCCTACATGCACTATCAGTACTATCCCAGTTAGTACTTATAGTGTTGTAGTTAGTCTTGATAGTACTATAGTTAGTACCGGTTGTTCTGCAATCAGTACTATCTCCAATCCTTCAAGTAGCTGCTGAAATACAACAAGCCACAACAACAGAGGCAACCATCATCACTACCACTCCATATGAAGAAAGTTATGAAGAGAATAGAGAGACACATGCAGTTCTGGGACTTCAGAGCTTGAAGAAATCAGTCTATATCTCTCCAACCTATAAGAAGCCCCCTTGTTCTACATTTGAGAAAGAAAACCAAATCGTGACAACCAAACTAAAAAGAAAAAAGTCACTATCAGCGAAGGAAGTGCTCCACCATCTCAACTCACTCAGTTCAAAGATTGATCCCAAGGATAAAGGTAAAGGGATACTTGAAGAAGAACAAAAGAAAAGTTATCCAGGTTGAGATTGAGAGGTTGAATGAAGAAGTAGCAAGAAATATTGCAGCTGAATGGGATGAGCAAGAGTTGCAAAGGGAGGCTGATGAGAAAGAAGAAAAAGATGGCTAAAATTGAAGATTGGCAAACATGGGATGACATGAGAGCCAAAGTTGAAGCTACTCGGGGAGGGTGCAACAAAGATCGAGGGAAAAAAGTGTTAATGAAGTAGCTCAGTTGTTTAGTGAAATATTGGCTAGAAGACATAGCCAATTCAGACAACAAAGGGAAGTTGAAAAGGCCTCAAAACCTCCTAACAAAAGTCAACAAAAGATGTACATGTGCAAATACATTAAATATCAAGGTGAAGATAGGAGAACCTTGAAGCAACTCAATCAACTGGCATGGGAGACTCTTGGCTGACAAAACTCAAAGAAACATACTCAACTTTAGATCTATGGGATGATGATTTCACTAGAAGCTCACAACCCATTGATCCCATTGCAAGTTACAAAAGACCATATAAAGAAGGAGGTTCCTCATCTGCACCCAAAAGACTAAAAGCAACTGAAGATGAAGATGGACTCACTGAAGAGGAACTTAATCAGATGATGTTAATTGAATCTCCAGAGGATGCATTATATTCAGAGCCCATCAACACTAGGTATCCAATTCTTGGCTGGGATATCTACACTGAAGATGGAAAGAGGCATTGGCAGATTCACAGAGCAGGTGGAAGGACAAGTGCTTATTTATATCTGGTGGATCTATTTGCATCTACCGACAGGGATGATTTGCTCAAGCTATGGGAGTTGGTCAAGAACAGGTTCAAGAATAGAGATCCAGATAATGACAAGGATCTGGAAGTACTTTATGAGTTCCAGAATATCTTTGAACCAAATCCATCAGGAGAAAAATGGAAGTATCAATCTGGAGAAGATATACCAACTTGGACTTTGATTGATTCGTGTGGACTACACTTGGTCACTACACGCAAAGGGACAAATATATACATGCTGGTTGAAAGAACCTACCCACTTGCCTTAGGAACACTTCTGGAAATGCATTCAGCAGGGCTAAAGATGGGCAATGCAGTTGAAATGGCTAAGGCGTTGTTGTTGAAGATCTATGACCAGGTAGGAAGACCTAGCAGAAAGTGAAGTTTGGAAGAATCCTCAAAGACTAAAGAAAACTTGTGATTCTGAAACCCAATCACAAGTTTAGGGGAGGATTGTTGGGAAATACGCTTTTGGGAGTTAATACTTATTGTAATAGAGTTAGTAACGATAGTGTCTTATGATAAGTATTAACTAATTAGTACTGATAGTGAGAAAGTTAGTACTGATAGATTAAGTTTGTACTGTTCTAAGTAAGGAATGTCGTGTAAGAGTTGTAACAACATATCTTCTATTCTAATAGAAGATATGATATATTTAATGCATAGTTATCTCTGTAAGGGATCTCCTTAGTGTATAAAAGGAGATCCTAGCTAGGTTAAACACACATCTAATATTCTAGCCGTCTTAAGAAGAGCTTCAAGGTTGTAAACCCTAGTACTAGGAGAGTCCTCGTATTATTGCTTAATAATATTGAAGTTGTTGGTGTTATACTTGTTCTTACTTTAATCTTCTAAATGCATTCAGGTAGATTCCGCATATTTGTGTGCATCTACAACAAAGTTTCTCATTATTGTTTTGGAACTATCCAAGGCAACTAACACATTTGCAAGCTAAGTGTTCTAGATCCAAGGTTTGGGACTCCACAATTAACATAAACATTATCATGTTCACTAAAATAATGTCAATTATATGTATATTTAACGAAAGAACTTATAACGAAAGCACAAGCAACAATTGATAGCATATCTAATCATTTATTGGATGCCTAAGAGCGTGTACCAAAAAGCGTCAACCTCCAGAAGACGGCTCTTGATGATTTTTCTGATTTATTTTTGGGTTTTTATAACATATTATAAAACTTAGACCATCTTTAATCGCTTTTATGATAACTTCGATCATTTAAGACCTTTACAAACTTGTAAAGACGCCAGGTCATATTAGTTTGCCATATATTGAATCCATCGTCAAAATTAAATAAATAGCCAACCATACCACTAGTTTATAAGCCCATCGGTACGAATTATTCTAGTGCTAATTTAGCTTAAGAAAAACGGAATCACCTTTATTGACTTCCTTTCTGACTCGGGCCACTTTGAAGACGCATCATCGATCTCCAACAACAGTAATGGTCCCACCAAATCTGCATCAACGAGCTGCATATCCTAATTATGACATTTCTTAAGCACCATATTGCTAATAATAAGCTATCAACAGTTGGATGACGTTGAACTGCCAATTTGTACCTTGTCGATTACACGAAGTGCTACCATTCTTGATTATCAAACGAAGGAAAAAAAATAGTCAATATAAACATATTTAAACACTACATAACGGTGAGCTAATAATTAAAACATGATTAAAGGTTATGCATATTAGTTAAAAATGCATATATACTAACCTCTGCACAATTATTTTTGGGTCAAAAGCCAGCTGAATTAACATCTTAAACAAATGATTGAATATAACAATATTCATAATATCCTTAAGTTGTTTTTTATGAGAAACAAATGTCAATAAACTTTAATTTTTTTAGAAGTAATAAAAGATTTACTCACGATGACCTTAATTATAGCATAAATATGAACATATAACCCGAAAAGGATATACAATCCAAAAAGACATATCACATAAAAGGTATATGGGTTTTACCTTGTGTACGTAGCCCGAAAAACTTTGAACAATGATCATGTTACGACCCATCGTGATTGACTGTCCAAGTGATAGATCGATCTAACTGACACCATATGTAGAATCTCAAAACTTCAAATCATTATTTTAGATCTATTTCAAAATACACCCAATAAACAAAAAGTTGACAGTTACGTAGTTTGGATTGGAGACATGTGGTGCTATGCATTGATTGGGGCAAAATATTTTTTAGAAATTTGTTGCCACTTATTAGCTTCAAAATCATATATTCTTCACCACATGACAGCGCTTTTCCATCTTTCCCTCAAGCTGCCACCATCCATAGAACTTTCCATCCATCGTCACCCGAACTCATTTTTAGGGACTTAGCGGGCTAGGAAGCGTCTCCTAAGCCCGGTCTCACTGTCATAGAGCTTGACTGATTCCACGACCTTTACCCTTTCAACTACACCACCAGCAAATATTGCAGTCTCCCCAAGACAAGTAGAATCAAACAAGCATCTTGGGTAATTAACATTTTTTTAGGGAACATCATAATGTTTACATATGTTAATGGATAGTCTTTGTGTTGAATTAAACTTTGGGTAATTAATTAGAGTGGAGCAAGATTTTGTACCATAAGAATCAAGAAACATGCAATCATCATTGGTTTCCAAGTTTTACGTCGAGTTGTTGAGGTGATATGAATGAACATCGGATCAAAATGCTAGGATAGCGACTAAGTATGCAACTAGAAGCGAGGAGGATCTTGAAATGGATAAAAGTACTAACTGCTTGATCAATATAACTAAACCTTGGGTTTATTTTTCTTTTCATGCCTTGAGTTGGGAAGCTTTTGATCCGTTAAGCAAGAAATGGATCAGACGATCTACAAATGATCATAAATCGATGGAAGTCTTTGAGTTATCGATAAAGAGTCGATGGTCGATGGTCTATGGCAGGTGGGGTGACCTTGAAATACATCCTTTCCTAGGGCGATCGGTAGATTAGGTCGGTATGACCATAGACCATCGAAGCTCTTTGTAAGTCTTTCAAAGACCGATGCGGCATGTATGATCAATGATATACCCGTGCATCCGTTTGCTTGCTTAATGGATAAAACTACTCAACTCAAGCATGATAAAAAATAAACCCAATGTTCAGACATTGATCGAATAGATTAATTACTTTTTTTTTTCTTCAAGACCATTAAACTCAGTTGCATAGCTGTGATCCTAGCATTTTGATAATATTCATTCATATCACTGAACCTCTGATCAAGAAAGTTCTTGGAAACCAACGATGATCGCATGTTTTTTCTTGATTCTTTCTAGTACAAGTTTAATTCAACACAAAGACAATCCATTAACATAAACATTATAATGTTCACTAAAATAATGTTAATTATATGTATATTTAACGAAACCCACTCCTGATCAGCAGTAGTATTATTATGATTTCTGGTCTCTTTTTGGGTTTTTATAACATATTATAAAACTTTGACCGTCTTTAATCTCTTTTATGATAACTTCAATCATTTAAGACCTTTACAAACTTGTAAAGTACGTCTGGTCAAATTAGTTTGCCATATATTGAAGGGAAAAAGCCAAAAATACTCTATGTACTTTTCGTGAAAACTCATTCTACATACTAAACTTTTTTTATTGTCATAAAGCTTAATGTTGTTCACGTAAGTTGTCATAGTGCTTAACAAATGCTTCTATCTTATGCAAAAAGACTTAAATACCCTCGAACCATCTATCTTATATGCTAATCTTGGCAAACAATGTTTATAAACAAGTCAAAACTACAAATAACAGCCTTTATACATCCCTCAAGTGCTCAAGATGGCAGTGGCGGTGGAGTAAATGGCTTCGCAAGGTTCGTTGAGTTAATGAAGGTAAAATTTGTTGTTAGCACAATTGCATATATAAACCCTAAATCAAATGCCACCAGGTTCTCAAAATCGTTCAGTAGCAAACCCAATAAGTTGTAGGCTCTGAATTGGTTAAAGCAATAAAACAGGCCCTTAACAACTTGTAGCCTATATAAAGTTAGTGTGAGAACCCCTTAACAACTACATCACAGGGAACCATAAATTCACAAAAGGAAGCCATGAAATTCCTTGTCCTGATGTGTGCAGTATTTCAAATTTTTTCGTTTACAGCTTCGTATACAAATTTTACCTTCATTAACTCAACGAACCTTGCAAAGCCATTTACTCCACCGCCACTTCCATCTTGAGAACCTGGTGGCTGAATTTGGACCCCATCAACCGGTGTTTCCTCATCTTCTAAAGGCAATCTTTCATACGCGACATTAGTGGTGCTTTCGATGAGCACTTGAGGGATGTATAAAGGTTGTTATTTGTAGTTTTGACTTGTTTATAAACATTGTTTGCCAAGATATAAGCATAAGATAGATGGTTCGAGGGTATTTAAGTCTTTTTGCATAAGATAGAAGCATTTGTTAAGCACTATGACAACTTAAGTGAACAACATTAAGCTTTATGACAATAAAAAAAGTTTAGTATGTAGAATGAGTTTTCACGAAAAGTACATAGAGTATTTTTGGCTTTTTCCCTATATGGAATTGATCAATAAAATTAAATAAATTAGCGAACCATGCAACTAGTTTATAAGCCCATCGGTATGCAATATTCTAGTTCTAATTTAGCTTAAGAAAAAAGGAATCACCTTTACTGACATCCATTCTGACCCTGGCTACTTTGAAGACGCATCATCTCCAAATCAACAAGTTGCGTATCCTATTTATGACATTTCTTAAGCACCATTTTGTTAATAATAAGCCATCAACAGTTGGATGTGGTTGAACTGCCAATTTGTGTCTTGTCGATTACACCTAGTGCTGGCCTTCTTGATTATCAATCGAAGGAAAAAAAAAATAGTCAATATCAACATATATAATCACTACATTACTGTGAGCTAATAATTAAAACATGATTAAAGATTATGCATATCAGTTACAAATGCATATATACTAACCTCTGCACATTGTTTGGGTCAAAAGCAAGCTCAATTAAAATCTAAAACAAATGATTGTATATAACAATATTCATAACATCCTAAAGTTGTTTTTTATGAGATACACCTGTCAATAAACTTTTAATCTTTTTAGAAGTAATAAAAGATTTACTCATGATGACCTTAATTATAGCATAAATCGGAGCATATAACACGAAAAGGATGCAGAATCTGAAACAAGGTACTACATAAAAAGTATATGGGTTTTACCTTGTGTACGTAGCCCCATCGTGATTGCTTGTCCAAGCGAAAGATAGATCCAATAGGTCAGAAATGAATATATAACACAATTCATGCATTAAAAACAGACCCCACATGTAGAAACACAAAACTTTAAATAAATATGACAGATCTATTCCTAAATACAATCAATAAACAAAAAGTTGACAGTTACTCCGTTGTAATGAATGACGAGATTCAACTATTGGTTAACCAATATTTACTTCTTCTTTGATCGAAAGAAACTGATTTCAGTCTCCTTGATGCTCTTATGTAAGTTTCCTAAGAACCCTTCGAATGATAAACACGGAAACTGATTGAAAATGCAACCAAGTGGTATTCTAAGGAAGGAGCATAATAGATCAACTAAATCTTCCTTGACCACTGCATATAAGATTATATTGTAGACTTTGTTGAAGATCGGTTTAAGGTGGATATTCTTGGTCTTTTGCTTCCAATAGTCCTTAACCTTTGGTGAAAGATTCATGAGTCCGAAGCTATATTCCATGTCATGAAGTTGATTGCTTGACTTGTTAGAAGATGACTACTCTAGGAATGTATCAGACAATGGTATTCTTGATATTATAGTTCTTCAGCAACTTCAGTACCTGTGGGCGAGGAAGACAATCAACTGAAACTCTTAATAAGTTACTAAAATCACTAATGTGAATAAGTTACCAAAATTACTGATGTAAACTAACCAAGAAATGTAAACAAGTTAGCAAAATTACTGATGTGGGGCATCAACATAAGTTTAGTTTTTGACCAAAAAATTATCAGTGAGAGTTCTCTTTCGACAGATACAATGACCCAAAAGTAATTTCTAGAATTTTTTATTTTGACACCACCTTCCCTATGCATATATTGAGGCCGATAGAGGCCACAGGCATTACTTTAAAGTCATCCGTAATCATGAAACGTGCAGTTGATATAAAAAAAACCCACCTTCCGTATGCATATATTGAGTCAAATACTATTTTGATGAAGCTTCGTTGAGTATGAGTGTCCTTTTTTGGCTTTGTCACTGCACTTATATAGTTCTCACTGGTTTCGGTATGATTCCCAAATGAAGGATTGGTTTTGATTCACTTTGTGTTAATTTGAACATACCTGGTGATTGTTCCAGTTTAGTTAAATGGTTTTTTCATATTAAACTGCAAAAGAAAGAGTTAATGTGAATCTGACGACGTGGTCGTTCAAACGATATCAGTATATACACCATCCTCCATTACGTCAATATCCACGTGCTTTCCTTTTTGAATCCTGTATCTTCCAGTAAAATGTAAGTGAAAAATATAAATCCATAAACGCGAACTATCACAAGATAATTATTACACCAAATTGAAAAAAATAAAGAAAAACCTTTTCTTGTCGTTTTGTAATAATCTTTTTTTTTTTTTTTTTTTTTTTGCCTCTTTTCTCTTAGGTAGCATGAGTCATTTCTTTAAGTCCATCACCATAATTATCAGCTTTGCTCTCGGGTTCTACATCTGCAGGTATAGGAATTTCCTTTTCTGGAGATAATACCTTTTTCATATGGATACGCCACCTTATAAGCCAATTAAACAATATTAAGATACAATAAAATCTATAAATAAATTAAGATCAAGTTAACGCGAGTATATTCCTTACTTCAACAGATGCTTAGAGTCTTGCTTCCGTAAAACACACAAGTCACCGCATACTCCTTTAACGATAAATAAAAGTTATAAATTCTTACAGCGGTTTTAGATAAGATAACAAATGGAATCATTCTTAACTGAAAAAGGAAACGGGGAATAAATTTACAGGACAGACCCAGCACACCACGTCTCCATACTAAAAATCCATATGTTCCCATAAGCAACATTGTTCTCTTTATCTGGTGCTTTTTACTTTGCTCTCCTTTTAAAACAAAAAACCAAGTCTTCAGAGTATTGTCCAGTTTTATAAAAAAAAAAAAAAATAGATAACCTTATTTAAGCTCTTCAATCCAAACTTTTCGATCAAATATACATTATTTACTTGCCTGAATTTTGCTATCTCAGTCGCCAAACATCTTTTGTGCCTGCGAATCATTTCCGAATCATATCAAATGATCTCATCTATTAATCCTAAGTTTCTAAATGTAAACTCCTACCCCACTATGCACACCAAAAAAAGTAATTGTGGTCCCAATCTCCTCCATGTGAAGGACTATAACCTAATTCACTTTCTCATTGTACATAGTTAATGTGGAATGTATTTTCGTGATTTGTAGTCAATTGACTTTAGGGTGTTAATTTCATTATGTTGATAGAATGCTAGGATTCGAGTACAACTTCACCTCGCATAAAAGCGTATCTTCTTCTGGTGTCCAACCTCCATTTTTGAAATCCGAATTCAGATAAGTGAACCATCTTTTTTTTTTTTTTTTTTTAACAAAAGATAAGTGAACTGTCTGCAATAGCCACTAAACATGTAAACTTACATATGCAAGAGAAATGCGGAATAAGATTCATTTAGATCATTCTTTGATCTCTTCCTCGCATCCAACTACACAAATCCCAACAGCGCGCAATTTAGTTTAACACAAATACAGAATAAATTATCTATCATTTATTAGTACCAATACAAAAAGATCTAAAAGAACCATCTTAACACATTAAGACTATAAACGTACCCTCTTGATTGCTTCAGGAATTTCCTTATGGTCCAAATCTAAAGTGGCAAGCTGCGTCTCTTTTGTGGGATGAACAAAAGTTGTACATTTTTACAATTCAGGCCCATTTGCAATTGGTATGAAAGGAAAACAATAAGTCAATAACTAAGAATTCATATTTAAGTTTTGGAACTCAAGATAAGCAGCACCTGGCCTGAAGCCATTTATCCCTACATTCATGGGGGTGTTTGGGATTTCTTATTTTGAAAGTTCTTGTCAGATACATGTAAAGAGAAGAATTGAAGAAGATAATCAACTTATATCAGCCTAAAAGGTAAACTTGTAATATTCGACTAATAAAAAAATTTATACTTACAACAAACTGGCACTAAATTAGGTGATATGAGAAAAAAGTCATACCACACATTTAGAGCCATTGGTTGCGGCTCAAAATAAGACCCTTCATAAACAACCATATGCATCTAAGCTCCAATGATGGATATTGTTCATCTAAAGATTCAATAAACATTAACTTATAACCAAAGTTGTCACCAAAACAAATAAACAAAAACAATCAAAACTTTGTACACAAAACAATCATAAAGGTAACAAAGTTGTCAAAGAATTTTCAGACACGTGAGTTACTATGAGGTTTATTGGAAGTTCAAAGTAGTAGTCTTCAAGTGGTGGTTTTCACGTGTACCAAAAACTAAAATATTAACCCCTTTTCCTTGTTAAAACCATTAAAATTTTAAGACACAGATTTTTATCTTCTCGTGAATTTCCCAATTGCCTTAGATTACTTTAGATTTATGCATGGTTTGTATTAAAGTTGTCCTTCTGATACACATGTTCTAAACTATTTATGTAAACATTATCTTAAGTATGTCATTCTTGCTTTAAAATTGCTTTATCTATAGGAAAATTACATTCAAACAGATAACAGTCACCTACATTAACAACAAAATACAAACCCTTTTGACATATAATTAAATCCTATATAAATTTGAATA
>OU343217.1:65222736-65341059 GCA_910596185.1 Chrysanthemum makinoi | reverse complement strand
GATGAAAAGAGATTTGAAAAACAATCGTGTATTGCTCAATAGAAATTGTTTTTGCAATATAACGGAGGTTTTAATGAAAATCAATTATCAATCATAAAACACCTTTTGATTTGAAAAATTAGTACACGGTCGACGTGCTAATGAAAAGAGTTTTAAAGCACAAAGACCGGTTTTTCAAAGGTATCCGTCAATCCATAACCTGAACCAGGATAGATTCAAAAGATTGAATCGCCCCATTGTTTCTGTTCAGTTGTCACATGGTTGATCTATATAATAGATCTTCACATGCCACCTACCGGGGATCTTTGTTAGATGTTGGCTCGAGGGCTTTCATCTTCACATTGAATATGTAAACACATCACTTTCGGATGTTACGGCAATACCACAAGGATAATCGCGTGGGACTCAAGATATAATCTCTCTTTCCACAGTATTGTGAAGCAGAGAGTCTTCATTGAAAGTGTCCTAATGAGATTTATTGATGATCTCGTGGCTCTAGACTCAATTTGTGCATATTTGGATCCTATATAGGAGACTAGGGAGATGGTCTCCTCCTTCAATATCAACAATCTCTAAGAGAAAGTCGATAGATAATGTAGGTTCCCGTGAGAATGAAACAAGTCCTTTTAAGAGGAACTTGAGTGGTTTGGAAAGTTGTAGTGCAGATGCGTCCTTTTCCATGGCGTCTTGTCTTGTACCGATGTTACCATGTAGCATATGAATTGAACCGGTTTCTGCCCAAGGTTGAATAAATGGAGGGCTATTTGTTTTCACCCTTTTCTCATTCAATTCTTTTTAATTATTCAACCCCTTCAGTGTTTACCGAGACTTCATAGCTAAGAACCTTGTTGGGTTTATTCGATCTAGCTCGAGTCTTAGTCCGCACTCTTCCCATATCTCATTTTTCTCCTTTTATCATCATAACTAAGAACTCTACACTAACTAGTGGTAGTCCAGGTAGATCCCTCGGTTACTGGGGATCATGGGAACACATACCTAACCTTATCAGTCCTTATATCACCATACATAATGGAAGTTGGTGGTCTTTTTGGTATTGTTCATCTGCCATAGGAACCAATTGAAAACCATTTGAAAATCAATCCGGATACTTATGATATATTATCAAAGCATTTTGTACTGAATTGTTTTATATGTTTTAGAAGAAGAACTCCCCCTCAACATGTGAGTCAAGTATTTGAAATAGTTTTCCACACGGAGGAAAGAGAAAGGATTAACTTCTTTGATTACCATTTTCTAAAAAATATCAACATCACTTCCCTAATCGAATCAAGTAGATAAAGCATTTTGGGGAAGGATGAGGTTTTCATGATCTTGCTCCCCCTCAATATGTGCCTCGAGATTTGAAAAGAGTTTTGCACATACTAGAGGGAACCCACATTGATCATGATAAGTGATCACGCTTTCAAATCATTGTGGTTTAAGATAGATGCTCCCCTCAACGTGTGCATGGAAAATTTGAAATCGTTTGTCACTTACGGGGAAGGAGAGCTTGTACATCCTTATAAAACCGTTTACGGAATCAGTTTAAATCCAATTTAAATCACACATTCTCCCCGATCACAATTATCAAATCATTTGAGATTTGTGATCTCTTATAGATTTATATTGATTTTGAAAGCTTTTAAGGAGAATTGTGACTTGATTATGAAAGCGTTTTAAATGATAATGATCGGATTTTAAGACTTTAAACTCCATTTATAAAACATGCCGAATATCTTTTGAAAACAATTGAATGCCAAATAACTTTTTAATTTAATTGAAATCATTCTCCCCTCAATCAATGACATAGGTTGTTGATTGAGAAATTGATATTTTGACAAATAAGTCGGATGATTATCAAAATAGAGAAGGTTATTTTTCAAAGCGGTTAGTTTTCGCGGATAAATGATTAAAGAATCCGAGCATGGAATTTTGAAAACATGATAAAGTATGGCTCTGTTCTTTCTTTTGAAAATGCGGGTTCTTGCTGAAATGACAATAAACCATTGTTTCTCTTTCTCTCCCAAATATATTTTTGATTTTTTTTTGATTTTTTTTTTTTGGAATTCGAACAACATCTAAAGTCCCGTGTCATTCTTTGAATGACGGCACAAAAGAAGTAGATATATCGAGTGAGAAAACATGACAAATTGACAATATTTTTGAAGATTTTTCGATTTTTTTCAGATTTTTATGGATTTTTGAAAGTTTTATATTTTTTCTATTTGGTTTTATAGGGTTTTATAATTTTGTATTTTGCTTTTTTTGGATAAATATACAAGAGATATAGATGAAGAAAGACCTTTACTCCTCGTCTTCCTCGAAGGCGTTTGAGTGTTTACGGTTGAAGGCTTTTCAAGCCAAGTCGCGAGGAAGAATAAACTCAAAAGCGTTCTCTCGGAAGAGCTTTGGTGAAGATATACGCTAAGCCGGTATTACGACAACAAAATAGAGTTCCACCACTTTTCCACTTGCTCCCGATGAAATGATGTCGGATGTCAATGTGCTTTGCTCTTGAGTGTTGTACGTTGTTGCATGAGAGTACTTTTATTATCCGCATCTGAGAGGATTTATGTTGAATTCAAAGCCATAGTCAGGATAATTGGATCTCATCCAAGGGATTTGAGCACAACAAGATGACATGGCTATGTATTCACCTTTGTAGAAATGAGTACTCATTTGCTTCTTTGAAGACCATTCACAAGCTTATCACCCAGCGAGCACCTCGTGTACTTCAGCGTGTATCTTGACATCCTGCATGATCGCCTGCATGGTAGTGACATACGGTGTCAGCCGGTATCATAGTCCCATATTGATGGTTCCTTGGAATACCCAGAAGAACGCGTTTAACCGCTTCAAGGTGCTTTTAGTAGGCTTAGCCTAATATCTACTTACATGCACACAGCCGAACAAGATATGCAGTCGCTGGTAGTGAGGTACATCGAGGATCCAATCATACTACGATATTTTGTTTGGTCTACCATGATCCCTGAGTGGTCCTCATCAAGTTTAGTACGTTCAATCATGGGAGTGTCAGCGGTGTCACGTGATACAAATCCAAATTTCTTTAAAATTTCATTTGCATATTTAGATTGATTTATGAAAATGCCTCCCGGACTTTGTGAAATTTGTAATCCCAAGAAAAATGACATTTGTCCCATCATTGACATTTGAAATTTGGAACCCATTTCTTTTGAAAAACGATCACATTCATTGGGGTCGGTCGAGGCAAGATAATATCATCAACATATATTTAGAACGTGAATTAAATGTTTGCTGACTTTCACGGTGAACAATGTTGGATCAAGCGCTCTCTTTTCTTGAAGCCGGTCGATAGAAGAAACTTTGATAGCGTATCATACCATGCCTTTGGAGCTTGATTTAAATCATAAAGAGCTTTCTTCAAGCGATAAGCGAGTAGGATGCTCGGATTCACAAAGCCAACCGGGTTGGTACGTGAACAACTTCTTTAAGATCTCCGGATTGAGAATGCCGTCTTTACATCCATCTGATAGACTACCATGTTCTTACTTGCAGCATTGGCTAAGAATATTGTGATTTCCTCGATTCGAGCCACTGGAGCAAATGATTCTTCAAAGTCTATACCCTCCTCTTGGCGGTATCCTTTAGCAACTAATCGAGCCTTGTTCTTTAACACATCACCATGCTCATCAAGTTTCACTTTGAAGATCCACTTTAGAGCAATGATCATAGCACAATCTGGAGCCGGTACTAATTCCCATACATCAAGTCGATCAAACTCATGAATTTCTTTTTGCATGGCATTGAACGGCCGGTCTTCATCCATGGCGGTTTTAACATCTTTTGATTCGATCTTAGAGTGCGGAGTTGAAGAAGCACCATAAGGCATCTTGCAAGTTGTTTCCGTGTGGATCTGGGATGAGAGGGATTTCAATGATGTTGTTGTCCAATGGATGATCGTGAGTCCATTTTGAGGTGTTCATGTGGTGGTTGAGGGACTAAAGTAAGTGATGTCTCGAGAAGAAGATGGTTCGATGAAGATTGAGGAGCAAATACATTTTCAAATGGAGCATCTTGAGGGGCAAAGGGATTAACTTCATTATTGATGCGGACATAGTTCCATGATGTACATCGAGTTTGATGATTTGTTGATGATGAGCAATCGTCCTGATGAAGGCTTCTTGACTTAATGATATTGAGATTGAAGGATTGACGTCATTCCGGGAGGAATATGGCGACCTCGGTAGGGAATTGTGGAGTTCATTAGCACGGCTCACAATGTTCATCAAACATGGGATCAAACAATTTCTTTAAATCATCTTCAGATGGAGGTACATATGGAGTTTTTGAAGAAGAATTTGGTATAAGGGATGAACTAATGGGGCTGTTTTGAAGTCGCGAGGTCTGGCTGAGGTCGAGGAGCCATAGGACCAACTGCTGATGAATCTCTCTCACTATCTTTATCAACCCATGTGAACCTTGACAAATACACCTCTAAAGAAGAAAAACGGATATACCAAACTTGAAACTAAGTGAATTCCCCACATGTATATCATAATCTTGCACTAATTTTGGAAGACGGTGTTAGAATTTATGCATCAAGCAAATCTCTTAAGTACTCAATACTCAATTAAAGTATGAGACATTAACACCTCTTACGTTATCCACTTGCGTAATATACTCTGTGATCTTGAGTAAAACAGCGTAACTCCTAATAGTGATAGTTAACGGGTCTTCAACCATCCACCTCTTTGGTAACTAGATAACCCAAGACTTCAACTCTAATTCTTAAGCTCGAGCAAGTTATCAAATAAGATCACGCCTTTGTGAGCGTCAACTTCAACCTCAAATAAGTGATAAAAGAGTAACTTCGAAGTAATCAACTTGTGTCAAATGCCTAACATGTGAATAAACATACAACTGGATGTACATTCACCCAGAATGAACCGAACAAATGATGCCTCAACATCAATGTATTCTTCCTAAAAGTATTCATGTAGAGGCTGATATGGAGGATACACCAATAACTGGCGGTTAAAGGGTAGACATTTTCCTTGAAGTTCATGTGGTTGATTTATAGCATGCACGATGAGAAGAATAATAATCCATGAAGATTTGGCAAAGGAATACCAAAGAGTGGATCATTATTCATGAACAATAATCCGTGAATATTTGGCAAAGGAATACCAAAGAACGGATCATTATTCATGAGTGCAACCGCAATATTATGATAATCATTATCAACGCCTTGAGGAATAACCGGAGATTGGGCTTTTTGAGTAGTCTGAGTTGTACTTCTTTGATGATCATCAAACATATCTTGAACTCATGAATCACATATTCTTTAATGAACATCAAATATTAAGCTAGCTTGCTTGTAAATACTCATCAAACATATCTTGAAACAATGAATCCCAAATAATAAATCCCATTTATCCTTAGTGAAGGTGAAACATTAGCGTTGGAGGAGAGTCATCAAACTTTAAGTCGTATAACCATTATTCAAACATCCATCATCATTTTGTATATTCACTCTTCTTCCTCAAAATTACAGAAGTTGCCATTTTGATATAGCAAGTGAATAATAATATACATTAATGAATGTAGATCCACTTGATGACTGAATGAGCATGGGAGAAACATGAAGCTTGTTGATGAAGAATATCGATGAGAATGGTCATAAACATGAAGATTTCTCTTCTTACGAAGATAAAGCGCCTTAGCGATACACTTTTCTTTTCTTTGAGAGCGGGGCACGAGAGTTATCTACTGAGCAGCCATAATGATGAAGTACGAGGCACGGCGTGTGAACCGAGGCGTCATTGTTTAGAGCCCAGTCATATGTTTTAAGAGCAGATCCAAATACAAAGGGGCGATTTGTATGCGACACTTTGGACAATGAGGCGAAGAGAGAATGGAAACATTGGATCCCACGTGCTCATGGGGTCCTTTTGGTTAGCACAAACAATCTTTGAATCACCAGAAACCCTAGGTGCAATGTCATTGTCACTAGGAGCTAAACTAGTAGAAACATCGACTTAGTCGGGACATTTTGTTGCTAAATGGGATTGTTCTACCGGTTGGCTTCCAAACCTTAACAGGCACTACTCTAGGCATAGTGGATCTAGTTAAGGGGCAAGGTTCCATCGACCGTGAATATTCACTGGCTTCCACTAAAATCCTACATTGGTAAAAACCTTCCCGTAGGTTTCGGATTGTTGTTAACTGCTGGCTCTCCAAACTTTCTTAGCTGGGTTATGAATCTTAGACCTCAGAAATAACACATCACATTTATCATGATTACGAGAATTAAACATTTTTGCATGTTTTGCGTAGGCATAAGGCCTCGAATTAATTTTAGTAAGCTTGGAGCTAATACTAGAACTAACACGATTCTTTTGTTCAAATCAAACTTCTTGTCCCTATGGTGTTCTTTCACTTCTTTATCATGAACACTTTTAGTTTGCGTAATCCTATCCTTCTTTTATAGCTTCTAGGTTTTGACAGCTAACTTTAGTGTCAATCTTAACATCTCAGTAGAAATAACGATGGGAACATTACATGGCTTCACTTTCTAGTCTTTGGGATGCAAAATTCTAGGAGGCACATCACAGGTTGATTGCTTGAATTTAGATATGGAACAAGACATATCAAGGGTCACATGCTTGGCTTTAGGCATAGAACGGATTTCTTGTTTGGTACTAGGCATAGAACAAGGCTACAGACTTTGCCTTTTCACCTAAGGGTTTTGGACATGTTGCAATTACACATTCTAGCAACTCTTGAGATCGTTTGGCCCGGAGGCAAGCAAACCTAATTTCACTATCAAGAGGTTTGTTAATGAAATCCTCTTTGACAATCTCACGGAGACATTCTAGACTATCCTTAAGGTGAGCACAGTAGTCATGAAAAGCATGTTCATTATTCCTAAGATGAAGAGGAATATATTTAATCATCCGCAGTAGTATTTGCAATCTAAGGTGATTTTGAGACAACATTCTTATTGAAAACAAGTGGCAGTTTCCCATTTCCCTGACTTCTCGATTCTCACTCCTTTGTAAAGACGTTATTTTTCGTTGTTTTGGTCACGGGTGACGTTTATTGAATCATATAACTCTTTAAAATGTCGTTAACCTTTCATTTTCTTTCTAGAAAACTTTCGTTTTCCTTTTGTAAAGCATTTACTAGGTTTTGAAGATGAAACGTTTGAGAATTCTAAGAATCTAAAGGAGAAGGCATTTGGGAGCCTGTCATATTGTTCGTTTGACCCTTTAATTGAGAGATTTGGGCTTTCAACTTTCGATCGTGTTGCGGCAGACCGAGCTTGAATCGCTTCATCACGCTTGTTAATTTGAAAAACCGATCAAACTCGGAGCATCCAAGATGTCTTGATATTTGAAGTTTTGACATTTTCTTTGAGATGTTGATATTTGAGTTGTAAATTAAAATGCTCAAATTCTAGTTTAGAAAAATGTTTAACCAAATTGTCGATCATCCATCTCAATTTTCTCGCTTAGTTTAGAATTAGTTTTTTCAAGCTCAATGACACGATCATGGGAGACTTTCAGGGCCGCAGATAGTTCATGAAATTTGGAAGCATTAATAGAGCAATTTGAAGCGGTGAAAAGATATCTTGAGCAACACATTCAAGAATAAGAGTCACATTTAAGGTATGCAAGTTCTTCCTCTCAATCTCATTATATTTTAGTGCACGCTCATAATCACTAACTTCAACTACCATTGCATCAAATTCCTTTTCCATTTCTTTAATATCTGATTTTATCCCCTTTTTAAGACTCTCAAAATGATCTTTTAGTTGTTTAAAGAAAGGCATGACCTCGGTTAAATAACATTCTTTCATTTGCTCAAAACCCCTTTCCCTTCAGCTTATCCCAATGGGTGTGATCCTTTTCTTACAAGTTTTCACAAAATCGGTAAATAGTTGAAGAATAACATATTGACTGATTAAGGTCTTGCTCTTAGTGGCAATAGTTCTAGGAACTAAATGCATTGGTGTATTTGGAGGATACACAGTCGCTTTAGGCAATTTCCTAAGGGGATTCTTTTCAACAAGATTTTCAGCTTTTGCAAGTCCATATCCTTTTTCCAGAACACTTGTTCAGGGGTCAATAGAGTCCGAGGCTTAAACATGTTTAAGGATATCCAATTTTCCTTAGTGTAATCATGGGGTTTTATCGTTATCTTGTTCTTTTTACACTCAGGATCTTCTAGCTTCTTATTCATTTTCTCCCTAGTGACTTCATTTGATTTCTTATCTTCCTGCATGCAATCGGGGCACAACTAGGTTTCTGCCTAGGCTTAAGGATCTCATTACCATCATACGCATCCTTTATGAGCATTTCTAGCCTTTTTAATTACCTCTGGATTAGGTTCCTCAACCAGGGGAATGCTATGCTTATCGCTTAAGACTCTATGCTTTGTGATCATGTGAGCAATTCAATGGTATTCCCTTGTACGTACAACTTATTTTCAAGCTTGTTTTTCAAAGTTTTAGATTGGAAAAATCATTCAAAAGTTTTGATTCCTTAGCCTTGAATTCTTGCTTAAGCATTTTAACATTTTCTTGAAGTTCGTGTTTTTGCTTAGCAGCTTTAGAAAGCTTTTCTTGTAAGGAGTTTAACTCTTGTTTTAATACTTCTTCTCTAAACCATTTTTTTCTAATAGTTGTGACGTGATTTGGACATCCATTTCGCTTCACGGGTGGTCAACTCAAACTTAGCACGCTGTTCATAAATAGCAACCCGATCCTTATATATGTTAAGCTCAGTGGTAAGGGAATCATCAGCACAAACAAATCAGCATACTCATGCGTTCATAATCATCATTTTGAGTAGAAGATGCACAACTAGGTACAGCGGAAACATCCATGCAACTTACCTGAGCATTGACATGCACAGTCTGTGACGGGTGCATCTCTATCTTGGGTACATCCGCTTCCATGGAGGCTGCCTTTGCATTAACTTGCACGGGTTGTGTCCGGTGCACCTCTCTTTGTGAATTTGAGCACGAAGATTCCATTTTTCCATTATCCGACTCATCAATTATTGTTGTCACCGACATTCTCATGATTCAAAGAACACCCATACTTCAACATATACATTACCCAACTTATCACAACAATCTTTCAACTCGCACTGACACTCATTCACGCTCTTCATTCTTTTGAGCAGATTCTTCAATGTACTTTTTCACATTATCCATGAGTTGGATAAATGTCTCAATGAATTCCAGAATTTCCATTCCAGATGTTTTTGAAGGAAATTCAGCCATAAGTTGATCGAAATCAATATTCCCACCGATGAATGGTGAAATTGTTTGTAGATTACTTGAAGAGTTACTTTGACCGAACCATCCTTTGAACCCTTTATTGGTAAGTTGCGACTTTAAGTGTTCTAAGTTCAACAAAGAAGCTTCTTGTCAATGTAGGTAAGTCCTTGGAAAAGAGCACTACATGTTCGATCCCCACTATGGATAACTGCTTGTATGAGGTGCAGATGAAGTAGCCGATATGGCTCAATGCTGCATTCCATTTGCATTAGCATTCTCATTGTACTCTCGCAACATGAAGATCTCACATCCTCATTGTTCAATTCAAACATCTTTAACCGCTCAGGGTAGCATACTTTATCATTGTTGTCCACAACATCATACAATTTAAGCACTTCTGAAATCACCGGGTCAGTAGAGTAAGACATGATGTGGTAGAATGCACGGGATTTTACAAGTCTATGATTTAAACCGAGAAATAGAATCTTTCGCAGGATTTTACTTAAATCAAGACCAAACCGTTAAGCAATGACCAATGGAATGTGTTAAGATGACTGATGGATCGACACAATGATAGAAAATTGTGTGTTAGGACTTATGATTGTTTGTGGGATAAGCAGAGATGTTGTTTGGTTGAGATTTGAATTGGTTTATGCACGATTTTCCCAAGAAATTTAGGTCTAAAACATAAAACCTCAATAACTTCGTTCAGAGCGGATTTAGCCCTCGGGTTGTTCATTCGGGCGTGATATTCTCCTCGCTCACTGGTCGCTTTGATGGGTAGAACAGAAAACGGAGTTACGGATCAAAAGTTATAGCCGCTTGAAGTTTTGTCGAAAAGTCAACAAGTCGCTAAGAATTCTTGAACCAAGTCGCTAAGACCAAGTCGCTAGGACCCAAGTCGCTAAGTAACAACTCGCTAAGCTCCAAGTCGCTAGCAAAATTTTGACAGAAAGTCGCTAAGAACTAAGTCGCTAATTTGTCAAGTCGCTAAATAGCAACTCGCTAGGTACCAACTCGCTAACACCAAATCTCTAACAATTTTGGCAGATTCGCTACTCAGTCGCTAAACTTCAAGTCGCTAAAGAGCAACTCGCTCATGCATCAAGTCGCTACCAATTGTCGGCTACCCGTGAGTGGAGAGTCCACTACTTGTCCGTTAATCGCTAGGTCTAAGTCGCTAGCTCCAAAATTGTAACTCGCTACAAAATTGTGAAGCAAGTCGCTAGCAAGAAAGTTATACCTTGAGCCAAGTCGCTAACTTGAAAAACTTCCAAAACACACCTTTCAATCCAAAAACAACCCAACCACGATGATTCAAGCCTTCCAAATCAAAACCTAAACACTTATGATGATCTTAAACACAAAAGTACAATCAAAATCCAAACTTTAACACTAGAAATCAACCAAATGATGCACAAACCACTAAACTTTTTCAAACTCAAAAACCACCTAAAACCACTAGAAATCCAAAGATGTGTAAGATATGATCTAACCATGGCTCTTGATACCAATTGTTGGATATAAGTTTTCACATACACATCAAATCATTAACACAAGTGGGCTGGATAATTGGAATTCTAGAGAGAGAATGTTAGAGGTTTAGGGAACTTAGTGAGAGAAAGTGAAAGATATTATTATGAGCTCCAACTCTCTACCTTGGGAGGTAGAGAGTATTTATAGTCTTACATAAATCGCCACACAACGGGTGTGGATCGGCATACAAGGGTAAAGACCGTCCCGGTCCTCCACGGTGTTACTTAACTAAATACTACTAACCTAAATATAACTACGACTACGAGCATTCTAACGATTACATATACTTGAGGTGATCGACTCTTTATCATACGGAATTTCTAATTCCTAACAAGATTGCACTTGTCGCTTGTCTCAATAGACAAGTCGCTAACCCAACTCAAGCTAATTCCTTTAACAACAACTCACCAAATTGCAAAGCAAGTCGGTACCAAGAAAAACTTTTCCCGTGGCTCAAGTCGCTAGCATGAAAAACACATAAACACCACTTTTCAATCCAAAAACAAACCAACCACGTATGATTCAAGCCTTCAAATGAAAACCTAAACACTTGTGATGATTCTAAACACAAAAATACAATCAAAATCCAAACTTTAACACTAGAAATCAACCAAATGATGCAAAAACCACTAAACTTTTTCAAACTAAAAAACCACCTAAAAACCACTAGAAATCCAAAGATATGTAAGAGATGATCTAACCTTGGCTCTTGATACCAATTGTAACATATTGGATTTCACAAACACACTAAACCATAATCACATGTGGCGTACAAGATGGATTTAGAGAGAGAAAGTTAGAGGTTTAGGGAACTTAGTGAGAGAAAGAAAAATCTTATTATGAGCTCCAACTCTCTACCTTGGGAGGTAGAGAGTATTTATAGTCTTACAACAAAACGCCACACAACGGGCTGTAGATCAGGCATACAGGGGGTAAAGACCCGTCCGTCCTCCACGGTGTTACATAACAAAATACTACTTAACATAAAATAACTACGACTACGAGCTTTCTAACGAATATATATACTTGAGGCGACCGACTCTTTTATACATGGAATTTCTAATTCCTAACACTTTATTAATCCAGAACAGATGTGAAGCAGCTCTGGAGGTTTTACCCGCAGACATGGATGCAAGTAAATGAGACGAGTTTGAAGCTAAACAAGAAAGCTCATAGTGCGTGATTTTGTGTTTAGGTAACAAGGTACCGAGATAGTTTACTCGGGGAGACGATCGGGGGTTTGGACCAAGCTCGAGACTTTGAACATGACAAAGTCCTTGGGCAACAAGTCACTAAGAAGAAGTTGTATACATTCTACATGCCTACCGGACGCACGATTTCCAAGCATATAGATGAGTTCAACAAAATCGTTCTTGATTTAGCAAATATGGAGGTGAAATTCGAGGATGAAGATCTTGCTTTATTATTACTCACTCTTTACCAAAGATCATCATACTAACACTTTGTGGATACCTTGCTTTATGGACGGAAGCTTTGACTTTGGAGGATGTGATGGCCAATCAATTCAAAGGAAATCAAAGAAAGATCTAAAGTGAAGGGGGATGATGGTGAAGGGTTATATGTGAGGGGAAGAACTGATCGCATGAATTCACATCAGCCTAGGGAAAGTCAAGATCAAGTCTCGAGGTGGAAGACTCAAATGCTATATTTGCCAACTGAGGAGCACTTGAAGAGAAACCTCCCGAAGAATAATCGCAAGAAGTCAAATGGTTTTGTCAAGAAAGAGGATCAACCAAGCTCTAGTGGTTCGATTTATGATGGTTCTGAGGTGATGATGGTGATGAGTGTATGCATTGTCGTTTGATTGGATTATGGATTCAGGAGGTTCATACCACATGACACCCAGGTTAGATTTATTGTTTGATTTTATGGAATGCGATGGGGACAAATTATCGCTGGGTGATAACAGGAGTGCAAAATCGAGGTATTGGCAGGTAAGGGTACAACCGAAAGATGGGTCAAGTTTGTGTTACACAATGTCGTATATTCCCGAATTGAAAAGAAACTTGATATCACTGAACTCTTGAAAAAGAGGGATATACCGTAAAATTTCAATCGGTCAAAATCAAGGTGATTAATGGTTCCGTGGTTATTTTATCCGGAACCCGGCGGGATAATTACGATACTCTTTGGATGGTCATGCAGTGGAAAGTGAGCTTAATGCTAGTGTTGAAGAAAAGATAGTCTTACAAGGTTTGGCCCAAAGGACATCGCTGAGGCGTAGGACTACGTGTGCCGGAAAAGCAGAGCTGTTTGGCAAGAAAACCTAGGTAAGCTCGATTTTGTGAGAATTATGTTCGGGAAAGTCGCACCGAAGTTAGTTTCGTGTAGGAAGGCACACTACTAAGGGAGTGATAGACTATGTTCATTCATACTTATGGGGTCCGTCTCAGGTGGAATCATTGGGAGGTAAGAGGTATTTTATCTATCGTTGATGATTATTCCGTGAGGGTATGGGTTTATATTCTCGAGGTTCAAACACGTAAGCATTTGGAAAGTTCAAAGAGTGGAACAGCAGTTCAAAGTAGAGAATCGACCGGGAGGACGGTTAAAAAGCTTAGACGATAATAGTCTTGAGTTCTCAGAAGGGATTTTGATCACTATGCGAGAGTGGATTGCTAGACATTTGCAGCTTGCCGGACGCCGCAGCCAGTAATGGGTTAGCGAACGGATGAACGTAACTCTCATGGATAAGGTACGCTATTTATTAATTCATCGGATTGCCCAAGACCTTAGGCGGAACGCGGCATGTACGGATGCATATTCATAAATAGGTCACCACAACAACAGCGGCGACCGAAAAAGACACCCATGGAGATGTGGTCGGACATCCAAGTGATTATGGGATGTTAAGGATTTTGGTTGTATCGCATATTCACACGCTAAACAAGGTAAGCTCGGCCAGAGCGTAAAATGCGTTCTTTTGGGGTATCCCGAGGGTGTGGGTAGGCTATATAGGCTTGATAATGAATCACCTAAAATAGTCACTAGCAGTAACGTGGTCTTCAATGAAAGTGTCATGTACAAAGATACGCTGAAGAATTTCGTGCGGTACCGATAAGTCCGTTGAGGAATTACGTGTTGAGGTGGAACCGCAGGTTAAATAATCATACGCTTGAGGAAGATCACATAAATGATCAAGAAGATCGATAGATGATCGTGAAGATAACAATGATGAAGATGCAGAGGATCAAGAAACCGGACGCATACCAGATCTCGCAGTTATCAGCTTGGTTCAGGATAGAGAGCCAAGGACAAGAACGAAACCTTTGAGGTTTCGAGATGAGAGTAATATTGGTTGCTTACGCTGCTTGCTATAGCAGAGGAAGAAGATACTCATGAACCATTGACATACCAGAGGCAGCTTTTGTGAAGATAGTTCTAAGTGGAAAGCTGCATATGGATGAAGAAATGGATTCTGAGGAAGAATAAGACCTATGAGTGTTGTAGATCATCCGACTGGGCAAAAGCTGATGAGTTGCAAATGGCTATACAAGATAAAAGAAGGGATTGAAGGTGTTCAAAAGCCTAGGTACAAGGCGAGGTTGGTGGCTCGTGGATTCACACAAAGGGGCGTGTATTGACTACAATGAAGTATTTTCTCCGGTAGTTCGACACACATCTATCCGGGTTATACTTGCATTGACTTCATGTAGAGATTATGAGTTGAGCAAAATTTTGATGTAAAGACGACATTTTTACATGGAAATCTTGAAGAAGTGATCTACATGAGGCACCCATCAGGATATGAACAAGGTAACAAGGTATGTTTGTTAGAGAAATCCCTTTATGGTTGAAGGCAAATACCTAGCCAATGGTATAGGAGGTTCATGAGCATGTTGAGCAACGAGAGTTTAAGCAGAGTTAGCTACGGCATACCAGATATATTACGTGGAGTTATGCACCCAAAGTTAGTATATCTATCTATTGTTATATGTAGACGATATGTTGATTGCTTGTAAAAGCAAGGCTGAGATTGGGTCTATCAAGTCATTGCTTAAAAAGGAGTTCGAAATGAAAGAGCTCGAGGAAGCAAAGAAGATTCTTGGTATGGAGATCATCGTGATCCGAGTCGCAAGATTCTGGGGTGTCACAATCCGGTATGTTTCTAAGATTTTAAATAATTTTAGAATAGACAATGGGAAATCGGTTAAGATGCCATTAGGTGGGCACTTCAAGTCAAGTCGTTGAAGGATTGCCCGGTTAGGGATTGTGATGTTGAAAGGATGAGTAAGGTGCCGTATGCAAATGAGGTTGGGAGCTTAATGTACTTGATGGTGTGCACGAGGAGCCGAAATAGCGTATGCGTAAGTGTAGTTAGCGGATATTTGGCGATAATCCAGGTAAAAGCATTGGGAAGCAGTGGATTTTGAAATATTTGCAGTAAGCACTCGCAAACGCTGGTTTGGTGTATGGGATAAATCGTGGCAACCATGTGGACGTAATAGGTTTTGTTGATTCAGACTACGCTAAGGATCCGGTTAAAGGTAGGTCTATCACCGGTTACGCTGCGTTTTTATTACGGAGATGTGTTGTAAGCTGGAAGGCAACGCTACAACACGTGGTGGCTCTTTCAACTACATAAGCGAGTATATGGCCCTGCAATTTTTACGGAGGCTGGGAAGCTATTTGGCTAAGGGGACTTGGAAGAGTGGTAGCGAGAGCTTAACAATGTGGCAGTTAATTGTGATAATCAGGGCGCGATTCACGTATCGCGGAATCATGTTTTTCATGAAAGGACTAAGCACATCAATGTGCATTATCACTTTATCAGAGAGGTCTTGGAAGCAAAGATGGTTGAAGTTCAAGGCTGCACGAACACAATGTCGCGATGCCTTGACGAAGGTACCTTCGGGGCGTGGGTATGAACACAATGCTGCGGATGCCTTGGACGAAGGTGGTACGGACTCAAGTTACAACACCGCTTGGAGTTTGCTGAGTAGTTGAGTGTTGGCTAATATAAAGCCTAAGGTGGAAATTGTTATGTATTAGTCTTCATATTAGCGCAGAGTCTAGGCTGTTTAATGTTAAGTTTTACTATGCTATTAGTCAACTAGTCCTAGGATATCAATAAGAGTCGTTGGGTCGGTTTGTGTCCCAAGCCCAACCCGTATGTTAGAGTCAGTTGTTCCTCCCCCCTCATCTCTATAAAAGGAGGTGAGGGGGAGGGGTTTTGTACGTTCATTCTTTCAATACTAATCGTTTGGTTAGGGTTACTTACTTGTGCTTGCTGTCAATATTCTTCAAGAATTCGATCGGTTCCGCTTCTAGCTTCTTGGTTTGTTGTAGCGATTACAACAACTTATAAGCATACTACCAAATTACGACTATTGTGTATATTTGGTGACCATTTAACCTCTCTGATTATAATAGGAGTGTTGATAACTGAAAGTGTAAACTTCATATTGTTACACCTGAATTAATGTTATGCAACAAACAAAAAATGTTTTTACACATTATATTTTATATCCATGATATTTATCATATTAGAGGGATCTAACAGTAACTATGTGATTTACTCTAAAAATTATTTAGTCAAATGTTTTATTTTATATAATAAGAGAATTACAACATTTCAGAGCAATTTTGTGAGAACAATGTTATTGAAACAGAAATTGGACCAATCATGTAGCTTTTTTTTACACCTGGTAAAATTGAGCATGCAAATAATAAGTCAAACATGACATTGATTTCATTCAATTTTGTCTATGAAAAAAACCAACATGCCTAAAAATTAAAAGTGTCATAATTGAAAAGAGAAAAAGAAACACACAACATAATTTTTGCACTAACCCACCATCCCAGTTTTTGAACGCCAAACAAAAACCATCAGATAACACAATTTTACAATTAGGCGATTCAAAGATAAATTGAACAAACCATGTTTCTCTTTCAGTGTTTTTTTTATATAATTTTTTTATTTTTATTTTATTTATTTTTTGTTTTTTCAGTGGTCGTGAGTGATCCAAGATAAATTTGATAATTTGTTCATGGATGAAAATTTGATAAAGGTATGATTTTTAATGTGTAATTTGTTGTTTTTATCCTGAATTATATAGGATTTTAATTATATGTCAAAAGGGTTTGTATCTTTGTTGTTAATGTAGGTGATCAAGTATCTGCTTGAATGTAATTTTCCTATAGATAAAGCAATTTTAAAGCAAGAATGACATACTTAAGATAATGTTTACATAAATAGTTTAGAACATGTGTATCAGAAGGACAACTTTAATACAAACCATGCATAAATCTAAAGTAATCTAAGGCAATTGGGAAATTCACGAGAAGATAAAAAATCTGTGGTCTTAAAATTTTAATGGTTTTAACAAGGAAAAGGGGTTAATATTTTAGTTTTTGGTACATGTGAAAACCACCACTGGAAGACTACTACTTTGAACTTCCAATAAACCTCAAAGTAACTCACGTGTCTGAAAATCTTTGACAACTTTGTTACCTTTATGATTGTTTTGTGTACAAAGTTTTGAGTTTTATTGTTTTTGTTTATTTGTTTTGGTGACAACTTTGGTTATAAGTTAATGTTTGTTGAATCTTTAGATGAACAATATCTATCATTGGAGCTTAGATGCATATGGTTGTTTATGAAGGGTCTTTTTTTGAGCCGCAACCAATGGCTCTTAATGAGTGGTATGACTTTTTTCTCATATCACCTAATTTAGTGCCAGTTTGTTGTAAGTATAAATTTTTTTATTAGTCGAATATTACAAGTTTACCTTTTAGGCTGATATAAGTTGATTATCTTCTTCAATTCTTCTCTTTACATGTATCTGACAAGAACTTTCAAAATAAGAAATCCCAAACACCCCCATGAATGTAGGGATAAATGGCTTCAGGCCAGGTTCTGCTTATCTTGAGTTCCAAAACTTAAATATTACAAGTTTACCTTTTAGGCTGATATAAGTTGATTATCTTCTTCAATTACGGATGACTTTAAAGTAATGCCTGTGGCCTCTATCGGCCTCAATATATATGCATAGGGAAGGTGGTTTTGTGTCAAAATAAAAAATTCTAGAAATTACTTTTGGTCATTGTATCTGTCGAAAGAGAACTCTCACTGATAATTTTTTGGTCAAAAACTAAACTTATGTTGATGGCCCCACATCAGTAATTTTGGTAACTTGTTTACATTTCTTGGTTAGTTTACATCAGTAATTTTGGTAACTTATTCACATTAGTCGTTTTAGTAACTTATTAAGAGCTTCAGTTGATTGTCTTCCTCGCCCGCAGGTACTGAAGTTGCTGAAGAACTATAATATCAAGAATACCATTGTCTGATACATTCCTAGAGTAGTCATCTTCTAACAAGTCAAGCAATCAACTTCATGACATGGAATATAGCCTCGGACTCATGAATCTTTCACCAAAGGTTAAGGACTATTGGAAGCAAAAGACCAAGAATATCCACCTTAAACCGATCTTCAACAACGTCTACAATATAATCTTATATGCATTGGTCAAGGAAGATTTTGTTGATCTATTATGCTCCTTCCTTAGAATACCACTTGGTTACATTTTCAATCAGTTTCCGTGTTTATCATTCAAAGGGTTCTTAGGAAACTTACATAAGAGCATCAAGGAGACCGAAATCAGTTTCTTTCGATCAAAGAAGAAGTAAATATTGGTTAACCCATAGTTGAATCTCGTCATTCATTACAACGGAGTAACTGTCAACTTTTTGTTTATTGATAGTATTTAGGAATAGATCTGTCATATTTATTTAAAGTTCTGTGTTTCTACATGCGGGGTCTGTTTTTAATGCATGAATTGTGTTATATATTCATTTGTGACCTATTGGATCTATCTTTCGCTTGGACAAGCAATCACGATGGGGTCGTAACATGATCGTTGTTCATAGTTTTTGGGGCAACGTACACAAGGTAAAACCCATATACCTTTTATGTAGTACCTTGTTTCGGATTCTGCATCCTTTTCATATTATATGCTCCAATTTATGCTATAATTAAGGTCATCTTGAGTAAATCTTTTATTACTTCTAAAAAGATTAAAAGTTTATTGACAGGTGTATCTCATAAAAAACAACTTTAGGATGTTATAAATATTGTTATATACAATCATTTGTTTAAGATTTTAATTGAGCTTGCTTTTGACCCTGAAACAATTGTGCAGAGGTTAGTATATATGCATTTGTAACTGATATGCATAATCTTTAATCATGTTTAAATTATTAGCTCACAGTAATGTAGTGATTATATATGTTGATATTGACTATTTTTTTCCTTCGATTGATAATCAAGAAGGCCAGCACTAGGTGTAATCAACAAGACACAAATTGGCAGTTCAACCACATCCAACTGTTGATGGCTTATTATTAACCAAATGGTGCTTAAGAAATGTCATAAATAGGATACGTAACTTGTTGATTTGGAGATGATGCGCCTTCAAAGTAGCCAGGGTCAGAATGGAAGTCAGTAAAGGTGATTCCTTTTTTCTTAAGCTAAATTAGAACTAGAATAATGCATACCGATGGGCTTATAAACTAGTTGCATGGTTGGCTAATTTATTTAATTTTATTGATCAATTCAATATATGGCAAACTAATTTGACCAGACGTACTTTACAAGTTTGTAAAGGTCTTAAATGATTGAAGTTATCATAAAAGAGATTAAAGACGGTCAAAGTTTTATAATATGTTATAAAAACCCAAAAATAGACCAGAAATCATAATAATACTACTGTTGATCAGGAGTGGGTTTCGTTAAATATACAGATAATTAACATTATTTTAGTGAACATTATAATGTTTATGTTAATGGATTGTCTTTGTGTTGAACTAAACTTTCAGATAATTAACTTGAGCGAGGAAATTTGTACCAGAAGAATCAAGAAAACATGCGATCATCATTGGTTTCCAAGAATTTTTCTTGATCAAGAGTAGTTCAGGTGAACCAATCAATATTAGATCAAAATGCTAGGATCACAGCTAGAAAACATGCAACTAGAAAGCGACAATGGTCTTGAAATGGAAAAATTACTAACTATTCGATCAATGTAACTGAACATTGGGTTTATTTTTCTTGTCATGCCTTGAGTTGGGAAGCTTTTTATCCATTAAGCAAGCAACGGATGCATTGGTATATCATTGATCATACATGCGAGAAGTCTTTGAGTCATCTCATAAAGAGTCGATGGTCTATGGTCGATGGCAGCTGGGACTGACCTACTCGGATCGTCCTAGGAAAGGATGTATTTCGAAGGTCTGTCCCACCTTCCATAGACCATCGACCATCGACTCTTTATCAGATAACTCAAAGACTTCATCCGCATTTATGATCATTTGTAGATCGCTGCATCCATTTTTTGCTTAATGGATCAAAAGCTTCCCAACTCAAGGCATGAAAAGAAAAATAAACCCAAGGTTTAGTTATATTGATCAAGCAGTTAGTACTTTCATCCATTTCAAGATCTTCCTTGCTTTCTAGTTGCATGTTACATTGCTGCTATCCTAGCATTTTGATCCGATGTTCATTCATATCACCTGAACAACTTCTCGATCAGAAAACTTCTTGGAAACCAATGATTATTGCATGTTTCTTGATTCTTATGGTACAAAATCTTGCTCCGCTTCTAATTAATTACTACCGGAAGTTTAATTCAACACAAAGACTATCCATTAACATATGTAAACATTATGATGTTCCCTAAAAAAATGTTAATTACCCAAGATGCTTGTTTGCTTCTACTTGTCTTGGGGAGACTGCAATATTTGCTGGTGGTGAAGTTGAAAGGGTAAAGGTCAGGTGAATCACCAAGCTCTATATATGACAGTGAGACCGGGGCTTAGGAGATGCTTCCTAGCCTGCTTAAGTCCTGAAAATGAGTTCGGGGTGATGATGGATGGAAAGTTCTATGTGATTGGTGGCGGCTTTTGAGGGAAAGATGGAAAGCGTGTCATGTGGTGAAGAATATGATTTGAAGCTAATAAGTGGCAACAAATTTCTAAAAAATATTTTGCCCCAATCAAGGCATATCACCACATGTCTCCAATCCAAAACTACGAATCACAACTTTTTGTTTATTGAGTGTATTTTGAAATAGATCTAAAATAATGATTTGAAGTTTTGAAATTCTACATATGGTGTCGCTTATTAAATCATGAATTGTGTTATATATTCATTTCTGACCTATTGGATCGATCTATCACTTGGACAAATCAATCACGATGGGTCGTAACATGATCATTGCTCAAAGTTTTTCGGGCTACGTACAGAAGGTAAAACCCATATACCTTTTATGTAATATGTCTTTTTGGAATGTATATCCTTTTCGGGTTATATGTTCATATTTATGCTATAATTAAGGTCATCGTGAGTAAATCTTTTATTACTTCTCAAAAAATTAAAGTTTATTGACATCTGTATCTAATAAAAAACAACTTAAGGATATTATGAATATTGTTATATTCAATCATTTGTTTAAGATGTTAATTGAGCTTGCTTTTGACCCAAAAAAAATAATTGCAGTGTGAGTATATATGCATTATTAACTAATATGCATAACCTTTAATCATGTTTTAATTATTAGCTCACCGTTATGTAGTGTTTAAATATGTTTATATATATTGACTATTTTTTTTTCCTTCGTTTGATAATCAAGAAGGCTAGCACTTCGCGTAATCGACAAGGTACAAATTGGCGCTCAACGTCATCCAACTGTTGATAGCTTATTATTAGCAATATGGTGCTTAAGAAATGTCATAATTAGGATATGCAACTCGTTGATGCAGATTTGGTGGGACCATTACTGCTGTTGGAGATGATGCGTCTTCAAAATGGCTCGAGTCAGAAAGGAAGTCAATAAAGGTGATTCCATTTTTCTTAAGCTAAATTAGCACTAGATTAATTCATACCGATGGGCTTATAAACTAGTGGTATGGTTGGCTATTTATTTAAAAAAAATCAAAAAGAGATCGGTAATCATAATAATACTACTGCTGGTCAAGAGTGGCTCCATGGAGCAGGGTTGACGCTTTTGTTGGGTTTTACTAATCATAACAATTATATAAAACAAGTAAACATCATCAAAGCATGCAGCGGAAGTAATAGGAATAATACTTGTAAATTAATTAACCGAATTAAAAGTATATGCGTACCTTTTGCGAATCAATGCAATTAGGGTTCATGAAAGCCCCAAATTAAGATCAACGACCAAGAAACCCTAAACCCTAATAAATTAGGGTTTATATAATTCGACCATATCAAAAGTCGAATACCCAAGATATGCAAACACAAGTGTATTTGCTCTTCGTTCTTGTACACACGTATTAGTAACGAATCAATGAGAAAAGCTAGGTTCTTGATCACAATAGATTAACCAAACACCTTTGTTATGCTCAAGGTCACTCGTAAATCCCTTACAATGGGGATTCACTTCGTCGACCAAGAACAAGAGGAAAAAAGAAGAGGTTTGGCCTTCTATTGAAATCTAGTATACCAAAGGATGAATACATGGGGATGTATTTATAGCCTTATGGTAGATGTCAAGATTGCTATAGTATCCGATGTGGGATTCTATAGTTTTCGCCAAACACAAGCCCAAAAGAGGATTCCAAAAACCTTCTCTTGACTTGTTAACTTTTCTTCATATCCCTTTGACATTTAATGACCGATAATCAAAACTCGACAAATATTAAATATCATTAAGTATTTATTTCGTGATCAAATAATTAAATATAACATTTTATATATAAATTATTTATACATTGATTCTCATATGTATGTGCGTAATCGAAGTCTCGAAGTTCGAATCCGGTCATACATATATTAATAATTATCCATAAACCTTTCAGCTCCCACTTGGATATTATTTAATATAGTAATGACATTGGTTAGTCTAGCTTTAACACGCCAATGCCCCCAGATCGAATCGAGTATGGTCTCCTGGAAAACCATTTAATGATTCATCATTTTTACTTATCCTTTTGTTACTAATACTACATTAACTATGAATATGGATCAAGTCATTTCATAAGTTAATATTCTGTTTCTTGTTGTATTTGATTGAACAAGATTACCAAATCATCCAACGTATTCCGATAGATCTTGGGTAAGGCCTTACAAACATCTTGTCAACCCTACGAGGGGCCCAAATATAGTATTATGCTTTGAAACAAATTCAAAGGAACAAATTCTCTTGACTACAAACATAACTCATGAACTTTGCAACACTTCCTAAAATAGCCCTTATAACTACCAGTTACGGATAGCGTTAGACTATCTTACACAAGTGCACTACATTCACAACAGCTTATCCGTATCTCAAGTCTGAGGATAAACACTTCATGATATACTTAATGACAAAATCCATAAAGTATCATCATGTAAAGTTGGGATCTGTCCTATATTCAATTCATTGAATATCATGTGAATTTGGCATGTCCCACGCATCAATATACTTAAAGTATATTCTACCAAAACTCAGATTTGTCTTAATTCAATGACATTCCCACATCATTGATCGACAACGGACTTTTAGAATAACATAAGTTATTCACGGATTAAATATGCAAATATAGGATATAATATTAAGAAAATGAAAAATAAACATAACCAATATTTTATTCCATTTAAATAATATTTGTTCATAACATCTCTTATCCAAATACTAAATAGATCAATGCATGATAATACTTGTTAATGAATTATGTCTCAAGTAATGACAATCATACTTGTTGACAAGGCATAATTTCAACTAACTTTGATCTATCGAAATTTTGAGAATACTTATTTCAAGAATTCAACTAGTGAAGTTCTTGTATGTGTGCATTCAAAATATCTTGATATTGCCACATAATATATTTCATAAAGTGTGTGACATCCTCAACACCAATTTATGACAATCAAACTTTCAAACAATTTTTAAAGTTTAAAGCATTCTAATTCTTTATTGTATAATGCAACTATGCTCTTGGTTGAGCACAACTAGTTCACATGACCATTTACAAGGATGAAATCCTCCCATGACTAGTATTGAGTGGCATCTCAATTAAACCAAAGATCATTGTATACAAACAACAATATGCTCTTTAAAATCTCCGTAAACTTCAATATCTATAGTGTAATGTTTGATACCTTCCAAACTTTCAAGTTTGTTGACTATGACAATTATGCAACAATTGTTGTATTGCTCATCCTTAGAATTTTGAGAGCAAATCCAGGCTGAGGAATGTAATTCTAGATTCAAACATATTCTATTAGAATATTCATTACACTAGTTATCTAATAACTTCATTAGATATCAATGTTGTCAAATCATCTTGCATTCAAGCATGATACAACAATAACATGATGTACATGAAAAATCCTTATGTCAAACAAAGATTTAATTCATGTTCTACATATCCATTTTCCAAATGATATATCATGTTCTATTAGACTCATTAATTTAATACCGCCATGTTTATTAACAATAAACATATACTCCAAGGTTGTATGTCTTATTTTCTAAATCTTTCATGTGAAGTTCCATTCCAAACTTAACATTTAGCTTAGATGGAATGTTACTACCCACAACATATAAGATTTAAAGAAAATAAACACAATACTCCCACTAGCTTTCAGGAATACTTAGAAATTATCTTATTTTAATTTTAAACCAAAACAAGGATTTAATAGTTAAACATAAGAATCATCTCCTAGATGCATGCATATATCCATTCATGGATTCTTGCCGTTTGTACATTTCCAAAGATTATGTGAATTCATAAAACTCATTTGTATTACTTATCGTCCTCGCAAAAGTAATCACACAACAAAGAGTTTTAATATCCAATTGTCATTTTTCATATCAATGAAAATAAGTATGACAATCATAATCATTATATATTTAATGTGCCAAGGAAAGAATATTCAATCACAATTAATTGCTTAAGTGTGATTAATAATCTTGTCACAAGCCATGCATTAAACACATGTACAATTTTGTCCATATGATTTCTACACAAAGAATTTTAAACCGCTAGGGTTTTCTTTCCTTTGAAGAAACTCATCTTTATTAAGATAAACCAAGTTTACAAAGTTGATTATCTCTTTGGACAACATCTTTACATTCATAGTATGAATAATTTACCACAATTCAATATTAGGTAATATATCATTATGATTAACAAGTTTACCATGATCCTGTAATTCATATTTCTCATCATATCAAATATCCGAGATATCCTTGCGGATCTATGAATGAGAATTCCATCATTTTGAGGTATATCATATTTGACCTCATCATGATATTCACTAGTGTATTTTAGAAGATTATGTGTTTTGTAATTGTAATTTAATCTCTTCAAGATCTAAACAAAACTCCCACTTGCTTTTGTAATTTAAAGACTATCTATAAATACTTTAGCAATTAGAACAACACTAAATTGTTTTCTTGTGGGATATTACAAAATACATTGACAGTTCGTAAATCTTGTTTGTTAATAACCTACTCCATAAGTAGTTTTAACAATTCAAAACTTCAATATATAAGACTCAATGTGATTCATCACATTCCATACTAAAATGGTGTCTTATTAATCTTCTAGGTTTGAGTTTTATTAAGTATATCCAATCAATACTCAATTTTCTAACCTTGATAACTTTTGGAAGAAAGAAGATATTATTATCTTAAATCAAACAATATAACAAATGTTTGATTCTTCTAACTGAACATTCCATATACATACAATATTTCGTTAGAATTAATATTGTAAGACAATCTAACAATATATAAGATAAACTTATTCCTTTTGGCCTACCTATTTACCAACTAAGTCATCTTAATGGTATAATAGAATTCCAAGCCAATTGCATGCTTTATAACATAAGTATTCTTTGACTAAGTCAAAAGACATAACTGAGTTTATAATATCTTACTTTATATTATAAGTCTTTAAAAGACTTCATGTTTGTGACTTTACAAAGAAACACATAAACATTTATAATTTAAAGTAATTATGAACACCACATCATGGTTTCAATTAATTTGTTTTCAAGTTAATATACTACTCTATCTATTTATGTCATTATAAAAATACATAAATATTTAAGATAGTATTAAATTACTATATTTATTTTATGTCATTCCAAGAAGTGTTCAACTTAAGAAACTGTAAAAACATCCACGCCCGATCCCACGACAAGTGGAGATTTACCTTGAGATTACAATCTAGCCAAGATCTCACTTAACCTAAAATGTAACTTCAAGTGTTTCTATATTTTGAATGACATAAGACATAAAAGTAGTCTATGTTATAATCTTGACACATGTTCTAAACAAGTCAATCTTATTAGAACGATAATCTCTTATCTTACGATCAAGAGAATCCATTAATCATATTTGTATGTGTTTGTTCTTTTGCACACAATTAATACTTCTCCCACTTGTGCATAGAACAACACCATATAGCATATAAACACCATGACATTCGTTTGTTTATGTGAGCAATATGATAGTGTCATAGATATATAAGGATTACAAGTAGATGTAGGAGCACTTAATTATCAAGGAAACGTTCATAACTATCCTTGAGAATATGAATGTCTACATTTTTAAACGTAATGTATTATTTCAAGAAAATCTAGAAATAATCTGAGTCACTACCAAGATAATAAATCTTGTAACTCCCACTGAATGAGACAACGTTACAATAATGTCTTATTCAGAATACACACAATACTCCCACTGGATTTGACAACATTGTAATTGTTGCATTAACCAGTGAAAATAGCGTGCTATTACGTTGTAACTCCTTTCAAAGACTATTCGTAACAATTACTTAGGTACTAAAAGAGTGTATTCTACTCTGTAGATGATGAATCATCCATCATACTATTAACTTGGAAAATTGAGCATGCAATTTCTTCCTCAATAGGTCTACTATCCCCACAATGGTGTGTAGCACCTTTAATTGGTCAAATCAAAACAACTAGATACAATATACTAGTTTGTCTTTTACCAATTTTGCGGTAATTAGTCTAGATTCTAATGTAATAACTCATATAATATCAAACATGTTTTCTAGTTGACCAAAATGTCATATAAGAATTCAATCACCAACAGAGGGTAATGAAATCTCTTAAGGAAAACATGGTGTGCAATTTTCTTAACTATTAAAGTTGCTATGAGTTATATTAGAATTTAGACAATTCTAATGTTCCTAACATACCTTTCTCAATCATGAAAAGGAATAGGATTGAGTCACACTCTTCTTCCATGGAAAAGAGTTTATGTTTGTCTTTTAGTAAATTTTTCTTGATCAAACATTCGTTTGAAAACAGAACTAGATCAATTTACCAAAGCCCAAACTACGTTTACGGTTTAATGTTGCATTAATACAATCAAAAGAATTTTCAAAATTCAGTTTTAGTATTTTCGATAATAAAATCTTTCAAGAAAATAAAATACCCTTGGTCAATATTCATATTAACCATAGAATTTTCCTTGAATCTAGGACCCTCATTATCATAGTTTCACCACATCCGTTGATCTGCTAGTGATGAAAGTATAGAATAGGTAATTGTCGAAGAACAATAATTGACAAACAAGTTTTCAATTCCTAGAAAATATGGGATTTACAATTTTGCCAAAACAATTAATGCAAAATGTAAGCATGTTTTATCCCATCTTATGCCTTAAGTCATAGGTCTCACTAACTAACTTAATTAAGTTGTCTAATTTAGAAACCGCAAATCATTAAGTGAGGTCTCACACAACAAAATAATTCACCTTGTCATTGTAATCTAGATCAAGGTCTCACATAACTAAATTACAACTTCAAGTGTTTCATATCATTAGATGGCATAAACTTAAATTTAAAGGGTACAATTTTTGACGTGTAATCAAAACTTATGTATAAAGAAGCATGCATACAACTTTATAAAAAAATATTTTCGAAAACCTTACATACGATTTTAATTGCTAAGATTAGATTCTACAAAGTTTTAATCGATGCGTTGAGAAACTTACAACTTTGCACTAAGATGCTTCATACATAGAATGGTTATACTAGGTAGCTCCAATCGAACTCACAGGGCAGAGGACCGGTAAGCACGAGGCATAACCTTAGACATCCATTCATGAGACTGCGTGCTCACTTCTTAAATAACCCCTTTATAGTTTGTTCTAGTGGGTGAGCCGTTCTAACCATTTAGTACAATCGCATCAATCGATTAAAAGTTCAAGATTTTAATACTTAGAAAAACAAATCAAATTTTCGCCATTATTTAGTCCATTTAATTTTCTATTCTAAAAAAACCCTTTTAGCTTACTAACATGTCATACAATATAAACAAAAGGCATTTTAATAAAATTAAAAGGAACTCAAATAATATACATATAACTTAACAATTAACATATGTAAAACAATTAGCCACATGCATAATTATTTCGATAAAACCTAATAAACAATTCTAGGCGTAAAATTGCATACATCAACTAGGGCTTTCAACTACAAGGTAGATAAGCCACATACATCGACAAGTCGATTGCGTAAGCCAAAGTCAATAGTATACCAAATAGCACATAACGAATTTTTATTAGTATAATTGAGGTCTTCCCCAATTCAATATTATCAAATAAATAAACATGTGTATATCACTTAACAATTAATCAAAAAAACAATACTCCATGGCAAAACATGCATGTTTCACCATGGATTCCCCATAACAATTATAATCCCAAGATACGCATATAAACATGGCACATAACAATTATTCATGAAAACCACATAAAATATACATGCAATCCTAGGGTTTCTACAAGTTTTACAAAAAATAAAACCTAATTAAAACAATTAAAGGGTAATCGACCCAATTAATAAAAAATTAGGGTTCCAATTTTCAAAACCCTAGAAACCATAAAAGCATATAATAATCATAAAGATTCAATTTTTATGTGTTTCGGTAATTAATTACAACATATTAACGGCTCGTGATGCCACTGTTGGGTTTTACTAATCATAACAATTATATAAAACAAGTAAACATCATCAAAGCATGCAATGAAGTAATAGGAATAATACTTGTAAATTAATTAACCGAATTAAAAGTATATGCCTACCTTTTGCGAATCAATGCAATTAGGGTTCATGAAAGCCCCAAATTAAGATCAGCGACCAAGAAACCCTAAACCCTAATAAATTAGGGTTTATATAATTCGACCATATCAAAAGTCGAATACCCAAGATATGCAAACACAAGTGTATTTGCTCTTCGTTCTTGTACACACGTATTAGTAACTAATCAATGAGAAAAGCTAGGTTCTTGATCACAATAGATTAACCAAACACCTTTGTTATGCTCAAGGTCACTCGTAAATCCCTTACAATGGGGATTCACTTCGTCGACCAAGAACAAGGGGAAAAAAGAAGAGGTTTGGCCTTCTATTGAAATCTAGTATACCAAAGGATGAATACATGGGGATGTATTTATAGCCTTATGGTAGATGTCAAGATTGCTATAGTATCCGATGTGGGATTCTATAGTTTTCGGCCAAACACAAGCCCAAAAGAGGATTCCAAAAACCTTCTCTTGACTTGTTAACTTTTCTTCATATCCCGTTGACATTTAATGACCGATAATCAAAACTCGTCAAATATTAAATATCATTAAGTATTTATTTCGTGATCAAATAATTAAATATAACATTTTATATATTAATTATTTATACATTGATTCTCATACGTAATGCGTGCAATCCCGAAGTCTCGAGTTCGAATCCGGTCATACATATATTAATAATTATCCATAAACCTTTCAGCTTTTAGGTGCACACTCTTAGGCTTCCAATAAATGATTAGATTTGCAATCAAGTGGCTTGTGCTTTCGTTATAAATGATTAGATGTGCTTTCATTAAATATAGATATAATTAATATTATTTTAGTGAACAACATTATTTTAGTGAACATGATAATGTTTATGTTAATGGATAGGTTTTGTGTTGAATTAAACTTTCATGTAATTAACTAGAGCGGAGGAAGAATTTGTACTAGAAGAATCAAGAAAACATGTGATCATCATTGGTTTCCAAGAAGTTTTCCAGACCAACAAGTAGTTCACGTGATATGAATGAATATTGGATCAAAATGCTAGGATCGCGGCTAGGAACATGCAACTAGAAAGCGACAATGGTCTGGAAATGGAAAATAGTACTAACTATCGATCAATGTAACTAAACCTTGGGTTTATTTTTCGTGTCAGGCCTTGAGTTGGGAAGCTTTTTATCCATTAAGCACGAAAAGGATGCATCGATCTATCAATGATCATCCATGCTGACGAAGTCATTCGAACACGATAAAGAGTCGATGGCAGGTGGACCGACCTACTCGGAGTCATCCTAGGAAAGGATGTATTTCGTAGGTCAGTCCCACGTGCCATCGACTCTTTTTCAGATAACTCCAAGACTTCGTCGGCATGGATGATCATTGGTAGATCGATGCATCCATTTCTGCATAATGGATCAAAAGCTTCCCGGCAAGAAAATTAAACCCAAGGTTTAGTTACATTGATCGAGTAGTTGGTACTTTTTTCCATTTCAAGACCATTGTCGCTTTTAAGTTGCATGTTTCTTAGCTACAATCCAAGCATTTTGATCTGATGTTCATTCATATAACCTGAATTACTTGGTCCGGAAAACTTCTTGGAAACCAATGATGATGGCTGATGAGTGTCTAAATACTCATCATTTTTGTACAATATAAACTGCAAAATCATCTGAAAACACTCAAAAATGCTTCAAAATGATAAAAATATCACAAATCAGTGTTTTATGTGTTTTAAATGCAAAATATCAAAATCAGATGAAAAACATATCAAATTTGCAAAAATTGCGGTTTAGCCCCCAAGTTTCAAAAATTGTCAAAAACAGTCCCTGGTAAATCAAAATAAAGAAAAATGTCATTTAAGGTCCATGGGATTCAAAAGTTGTCAAAACAAACCTTTGAAATGTAAATTTGCAAAATTACAACTTTAGTCCCTAAAGTTTGAAAAATGTCATGTTTAGTCCTTGGAATTTTCAAAAATGGCAAATATGGTCCTTTAATTATTTGAGAATGACAAGTTTGGCCCTTGGATAATATTTCAGAAATCATAGCTTTGGTCCTTGGAGTTTCAAATTTGCACTTTTGGTCCTTATGTTACTTAAACACCAAATACAAACCAAATGGACCCTAGTTATTATCTTGGCCCAATCCAATACCCATCCAACCCAATCCACAAACCGAGTCAACCCAAAATCCAAACCCGGTCAACAAACCCAAGTCAAATAAAACACGCCCGCGCGTTTTTCTCCTTCTCCCCCACACTATACCTGCTCACTCCATCTCCCACATCTACCACCCATCCCCTAGCTCACCTTCACCTTTTCCTTGTCCCCCCACCTCATCACAACTCCAAGAAACAATTAATGATCCTTCAACCCCTTTACTCTACCCCTAAACTGCTAAAGTCCCTTTCCCGCCAAAATGCATCAAGCGGCCATTATCTATCCTAACTCATCCAATGGCTCGTGAATTGAAGTGGGATTTTCTTAGTGGACAAGTGGAAGCAATATGGGTGTATATAAGTGAAGAAAGAGAAGCAAGTAAGAGGGGAGTAGTGTAATTTAGTTTTACGTGTATCATTTTAATTTTTCAAGTTGTTCAGTTTAAGTTTTCAGCTTTTAAGTAATTTGTAATCAATCCTGTGTGTAATAAAAACTTAATTCCAGTTTCAATTTAAATCCTTGTATTCGAATTCAGTTTATGCAGTCTTTACTTCAAAAATCTCAACTAGGTCAATTGTTGTTTTAAGTTGTTATTTTGGATTCTTAAGTTAAAATAAGCTCATATATAGCTTATATAAGCCATCAGATATCTCCAAAATCAGTTTAGAGTCTTAATTCAAAAAATCATAAAAATCACTAAAAAATTAGTTAAAATTCAAAAGTAAATGGTATTGAAGATCAAGATTGAAGCAGTGTTGAATTTGGATTGCACGGGTTATAGAGCTTCTTGGGAAGCAATTGGTGTAATTTCAGACTGTGGTTCTCTGTTTTGAGCTTGGACTCATTTTGTAAGGCATTTCTTTAAATTTAGCATTTCTTAGTTCAAGTGATTGAATAGTGTTGATTTTAGTTACAATATGTTTTATTATAGCTAATGTATGTTATTTAACAGATTATTTGGTTTACAAACTTATTTTAGTAATAAAAGTTTCAAAACAGCCTCTAAAAGGAGTGTTTGGTTTTGTAAGATAATCTGTCTGCAAGGCATTTGCAGTGGTTAAAAGTTGTTGAGTTATGCTTGTTTAGTCCATTTGAGCCTTTATCTGTCTTGTTCTTGCACCCACATTAGCTCAAAGTCAATTTCTGTGTAAACCTCCTTTGGCAGCTTTACTGTTGAAATTTTAAGGAATCATATTCTTGTTTTGTGTTTAGAATACTTAGATTTAGATTGCTTTAGTCTTATTCCTTCCATTAACAGCTATATCAGTCCTTAAATCTTGATCAAACCTCAACTTAGTCAACATTTTGGTTTTGTGAAAAAGTCAAAGTTTGCAAAGTGAGTTTTTGGGCCAACTAGAGTGATTTTTGTTGAACTCATTTCTGAGTCATTTTCTATGAAATTTGTTTTTTTAGAAAGTGCTTCTGGTCTATTTTAACATGGTCATTTTTTCCAAATTTTGTAAATTTTCTTTAAGACTCAAAAAAGCTTGTCCAAATGATGTCAAGTCCTGTCAGGCCTTTGTTGATGCACAGTGGTTTGTCCAAGTTTTGCAGCTGGTGTACAGAGCTCATAAGAGCTTATCATACCCTGATTTTTGGTACAATTGATCTCACCCAGGTCAGTAGGTTCCAATTGGTAGTTTTAAGTTTGAGCTTATTTTTGAGCTTGTGCATAAGCTTAAAGTTAGTCCCTTTCAATTTTTGGCCATAAGCTCATTAACATCAAATCTGTACTAGCTTGTATTCAGTAGCTGTAGCTTGTTGATTCTTGTTCCATTTCAGTTCTTTTAGTTTATTGTGGCTTCCTTATCAGTTTAGTAGCTTTTGGTGTGGTTTTAGCTTATCAAAGTGCTTATTTTTAAGCACTTTCCACTTCAGCTCTATAATCTTCCACATAGGCCCTAGTTTTTATATTTTTCTCAGCTGTAGAATAAGTTTTTAGATTTTCCCTGCAATTTTCATTAATTTTGGTCACTGTTTAGTATTTTTCTTATTTAAAATCAGTTTTTAATCATTTTAAATTAGCTTTAATTGCATTTAATTAAGAAAAAGTTCTAAAAAATAATTTTTCAATTTTAATAGTTTAAGATAAATATAAAAGCTTAAAAAGATTTTTCCTTATTTTTCTCCTTTTATTTGGTATTTTTCACAATTTAAATTAGTTTTAAATAGTAATTAATTAATAATAAATATATAAAAGTCTAAAAAATATATTTTCAGTTTTAAAATTAGTTTTATAATATTTTAGATTTTTCTAAGTCTTAATCTTATTTTTCTAGTATTATTTCATATTTTCTTTTATTTTAGAGTATTATTAAATAGTTTAAATTAGTTTTTAATTAATAATAATTAATTAAATAGTTATAAAAATAATTTTTCTTTTCTAATAATTTTCTTATATAATTAGGATTGTAAAAATGTATTTTCTATATCCGTAGGTATTTTCCTTCTTTATTTTCACGTTTTTATTTGTACGTTTACGTTATTTTTATTTAAACGTAAGTTTTAGGTTTTAAACGTTCATCACTTTAAATATAGTGATAGCGTTTATTTAATAAATTTTATCTTTTAATTTTCTTAATTTGCATTTAAGTCGCTTTTATTTATTTCCTTTTCAGAGTGTAATATTCAAATCCTAATCTTTTCTGATCACTATCATTAGTGATCATTCTATCGTCTGATCTAGTGCTTGCACACCATTGAGTCTCCGTGGGACATAACGACCCGGGAATTCTCTATATTCTCCTGGACTTCATTGCATTTGTTTCCGGGCTGTTTTAAGTTTGTTACGGTTGACCATTCACAAGTGGTCGGCTTGCGTGATAAAGCTTGACGGTTCGGGACAGATCAAATTTTGGCGCCGCTGCCGGGGAGGCTTTAGCGTGTGTTAAGCCATTTTCAGACCCATTCTTGTGCATATCCCATTTTTTGTAAAAAGTTTTTTGTAAAGTTATCAGAAAATCCAAAAATATTTTCATTCTTTGTTTTTATCATCATGTTTTTCAAAAATACCAAAAATATTCCTCTTTACCCTCTTACCTTTTTGATTCTTCATTTCTTACCCTCTGATAACCTTTGATTCTTTCTATGTCTTATCCTCACCCTCTTGGTTGTCAATGGTGTGGTGGTCCTTATAATGGTGGCAATTGCCCCAGTTATAGCGTGGTGGAATCGGAAACCGGGTCCTGTCTATAACCAGGATCCCTATTCCTACCATAACACGATGATTTATTCCATCGCCTACCACCTGTGAGACTCAGCATTTTTATCGTTGTGAAAGTACTGTGGTGGTTCACATTCCAGCTTCGATTGTCAATCGGAAACACGCTTGTCTATGAGGCGGTTCCCGATAACAATTATGACTACAACACATACCACTCACCACATCAGTTTTTTCATTGTGAGTATTGTGGAGGTTCTCACTCTAGCTCAGATTGTCAAACAGGGAACCCATTTCCTTGTAACAATTACGACTCTTCGTATCAAGACCAACCTCCACAATACCAAATGATTCAAGAAACTCCTCATGAAACTACAGACCTTCTATCAAGACTCGAGTTATTGAAAGAACTTAAGGAGGAGTCGGCTATGTCGTCCCAAAATAATCCAAAATCCATGGAAGCTTTGATAGCCGGGAGGCGGGCTCGCTAAATTAGATTCCCAGATTGCCATTGAAAACACTGTTAGGGAATCAATTAGAATGCAAAAAGCATTCAAATCCAGCTCTCGATTCCGTTTCATTCTCGATGATGATGATGATGATGTTACCCTTGATATTAGTGAATTATGTACGATTCATCAAGTTCATCGGTTAAGATTCCTTCCATGAAAAGTCGGGAGAAAAGACTATGATGGAATTACTAGCATAAGAACAAATGGAAAGTATTAAACATATGTATGCTAGTCCTTCTAAACTCCTCACCGTTGTTATCACACCAAATTCCTCTCACTCTCTAAACATGGGGGATGAGCTTAGCACTATTCCGAAATGGAATCGTCTAGTGTTGAGAGCCTTGTCTCAATCCCAAGAGAGTCACGGGAATTCTCGAAAGCATCTGTGATATCCCTTTCCTCTTGAGTGTTCAAAAGATCATTTTGAAAATTTCTCTGATCTTAGCGAAGATTGTGCTTCATATGAAGACATCGAGTACGTTGAGGCATCACTTCCACAATCTGATGGTGATCCCCTTCTTGAGGAGTTCTCCGGTGAACTCACTCACATCAATCCACTCTTTGACTTCGAAGCCGATCTGGGAGAGACCGAAAGTCTCATTGATAATGATCGTTCACTCACTTCTTATCCCAACAGTCCAATTGAGAATGTTGATCACTTTGTTCCCGAAACATTCAAAGCTACTTTCACCAATCCTCTATTTGAATTCGACTCTGAATTCACTTTAATTTCTGAGAATCCACTCTTTGATACTCAGATTGAGGATAGTGATGGATCTACAGTGGAACAAGAATTCACAAATTCACATCATGTGAATGATTCTCTTCATGAGGAGTTCGCCGGTGAACTCACTCATATCATATCTCCGCTGGAGTATGATTGCGTGGATGGCAAAAATAATGATCGGGAGGAGAAAATCTCAATTTACATAGTTATGACAAATCTTCCCACCCTCCCAACCGAGATGCCTTCCAACCCTAAGAGCTCAACCAATAAAATCCAAACGAGTGCAACTGCACTTGACCCTGAGGAAGATCTTATCATGATCGTCATCATGATTTTCCTTCTTTTCTTCACCTACCCGGTGACTTCCTCTCTTCTTCACTCCTTCGAGTGACACTATCTTTGACCCCGGCATTTTCATTTACCATCCGTGTGAGCCGGGTGCGCTCGTCTCTCTTTATCTCATCGGTGTGGAACTTTCACGTGCTTCAAATGTTTATCCAAACATCTTGAATGAAAGTCCGATGGAGATTGTTTTTTTTCCACTTTGCTTCCCATGAACCATTAATTCGGGTCGAGTCAAGCTAGCGACTCGGTAATCAAAACAATAGCATGCCATATGGGTTTTCACCCATATTTCTGACTTCTTTCTATTTTCTACCACCCTAGTGTGGGGGGGTTGCCCACATGTTTAAAAAAAAAAAAAAAAAAATCATCTTTCAAATAATGGCCGTAGTATTTCCCTTTTACGTTCTTTGTTTCCGCATAACAGCCGGTACTTTGAATATTGAGGGCAATATTCATTTCTAAGTGTGGGGGGGAATTCTCACGAATTTCATATATTATCTACCCAATTCCCGCTTTTGGCCAAAATTTTTTTTTGGAGTAAGTGTTTTACACTTTCTCATTTGGTTATCAATCCGCCTTGTCTAATAGACTAAAGGATTGGCTAATCCAGGAGCAAACGGCTCTTGGTAAAGAATTCTCAAATCCGTTTATATGGCTTGCAATTTGCCCAAAATTGTATGGTTCTCAACTCACCATATCCTAAAAAGTGAAAAGTTGGCTAGCCCGCAAGGTTATGGCTTGTGGTAAAGGAAGTGGAAAATCCATAATTGGTAATCAGCTCACCAAAGATAATATTGATAATTTATCTAAGAGTTGGCTAGTCCCGAAGGGTACGGCTCGGTAAAGACTAATCAAATCCGTTGAAAGGCGGTGATTTGCTCAAAATCACATGGTTATCAGTGTACCATGGTTCTTACTTGAACTAAAACATTTGGCTACTCCCGAAGTGATGGCTTTTGGTAAAGAGATAAAATCCATCAAGTTTTCTCAAATCATTGCTAGGGACTAGCAATATCTCAGTGAGGGGGATTGATGAGTGTCTAAATACTCATCATTTTTGTACAATATAAACCTAAAATCATCTGAAAACACTCAAAAATGCTTCAAAATGATAAAAATATCACAAATCAGTGTTTTATGTGATTTAAATGCAAAAATATCAAAATCAGATGAAAAACATATCAAATTTGCAAAAATTGCAGTTTTAGCCCCCCAAGTTTCAAAAATTGTCAAAAACAGTCCCTGGTAAATCAAAATAAAGAAAAATGTCATTTAAGGTCCATGGGATTCAAAAGTTGTCAAAACAAACCTTTGAAATGTAAAATTGCAAAATTACAACTTTAGTCCCTAAAGTTTGAAAAATGTCATGTTTAGTCCTTGGAATTTTCAAAAATGGCAAATATGGTCCTTTAATTATTTGAGAATGACAAGTTTGGCCCTTGGATAATATTTCAGAAATCATAGCTTTGGTCCTTGGAGTTTCAAATTTGCACTTTTGGTCCTTATGTTACTTAAACACCAAATACAAACCAAATGGACCCTAGTTATTATCTTGGCCCAATCCAATACCCATCCAACCCAATCCACAAACCGAGTCAACCCAAAATCCAAACCCGGTCAACAAACCCAAGTCAAATAAAACACGCCCCGCCTCCTTCTCCCCACACTATACCTGCCACTCCATCTCCCACATCTACCACCCATCCCCAGCTCACCTTCACCTTTTCTTGTCCCCCACCTCATCACAACTCCAAGAAACAATTAATGATCCTTCAACCCCTTTACTCTACCCCTAAACTGCTAAAGTCCCTTTCCCGCCAAAATGCATCAAACGGCCATTATCTATCCTAACTCATCCAATGGCTCTAATTGAAGTGGGATTTTCTTAGTGGACAAGTGGAAGCAATATGGGTGTATATAAGTGAAGAAAGAGAAGCAAGTAGGGGGGAGTAGTGTAATTTAGTTTTACGTGTATCATTTTAATTTTCAAGTTGTTCGTTTAAGTTTTCAGCTTTTAAGTAATTTGTAATCAATCCGTGTGTAATAAAAACTTAATTCCGCCAATTTAAATCCTTGTATTCGAATTCAGTTTATGCAGTCTTTACTTCAAAAATCTCAAATAGGTCAATTGTTGTTTTAAGTTGTTATTTTGGATTCTTAAGTTTAAATAAGCTCATATATAGCTTATATAAGCCATCAGATATCTCCAAAATCAGTTTAGAGTCTTAATTCAAAAATCATAAAATCACTAAAAATTAGTTAAAATTCAAAAGTAAATGGTATCGAAGATCAAGATTGAAGCAAGTGTTGAATTTGGATTGTCGGGTTATAGAGCTTCTTAGGAAGCAATTGGTGTAATTTCGATCTGTGGTTCTCTGTTTGAGCTTGGACTCATTTTGTAAGGCATTTCTTTAAATTTAGCATTTCTTAGTTCAAGTGATTGAATAGTGTTGATTTTAGTTACAATATGTTTTATTATAGCTAATGTATGTTATTTAACAGATTATTTGGTTTACAAACTTATTTTAGTAATAAAAGTTTCAAAACAGCCTCTAAAAGGAGTGTTTGGTTTTGTAAGATAATCATCTGCAAGGCATTTGCAGTGGTTAAAAGTTGTTGAGTTATGCTTGTTTAGTCCATTTGAGCCTTTATCTGTCTTGTTCTTGCACCCACATTAGCTCAAAGTCAATTTTTGTGTAAACCTCCTTTGGCAGCTTTACTGTTGAAATTTTAAGGAATCATATTCTTGTTTTGTGTTTAGAATACTTAGATTTAGATTGCTTTAGTCTTATTCCTTCCATTAACAGCTATATCAGTCCTTAAATCTTGATCAAACCTCAACTTAGTCAACATTTTGGTTTTGTGAAAAAGTCAAAGTTTGCAAAGTGAGTTTTTGGGCCAACTAGAGTGATTTTTGTTGAACTCATTTCTGAGTCATTTTCTATGAAATTTGTTGTTTTAGAAAGTGCTTCTGGTCTATTTTAACATGGTCATTTTTTCCAAATTTTGTAAATTTTCTTTAAGACTCAAAAAAGCTTGTCCAAATGATGTCAAGTCCCCTGTGCAGGCAATCGTTGACTGCACATTGGGTTTGTCCAAGTTTTGCAGGTGAGTGTACAGAGCTCATAAGAGCTTATCATACCCTGATTTTTGGTACAATTGATCTCACCCAGTGTCTGCAGAGGTTCCAATTGGTAGTTTTAAGTTTGAGCTTATTTTTGAGCTTGTGCATAAGCTTAAAGTTAGTCCCCTTTCACTGTTTTTGGCCATAAGCTCATTAACATCAAATCTGTACTAGCTTGTATTCAGTAGCTGTAGCTTGTTGATTCTTGTTCCATTTCAGTTCTTTTAGTTTATTGTGGCTTCCTTATCAGTTTAGTAGCTTTTGGTGTGGTTTTAGCTTATCAAAGTGCTTATTTTTAAGCACTTTCCACTTCAGCTCTATAATCTTCCACATAGGCCCTAGTTTTTATATTTTTCTCAGCTGTAGAATAAGTTTTTAGATTTTCCCTGCAATTTTCATTAATTTTGGTCACTGTTTAGTATTTTTCTTATTTAAAATCAGTTTTTAATCATTTTAAATTAGCTTTAATTGCATTTAATTAAGAAAAAGTTCTAAAAAATAATTTTTCAATTTTAATAGTTTAAGATAAATATAAAAAGCTTAAAAAAGATTTTTCCTTATTTTTCTCCTTTTATTTGGTATTTTTCACAATTTAAATTAGTTTTAAATAGTAATTAATTAATAATAAATACATAAAAAGTCTAAAAAAATATATTTTCAGTTTTAAAATTAGTTTTATAATATTTTAGATTTTTCTAAGTCTTAATCTTATTTTTCTAGTATTATTTCATATTTTCTTTTATTTTAGAGTATTATTAAATAGTTTAAATTAGTTTTTAATTAATAATAATTAATTAAATAGTTATAAAAATAATTTTTCTTTTCTAATAATTTTCTTATATAATTAGGATTGTAAAAATGTATTTTCTATATCCGTAGGTATTTTCCTTCTTTATTTTCACGTTTTTATTTGTACGTTTACGTTATTTTTATTTAAACGTAAGTTTTAGGTTTTAAACGTTCATCACTTTAAATATAGTGATAGCGTTTATTTAATAGATTTTATCTTTTTAATTTTCTTAATTTGCATTTAAGTCGCTTTTATTTATTTCCTTTTTCAGTAGTGTAATATTCAAATCCTAATCTTTTCTGATCACTATCATTAGTGATCATTCTATCGTCTGATCTAGTGCTTGCACACCATTGAGTCTCCGTGGGACATAACGACCCGGGAATTCTCTATATTCTCCTGGACTTCATTGCATTTGTTTCCGGGCTGTTTTAAGTTTGTTACGGTTGACCATTCACAAGTGGTCGGCTTGCGTGATAAAGCTTGACGGTTCGGGACAGATCAATGGCATCTTTTCTTGATTCTTCTGGTGCAAAAGCTTGCTCCGATCTAGTTAATTACCTGAAATTTAATTCAACGCAAAAACTATCCCATTAACATAAACAATATCATGTTCACTAAAAAAATTGTTAATTATATGTATTAGGGAAGAAAATGAACACCCCAAGATTCTTGTTTGCTTCTGCTTGTCTTAGGAAGACTGAAATATTTGCTGATGGTGTAGATGAAAGTGGAAAGGTCGGGGTCTAGTTCTATGACAGTGAGACTGGGGAGACACTTTCTAGCCTCCCAAGTCCCTGAAAAATGAGTACTTGGGTGATGATGGATGGAAACTTCTATGTAATTTGTGGCAGTGGAGGGAAAGATGGAAAGGCGCTGTCATGTGGTGAAGAAGAGATTTGTTCTTTATTTTACTGTATTTGGTGTAATAATTATCTTGTGATACTTCGTGTTTATGGGTTTATATTTCACACTTACATTTTACTGGAATATATAGGATTCAAAAAGGAAAGCTCGTGGAATGAAGAGTGACGTAATTCCACAAAAAGGTGTAGATTGGCGGAACACATGACCCCGTGCCTCGCCATTGTCCACCCCAAAAGGAATAGCTCCGACAACTCTCCTGGCCTAGTGGGGCACCAACTGAAGTGAGCACGAGCCAAGAATCAGACCCATGAGCTCTTATTCCACAAAGTCTCTCCATTGTGTTCATAGGGTTTGCGGAGGTGGGTACCTATCTGAAGCAAATGCCAAGGATGGAACTTGAACCTGGGTCTATTGACTTAAGTACAAATGCTCCAACCATTAGACTAATGCACCAGTGGTGAAGAGTGACGTAATGGAGCATGGTGGATACACTAATATCGTTTTTCTTACCACATTGCCAGATTCACATTCACTCTTTCTTTTGTAGTTTAATACGAAAAGCCATTCAACTAAACTGGAACAATCTGCAGGTAACCTATGAAAAGTTTCAGCATGGAAGTTCAAATTAACACAAAGTGAATAAAAACAAGCCTTCACTTGGGAATCCAACCGAAACCAGTAAATTTTTTTAGAACGGCACCACACTTGAAATCCGACCCCCGAGTTAAACCATCCAAAAGGGCAGGCCCCGGGACCCGAACCACTAGAAGAGACCCGCGAAGGAAAACCCCTACAACTCACGACTTCGCACTAGGAGGAAAACCTGGATTTTTTGTCTCTTGTAGAGTCGAACCCTTGCTAAGCCAGTTGGTTTCAAAAAAATAGTATATGATGCAGATTTACCCTAACACCCCTTAAATGTTGTAGAAAACTATTGCAGCAACCATAGCCACACATCCCTTAAAGTTGCACATTTGCGGCTAACATGCCAAACACCCATAAAAATTATGTTGCAACAACCATACCCAATAATTTGCAGTACACAGAGCCAAACACCTCGTAAACAGATTTTGCAGTAGACACAATTAAACACCCCTTATTTTGAAATTGTTGTAGAAGATGACCCAAACACACCTTATCAGAATAATATTCGCTCACTATATGTTTATTTATACATTTGTTATTTTAGGGATTTTACTAGTTATAAGTCTCATGCACGCACGGAGTTTACACATTAATCAAAATTATTTTATAATTTTAGTTTAATATACGGGCATATAAGAATTTGCCCGTGTTTAATTTTTTGTAATTTTGCACGGGTTTAACCATAACTTTTTCATTATGTATAAATAATGATAAATATTTTGTAAATATTTTTGTTGGATGAAAGAATTAACTTTACTTAAGTGACATGGGTGTTGTTTAAATTTAACTTTTGATATCATGTTGTACACAATAGGAAGTTTAATAGAACATAATGATCGTTGATGAAGTTAAAATTATAAAGTTTTTAAAAAGGTTTTTATCCTTAGAATAGCAACGAACTTTTCAAATATACCGATTAGGTACGTGAACTTTTTTGCGCTCCGCTTATTGTTACGCACTTTCATGTTTTGTTCTAATTTGCACCGACGTTTACAGGCTAATGGTTAAATTTTTATTAAACAGAAAAAAGTCTATGTGGCACATTTGATATTTGAGTAAATCGCATGGATCGTACTTCTGGTTTGTCCTAAAATTGCACCTGTTGTCCTTGGTGGGTTCATATTGCATTGATAGTCCATAACTTTTGCAAAAAATTACACCCATAGTCCTTAGACTTAACTTCCATTAACTTGCTCCATTAAATTTCTCATGTGACATGTACATGAGGGTGGAATAGTATTTTAGCAAAACTTTAATACTTTCTAACGATATTTGTATCACTTTAAAATTTTCCAAATAAATTCACAAACTTTTACAACAGCTAAACCTTAGTAAAACTATCTTTTTCAAATATAAACCTAATTATTTAAAAAATATATGAACTTTTTTTTTACTTAAAATTGTTTTTAAATTTTTAAATTTTAAATCTTTATAAAAGTTTTTTTAAAAACGAAACTATTAAAATTTTATGAGATAAAAATAATTTATAAAAAGCTGTTAATGTACCTAGAAAGATTTGAAAACTTTCTTTTTTGTAACTATCAAAAAAATAAAAACCTAAAAGATTAGAAACAAGTTAAAATAGTGTAAACTTTATATAAATTTTAAATTACTTAAAAGCAATGAATACAAAAAAGATTCGTTTTGCTTATTTTTATAACTTTCAAAAAATTCTTACTTTTCGCCATAAATTTTAGTTTTGCTTTTAGATATTCGTAAAATTTATAAAACATTTTGGTTGTTTTAACTACGGAGTAGTTTTTAATTTTCAAGTTTTTAATTTATGGATAGTTTAAGTTATTAAAAAAGTAAATTTCAAATTTTTCTAGGATCATTAACAGCTTTTTATAAATTGGTTATATTTTTTAAATATTTTATAAAGATATTTATTTAAATAGATTTAAAAATTGTTTTTTAATTAAAAAATTATACTTTTTTTTGTAATTAAAAAAATCCTATTTTATTTAAAAAAAATTGTTTTAGGGATGATAGATGCAAATGTGTAAATTTTGTTTTTACAATTCTGCTTTTATTTTAAAATATTTTGCAAATTCTATTTCTAAATATTTTAGTATTTCACACAACTATTAGAGACTGTAGAAGCAATTGTGGACAACCACGAGGACAATATATGTAATTTACTCTCAATATTTAAATAAACTTATGTTAGTGGAAATCCTAAGTCCATGTATAATTAACGTAGTTGGTTCCGGTAAAACAAGTTTCATGAGAAAAAGTAACACAAAACAAGAAAGTATGTTACCTTAAGTGGAACAAAAAAAAAGTTCATATGGTATATTTAAAAAAGTTTGTTGCTATTCTATAATTAAAACCCTTTTTAAAATTGTTTTTCTAGATACCTTATATAAACTTTAAATAGGAATTACATAAATTGTTGTTATAAGTACAATCATTTATACTTATTTTCATGTCACACTAACTGTGTTTATATTTGATATTAATATTCTCGTTAATAATTATTTAGCCATACTAAATTTTTCAAACTCGTGGTTAAACTTATAAAAAGAAATCACATGATTTCTCATTGAACGCATATAGTAAAAAATTTTGAATATCGTTACTTAAACTCATAAAGAAGAATAATATGAGTTGTTCGTATACGTAATCTTGTGTAATTATTTACATACACAATAGCTCCTTTTATTTGATATTTATAATCCCCTGCATAACATGTTGTATTTTTAATACAACTATGTTGTATTCTTAATACAACTATGTTGTAATTTCAAAATATGAAGTTACGGGACATAAAGTGTGAGTGGTATTTGTTGATTTTTTAAAGTTATTAAAACACGTGAAAACTTATAAGTTTACACTTAACTCCGTATAATATACTTAAAAGTCAACCACTAAAGTTTTATTAAATACTATCTTTTATAAGTTTTTGTGTTTACAAATTTGACTCCTATATTTTTGTATTTTTTAAACCACCAAATTTATCCAAGTTTAACCAATAGTTTTCAATTTGAACTCCACTTCGCTAATAAGAATGCGCGATTTTGTCATGTGTCTTAATAGCAAAAAAAATTTCACGGTAAGATTTTTTTAGCAAAACATTTTCAAATTGATATAATTATCAAAGATTGTCGTTAACAATTAATATATATTATTATGTTTTGGCGAGTGGTAAAATTTTGCTAACAAGATTCTTCTTAATGTGATTTGGTTCTAACCAATGTGAGTGTTTGTTAGATTTTCTAATATTATATAGTCTAGCAATCAAATCGAACTTTATATTCTTCTTAAATTAAGATCTCACTTTTGGTATCTTGTTGAAAAGGAGGTCTACGATGTCATGAGGTATTTTTCATCCATAATGACATTCCTAAAGGGTGTAATTCATCATTTATTGCGCTAATTCCTAAAACTCCAGATGCAAATCTTGCTAAAGACTTTAGGCCTATTAGTCTTATTGGAAGCATATATTATATAATTGCAAAAAATTTGACGAACCGTCTGGTTGGTGTCTTGGGGGGTATTCGCGTTCATTGCGGATAGACAGATTTTAGATGGGCCATTTATTCTGAATGAAGTGTTTCAATGGTGCAAGAAAATAAAAACGAACTTTAATTTTTAAGGTTGATTTTGAGAAAGCTTACGACTCGGTTCGGTGGGATTTTCTCGATGACGTCCTTAGTAAGTTTGGATTTGGGGATAAATGGCGTAAGTGGATTGAATGTTGTCTTCACTCTTCCAGAGGATCTATTATTATTAATGGCTGCCCAACGAAAGAATTTCAATTTGGCAAAGGGTTAACACAAGGTGATCCGATGTATCCTTTTTTGTTTATCTTGATTATGGAAAGCCTTCATCTTTAGTTTCAGCGGGTGGTTGATGAGGGTATGTTTCACGGTATTAAATTAGGTGGTTTGGTGAATTTATCGTATATGTTTTATGCGGATAATGCGGTTTTTGTTGGTCAATGGAGTGAGAGCAACATAACTACCTTAGTTCATGTTCGTGAGTGCTTATACAGGGTGTCCAGGTTAAAAATTAACTTGAGTAAAAGTAAAATCATGGGGATTCACGTGGATAATGTCAAAGTTTCTAGGGCGGCAAGCCAACTTGGTTGTCTTGTTCTTAAGACTCTGTTTCTGTATCTTGGATCTTTTGTGGGCGGGGCTATGCACCGATTGCAGGCTTGGAATGATATTGTTGATCGAGTAAGGTGGCGTCTTTCTAAATGGAAGATGAAAATGTTGTCGATTGGAGGAAGACTTACTTTAGTTAAGTCGATGTTGGTATCTATGCCTATATTTCACATGTCTATGTTCAAAGTCCCTTCGGGTATTCTTTGTACTCTTGAATCGATTCGTTGTCACTTTTTTAATGGTCATGATGTTTCTAGCAAGAAGGCTTCATGGGTTCAATGGAATAAGGTTCTAGCTCCTAAGGATAAAGGCGGTCTCGGAGTATCGAGTCTTTACGCTTTAAATAGAGGATTGATGTTTAAATGGGTTTGGAGGTTTTTGACTCAAGATACATCGTTATGGGCAAGGGTTATCGAGGCTATTCATGGGGACGATGGTAACATTGGTGTGGGTACGAGAAGTGGTACTAAATCATGCTAGATGAATATCATAAATGAAATTAATGCATTGTCGAAAAAGGACATTAATTTGATGAATTTCTTGCGGATTAAACTGAAGAACGGAGAATCTACATTGTTCTGGGAAGACGTTTGGTGTGAAGGAGGAAAATTAAAAGATAGATTCCCTCGAGCTTATGCTCTTTAATCAAGCAAAACGATTACGGTCGGGAGTAAATTAGTGCAGCCTAATTTAACTTACTCATTTCGCAGAACACCGAGAGGAGGTGCTGAGCAAACGCAAACTGATGAGCTTGCCGCTTTGATGCAGCCTGTTACTTTAGCACCTATTTCGGATCGATGGACATGGACGTTGAATAGCTCACGTGAGTTTTAGGTGGCATCGTTTAGGACCTTGATCGATGTTAAAATTCTTCCGGAGGGTGATCATAAGACCATATGGATTCGTTATGTGCCAATTAAGGTTAATACTCATGTTTGGAAGGTAATGACGAATTCTTTGCCTATTAGATTCAACATTTCGAGACGCGGTATTGACATTGATTCCATCACTTGCGCAAACTGTGATATGGGGGTGGAGACAACTAGTCATTTGTTCTTTACATGTGACATGGCTCAAGAAGTTGCTTAGTTAATTACTCGAAGGTGGGACGTTCGAGACATTGAGATGGATTCGTATGGAAGCTGGAAGATTTGGATGGTTAATCTTCGAATGCCATCTAAGAATAAAGAGAGGCTAGTAGGTGTGTTCTATGTGATGCGTTGGCTCTTATAGGCTTTCCGAAATAAGAAGATTTTTTAGGATAAGGCTCCGTCTAAGGCGATGTTTTTTGACAATGTTATTTGTAAATCTTTTTATTGGTGTTGTTTTAGGAGTAAAGCCTTGTTTAGTTGGAATGATTGGCTTAAGAACCCATCCCTCATTTCTTTGTAAATTGCTAGCTTCTTGCTAGTTTCTTAATAAAATCGCCGTTCAAAAAAAAATGGTTAAATAACTATGATTGAGTACTTGCATGAATACTACATAGTAGTCACCATCTTTCTCATGTAACAGGTTCATATGTCACTTATAACAACAAACTTTGATGTAATCCAATCTAATATATGGCCATTCCCTAGCTCCTAGTGTGGAAGAGAACTCTAATCCTATCACGACATTAACATTTGAAGGAGGTGCGTCTCTCTCAGTATGAATCTAGTGAAAAGAATTATTAGAATGAGAAGAGTGAGAAAACATTATAGCCACATATTTTGAACAAGGAAAGAGAAATAATGGAGAGATATATCTATTTTTGTGGGTGCATCTAATATTTGTGGTTGTGGTTTATTATCACTCATATATTTCTCATTTGATCTCAATTCGTTGCTATTAATATGATACGATAATAATAGTTACAAACTTAATATATGAACCACTGTTTATATTTGTCACATTTAAGAAGATCAATTGGCTTGCACCATTATATTTCATATGTGGTGGTTTAAACGTTGACATTATGGTATGATTATTGCATGTGATATCACCCCCTTTAACCGAGTATAAGGCATTAGAAAACCATCAAAGTTAGTCTAACCTCTTGCTTCTAATATATTCAAGGATAATTACATGAAAGTGTAGCTAACTTGTTGCTTTTTCGAGTAGCCACATTTTTTTGTGTTTTTTGTATAAGCATACTATTGAACTACAACTAATTTTTTATTTTTTTTTTTATTTTTTATTTATTTATTTTTTTTTTGTGACCATTTTCCTCTCACTTTTTAAAAGGTGATAAATGAAAGTGTAAACTTCATATTTCTACACCTGAATTTTATACGACCAACAAAAAATGTTTTTACATATTATATTTGATATCCATGATTTTTATCATATCAATATTATGCAACCAACAAAAAGTGTTTAAAGATTAAATTTGATACCCATACTTTTTATCATATAAGATGGATCCAATAATTAGGTGGTTTACTCTATAAATTATTTAGTCAAATAAACTAAGATATAAATTTATTTTTAATATGCAAAAAATATACAAATATATTGGTAATAAATGTTTAGTTTGGTATCCTTATAGTATAAAAAGTTACATATTGCGTTTTTAAAAATATTGGGGTGTATGTGAAAGTAATTATATTCTTAAGGGGAGGTTAATGTAAACATTGAGATGAGGGCAACACTCAGATAAGTTAGGGTTTTGCTATTTATATGAAGTGAATCTTCTTTCAGTCTTATTTGTGGTTGTGGCCTGCAATGACTAATATATTTTGCCCCAATCCAGGTATAGTCCCACATGTATCCAATCCAAAGTAAGTAATTTTCATACTTTAGTTATTTGATTGTGTTTAGAAATAGATCCACAATCTAATGATCATTTGAGGTTTATCTTTTCAACATGATGTTTCATTTTTTGATGCCTGAATTCTGTTATGTTTTCATTTCTGACATTTTTGATTGATCTAATGTTTGTGCAGTCTATCAGGATCGGGTTGCAACATGATCATTGTTCATAGTATTTCGAGCTACACACGTACACTGGTATAACCCATCTGTACCTTGCTATGTAGCTATTTTAGATTTTGCATCTGTTTAGCGTTATATGTTTAGGTGTATTCTATAAGCTAAAGTCATCATGTTTTTCATTCATGGGTAAAATCTTTTATTTGTTTTTAAAGAAAAATAAGATGGTAAATAAGAACTACTGCTGATGCAAGTTTTATGGACCTATGGTGATATAACAGCTGTCATGTGGTGAAGAATATGATTTTCAAGCTAAGAAATGGCGACAAATTCCTAATATGTTGCCTGGAGGTGGTACAGGTTCAATGGCTCCACCGCTACTTGCAGTAGTGGCTAATGAGTTATATGCTGCAGACTGCTTAGGTATGAAAGTGCAAAATGTTTGGGTGAACATAGGAAGGTTACCCGAAGGGGCTAATAGCATGGGTGGATGGGGAATTGCATTCAGGGGATGTGGTCGTACATTTCAGGAGTCAGAATCAGGTTTTCTAAAATCCTTGCACCTGCACCTAAACTTAGAGCCCCAACACAAGAGTTTTGCCAAGAAATTAAACATGTAAAAAAAAAATATACAAGAACCGGGTGAATATATATATTATGATGACCATATCCATTATCTTTTGGATAAGCTAACTCGTGTATACTATTAGTTGAAACTTCTACGGATCAAATTAATCCACTGGGATGTTATAAGGAAGAAGAGAAGGATTGATCTGTCGTATAATCTTGAACCTTTAGACACCTTTCAGAAGATTGATATTCTGATCCGAAGGTGAGTGTTAAGAAAACTGATCAAGAAGGAAAAAGAACGCTGCAAAATACTCCGTATGTCTTAGTGCTCGAATTCGACATACAACACAGTTTTTCATAGTGATACTATCATTGTTATAATGTTTTGTGATTGTGAAGAAACTTATGTATACAAATTAAGAACAAGTATAGGATATATGTAATGAAAATTGTTAGATACAAATTTGTTTTTAATGGTAGTTGTGTTACCTTTTGGATGGTCGGCATGGTTCTTTTCATATCTTGTATTGATCATTTCCCTATTTGTGCTTTTTGTTTTCAGACTGGGGTTAATTTGATTAATTAGCATTATAAAGCAACAAGAACATGTGTCTTGATGACCTGAGTATTCAAACAAATTTATATGTTGTTAGGCATCTGACATTAACCGGTACGTACGGTAGTGTACTCTTGTAGAGGGTTCCGGCCCGTTGGAGATGAAGGCACCTTGGAGACTCTCAGAAAGTTGCTGGTTGTGCAACCTATGCATCAACAACACCAGATGACAGGAATAATGAGTATATTATCATCCCAGCCTTTCTATTCAGGATATGTGCATCTGATGACGTCTCAAGTGGCTCACAAACAAGGTTTTGGGTGGCAGATCCACAAAGAAAACAAAGCTACCGTACAGCAATTTTTCGCCGAAATCAGAATCAAAAGGCATGTTTTCTAAGTGTGGCTGCGTAATAATAAAAACACCCACCGTTATTAGCAAAAATGGCTATGCATTTTATGCAGAAATGTACTGTATATAAAAATTTTCGTTAACGGCTACTATACGGTGTAGTGAGTTGAATATCAATTTATTTTTCAAGTATTTTAAACTCAGATTTTCCAGATCCCGCACATACAAGGAATCGGTTATGTATAGAGAAAATATGTAAAGAAGAATTTTAATTACCATTAGACCCGCCATAAATGGATCAAATAACTGAGCCATTCTCCATCTCGAATTGCCCCACGATTTTGCCAAAACAGTGAGATCTGAAGAGAGACTACTAATAACCGAACCACCTTTCGCTTAATTTGGAATAGATCTATACTTTTTAATTCATGCCCGTGGTTTAATGTCCATTCCGGTGTTTGTAAACTCATTCAATCTAGCTTTCTATTGTATGAACTGAATCGTTGTATATTAGTCACTGTAAAACTATTTTCGTCCGTTGCAAACATGTTTGTGTTTGTCCATAGCATTTCAAGCTTCATTTTTTTGTTAGTTATTGGTTTTGGACATTGAACTGTAATATGAAATCATATGTAAATCTTGGTTCTTTTAAGTTATTCTCTATATATTTGAGTTTCTTTTTTTTTTTTTTTTTCATTCATGAATGCTGAAGTTTGTGGTTGACGAATATGTTGTTTCCGAGACAATGACGAGCCAGGGTGAGTCCCAGGACACCTATGGATTTTTGTGTTTTAGTGTAAATTCTTGTAAAAAATCCTAAACTTGTGAAATGCAGCTGGTTCATAAAACAGATGTTTGTAGTAATGTTTATTTTTCGTATATGCGCCGGATCATTTTTAGTCCTAGTTCCGTCACATTCTGAGATATCATATGTGTCTATGGTACTATAATGTTAAGATGTTAAATCATGTTCATGTTAAATACTGGGCGAAGTAAATGTTCTTGGGAGCTAGTTGCAAATACAGTTTAGTAGTAGACTATATATAGATACTATATTTAATTCATAATATTGTTTTGCGCAAGTTTACACATAATTTCTTGGTACTAAAAAACTTCAAGAACTACACAACTAAATCAAATATTTAGTATGTTTTGTAGTTTAACTTTAAAATTCAGCATTTGATGTTTGGTTCATCAATGCACATCTTATTTGCAGCGGGTAACACGACCTTTTCTGAATCCATAAATAGGTCATCTGGAGAGCAATTAAAGCTTTATAAATGGACACCAGATAACAAAAGCTAATTCACTAGTTGAGAACAGCCATCCAAAAGATTAATCGCCCTGAATATCCATCTTAAACCGATCATTCGTTACAACAGTAATGCAATTGGCATTAAATAAGCTGCTACTTATATCACAGTGCTCATTATCGTCCCTTTTATACACCCCATTAGTGAGACTTATGTAAAAAACCCATGCGGACACGACACCCATTATTTTTTTTATGCAGACATATCCAAACACCCATTAACTGCTGCTGCAGCTTGACCCAAACACCCCTTAAAATGCTGTTGAAGCAGCTAGACATAAACACCACTTAAACTGCTGCAGCAGCCATAGCCAAACACCCCTTAAAGTTTCATATTTGCAGCTGACAGACCCAGAAACCCATAAAAATGCTATTGCAGCAACCATACCCAATGAATTGCACTACACAGACTAAAACATCCCTTCAACGGCTTCAGCAGTAGACAAACTTAAAAACCCCTTATTTTGATATCGCTGCAGCAGATGACCCAAACACCCCTTATTAAAAAGATATTCTGTCATTATATGTTTGTTTATACATTTGTATAAAATTGCATAGATGTTTAGAGGGTGTATTATCACTAGCAATTAATGTGTATTATTATGTTCCGATCAATGTTAAAATTTAACGAATAAGTATTAGATGTTAATGAAGTGTTCTTCTTAACGTGATTTGGTTCTAACCAATGTGAATGTTTGTTTGAGTTTCTAATCTTATACAATCTAGCAATCAAATCAAACTTAACATTCTTCTTAAATCAAGAACTCATGTAATTAAGTGGTTAAATAACTATGGATGATTATTTGCGTGAATACTACGTAAGAGTCACCATCTTTCTCATGTAACGACTATTGTGTATATTTGGTGACCATTCAACCTCTCTCATTTTAATAGGAGTGTTGATAACTAGAAGTGTAAACTTCATATTGTTACACCTGAATATTGTGCAACAAAGACTTTATTCACATTTTACGGACTTATTACGGCTTACAGAATTCGGAGACAAAAAATGTTTTAACAGATTATATTTGATATCCATGATTTTTATCATATTAGAGGGATCCAACAATAACTATGTTATTTACTCTAATAATTATTTAGTCAAATATTTTATTTATATAATAAAAGAATGGGGCAATTATAGATCCGACCCGGTCGCTCGAAGTGGCAATACTTTCTAGACACGTTTTAGGGCCTTTCTCTAAATAGACTGAGCGACTTGCGACTTTTCTACTTTTAATATCAAAGCGCCACGTGTCACAAAAAAGTTTATTCCACAAATGATTATTCCTGCCCTTTACCAGCTAGTGTTTTTGTGCGACCTAGATCCAGCGAAATTTTAAGATTCGAGCGACCTTCTATTTTGTTTTTTTCTAAAAAAAAAGTCAAACTTCATAAAATATTATTTTATTCATTTAGCGCCTTCCCAATGTTGAGCAACTTAAGCGAAATACTTTGATCGACTTTTTTTACTTTTCACTTTTGTACCTTTTTGTACTTTATGTCATTTCACTTTTTAAAAGTAGTGATTTAAAAATACATTTTTAAGTACTGTTTAAAATCTTTTTTTTCACCATTAATCTAGCGAATTAGTAAAACGATTAAGCGATTTTTCATACTTTAAGCGACTAGATCTACTTTACCTTCTTGGTTTTCACACTTAAAAAAAAAAAAAAAAAAAACGTAGTACAAAATAATCCCACAAACCAAGATCCTTGAGGTTGGTAGATTTTATATCTAATCATTTATTCATTCGCTAAAAGTTTTAATTTATTTTTTGTCATAAGCCTTGTGTTTTAGATAAATGTGAAAGACATGGCAAGAAAACTTTCCATCCACCTAGTTGGATATTATCTAGAATCCAAACAAGATGAGGAACTTTTCAAATACTTATTAGCCGGTGTACGATTATTGCATACATTATGTGACCTTGCATCTTGTCGTAGGCGACTTAAGAAGGTTAGTGAATTTGTTCTTAAATTTGTTTATTTATGTTATCTCTTTTTTTCCCATTGGGATATATGACATTTTCGTAATGTTAGCTTATAAATTGCTTGGATTTTGTTGTTGTCATAACCATTCCTAAATAACCCAAGCTGGGCGGGTTAGGCGGTTTGGAAATGGGTCAAGATGGGTCAGGTTGAAATGGGTCTGTTTTAGTATGGTTCGGTTGACACACGAGCACTTTGTCTCGATGTATATTTGTTCATTACAAATTAATATTGATTACAAAAGTACTATTATTACAATAACAATCTAAAACTTAAATGAAATGATTTATGAAAACACGACCCAGTTTGACCCGTTCAGAAATAAAAGATACTTAGATTACGGGTTACAAAATGACTCAAAAGGGAGACAAAACTATGTTCTAGTGACTCAGATACAAGAATAAAAAATGACTAAAACTGGGCAAATGAAAAGTAAGTTGGTAGTTTATCCACAAAATACCCAAACTAATAGCTTCATATTAGTCAGCGGTTAACAATTAAAATTATGACAAATGGCGATGTTATAAACTCAGATGCATCCGTTATGGGGGTCATAAATTCTTTTGGTAGAATGGCAACTGCTGAATTGGATCCACAGGAGGAAAAACAGCCAAAGAAAAGGAAAGGGGGCCTTATGAATGACATTCAAATCGCCATGAGTAAAAACGCTTTAAAGGATGAGCCTGATATGCATTGGAACGCTGAAACTCGAAAACTTTGGGCGGAAAAATCTTCTTTTGTAGCTCGAAATACTATGAACAATGATCATGTTGCGACCCCATCCTGATGGACTGCCGAAACATTAGATCAATCAAAAATGTCAGAAATGAATATATAACATAATTCAGGCTTCAAAAAATGACACAACGTGTAGAAAAAATATATCTCGAATCATTAGATTGTAGATCTATTTCAAAACATAATCAATTAACTAAAGTATGAAAACTACTTACTTTGGATTGGAGACATGTGAGACTATGCCTGGATTGGTGCAAAATATATTAAGAGTAGTCATTGCAGCCACCTTAAGACAGAAACAAGATTAACATGGTATTTATAGCAAAACCCTAAGTGGCCCTAGTTTCAATGTTTACATTAACTTCCCCTTAAAAATATACATACTTTCACATAAATCCCAATAACTTTAAATATGAAATATTAAACCTTTTTATGTTATGAGGGTACTAAAATAAACGATTGTAAACGACATATTTGTATATTTTTGCAAATTTAAAATAAATTTATATATTTGTTTTACTAGTTTTAGTGCCCGTGGCAGTATGGCACACACGAGATTCAGAGTATGAATACTTTCAACAATTATATCTTTAATTTTCATTTTTTTAATTTCATAGAATATATGGAGTATATGATGCAAATATATCATTGTTTAAGCTTAGAAATTTCTATACTATTTTAGTCCTTGTATTATTTGTGTATTTTTTATTTTTGTTTTAAAGTGAATAGAACAAACCCAAATAGTTGATAATTTGAATATTGTTTGGTTCTGTATTCGGTAAAAGAATGAGCCTTATCCGTCAATGTTTTAGGCCAAATTGTGATAAAATTATGATAAATTGATTTTGATACCAAGAGTAATGTCATTTCCCACTTCAAATATAATGGTCTAAAGCTTACACTTTTTGAAGATCTAATGACTCTTTTGTGCAACACATGGATGCAAAATGCCGAACCACTCTTTTTGTGTAACTTTTTATAAATATTTAGTGTATTTTATCATAGCGTTTTGAAGATCTATTGGCCTGCAAAGACATGATGACAAAAAAATAGACAAGAAGAAAAAACAAGCATTCAAAAGGAAGAGAAAATAGTTCTCAGGCTTTCCTTGCCACTCAAGGTGGTAGGTCAAGGGCGCACACAAGCACAACAAACAAATATAGATAATAAAAAAAGATAACATTAAACCACCAACAATCAAAAATCTCAACTTCCAATTTCTCAAACATATCCTCCAACAATCGTTTGCAAGAAACTAAAGACTGAAAGAAAGAGAAGATGTTAGAGGTGTTACAGGGTACGCAAAGAAAAATAACAGTGGAAACTAGACTTACTACACCATTGATTCACTTAGTCAAGGGATATAGCAGATACGAACGAACCAATTATCCTAGATCCAAAAAACCAGCAAACCCTAATTTCTCAAAATTAGGGAAATCACCCAGATTCACTTTCAATCATACCAAAAACACCAGTTCTATCGATTAAAAACACTTAATCGTTTAAAGAAGCCCTTAAAATATAAAAGCCCCAAAGATTACCCAAACCCTAATTTTCTCAAAAATTAGACGTTTGTCAAAAATACTTTTAGATCCGAACAATTAGACTATAGATCTATCAATTAACAAAGGTTAATCAAAATATAACTAAGTAATTTTAAAAAGTTTAAATTTTGTGAATCCCTAATTTTTTAAATAAATTCACAGAGCAAGAGAGATTGTATTCGCACCGATTACATGAAGAAAAATAGATGTAGATACTTTTATTAACTTAAAAACAACTATTAAAACCAAGACTGTTCCCAAACGTAATCCAAACAACACAAATCACTCATAACTTTAACAATCCACAAGAAACAATAACAGATGAATCAAAGTTTTGATCAAGATGATCAAAATACAAACTATCATTTTTTTGTGAGAGAGAGAGAGAGAGAGAGTTGTTAATAAATAAGCAGCCGAAAATATGGCTTATATACAACTGATCTCAACCTTTGACATATTGCACGTTCAAGTCACTCCAAAGTTTGCTAAGTAGTCCCTCTGTGCTATTCCTTTATTATTCTCAACTTATGTCTTCCTAATCATCTTCACAATCGGCATAAGTATTCCAACAGCATCCTTTGAGCTAAAACTGAAAAGATAAATGTACAAAGTTAGTCCCTAAGGATATTACTGAATAACATATTAAGCCCCTCAATAGTAAGTTTTTAGTGCATGTCAAAATTGGTTGGTCGGGTTGGCTGCCTAGATGAATTTGTAGTACGAAAGAATAAATCTTGATCACCAAAACCTAGTATAACAACTAATAACGTGTAGGCATACGTAGGAGTGTATTTTGACACCAAGTTATGCAATTTTTGTATTTTCATATTCGTATTTGCTCACGACTTTGCTATAAAGTTTATAAATAATGATATGTAGGAGTGTCTATCCATGAGATTTACATATATCATATGCAAAAGATGATTAAGATTTCCTTATTCTGAGTGAAATTTCCTTTACATAATTAGTCATGTTTAACTTTTGACGCAAACCATTGTTAGTGTTTATTGTTACAACAATATTGGCGACGTTTAATATACAAGGTCAATCGTTGTTAGTTTTTTATGACTACTAGAGATATCAACTACCAATTAAAATAAATCATTATTCCATTAAGGTCATTTTTACATCCTGTTCTTTAGATATGTGGGCTTTGCATCAATACTACTCATTATTATGTAGTTTGAGCTATTGTGTTACTTTTCATCTAACATTATAGTGTTTATCATAATACTAAATTATTTTTCTATTGTTTATTACTAAAATACTGAATTGTGTTGATAAGGATTTAAAAGGTACACTTTTGAGGGATCATTTAAGCCCTTAATCGACCACTTTTATATCCGTTACTGCTTAATTTCGTTCCTTTTCACCTTCTAGGTCTCTTGAAGGCAAATTGTTAGAATGACACTTATTCGGACGAAAAGGCGAATATATGAAGAAAATGGTCAAAGTCAAGATCAAGACATTCAAGCTGCTGGAATTGAAGGTGACGGCGTCACAGTCAAAGGGCGACGCCGTCGCAACATGCTCCAAAATTGTGACGGCTCAGTAACGAATTTGCTAATTTTAACCTGACGGCGTCAGGCTTTGAAGAGTAGGGCGTCGCAAAGATTTTCCTCCCCAGGCGGCCTAGATCCAGATTCAGACGGCGTCAGAAGATGAAGCCGACGGCGTCACAACCATAAGGTGACGCCGTCACAAAGTTGACGTGGTCAAGACGAAACCCTAATGGCGGCGATCCGACGGCGTCACATTTAAAGAGTGACGCCATCGCAAGTTGTAACTCTATATATAATATTCGAATTTTCAGACTTTTAGAGAGGTATGTGTGTATCTTAGGGTTCTCATACCCTATTTTACAACAAAATAAGTAATTTACTTCATTGATTCAATTATGTCTTCAATTGTATGTGTGTATGCTTGCATGTTCACCATGTCCAGCTAATTTACTTGTGTGTTTGCTTAGATCTATGAAACCTAGGGATTGAATATTGATTGGTTGTCTCTTATCGTAATTGTTATTGGCCTAGGATTGCAATAGGCCATCGTTGTATTTTTAATGCTTGAGTAATCTTTGTGAACATTAGTTTATGATCGCCTAGAGTTATTGTAGGCTAAAAATATAAAGATAACCTTAGAGTTAGTTTATGAATCCTAGAGATTTTGTAGGCAATAACCTTAATATAGTCTCAAAGAGTTTGACCTTAGAAGACACAACGTAAGAATAAGGACGTCAATTCAACCATCAATAGGAGATAACTAGGGAGTAATAGCATCTAGGTAAACACATCTTTAATCATCATACGAGCACACATCAATTAGACATAGACTACCTCTTAGCTTAGTTAATTAGACTAGATAATAGTAGAGTTATTAGCAAATCCAATACCCGAGATTCGTAATTTCAATTTTCTAAAAAATATAAAAAGATAAAAAATAATCTTTCTCAACCCCAACCTTAGCGTAGTAATTTCTCACTAGCATTCCTATTCCCTTAGAGAACGATATCAATCCCGAGGCTTACCCTAATACTACACTAAAACGATTAGGTTCACTACCTAGGTGGTTGAAATGTATTTTCGTTATTTTTCTTTCGAGAATTTACTATTTTACTATTCACATTTACTATTCATTTTCACTATTCATATCGTAAATATTTTTTTTATTTTACTATCATGACAAGATAAATAAACTCGACAAGTTGACGCGCACGTTGAATCCATTGAACCGTTTTTCACGAAACCGTGTCCGAGAACTACTTTAGGGTTAAACGTCATTCGGACATCCCGATAGTCCAAAAAACCATATAAACATTAAAAATATGTATTTCTACCATTTTATGACAATTCCACAAGTTTTGGACGTTTTTAACGCGTTTTTACCTGTTTCCAGCTTTAAGTTTGCACCCAATGAGACTTATCACTCATTTTACATTTTTAGATGGAGTATAATTATGAGTCTCATCATTCTGTAAGATTTACTTTTATGCTTAACAACTTACGGTTGGGAACCAAAACTTACTCTAAACCTCAAGATAAGACCAAGGCTTATCATCTAAGCCTTGTCCTTCATTAAAACCGACCTAAGAGTCACCATTTATGTGGCTTGATCCTAAGCATGCATCATTTTGATCATTACAAGTGTCCTAGCTTAACCATGGTTAATAATTAACCTAATATATGGTTAACCAAACTTACCCTCCTATAAATAGGAAGTGAAATACATCATAAACTCACTCACAAACTGATTTTGGTCGTTCATACCCTAAACCACTCACATCTTCCATCATTTGATCTATAAACTCGAAGTTTATGCAAGGAAGGATCTACTTCATCAAATCTCTACGTGATCCTCTTGAGTTTAAATCCACTCAAGTCACTTAGTACTTCATCACCAACTCTTCAAGTTTGCAAGGTGCCAAGGTGTGGAAAGCTAGCTCAATACAAAGTCTTACCCGATCAATCAAAGTCCTATCCTTACTAAGTTACTCCTTTCTATTTTGAAAGCCAAAAGTTGTAAGCAACTTATCACCACCATCATCTCATATTTATTATTCATAATCTTAACTATTTCATGCTATATATATAGTTACTATGTTGATTCATGATGTACATATACTCAATCACTTGTTTTAATTTACATATTGTCATAAAAGTAACAAACTAGAAAACTAGTCATATCCTATACATGTGAGACCATTAAAATCAGTAACATATGGACTATATAACTTACATAATATTATAGACAAGATAAAAAGGTAAACATAGCAACTTGAATCACCCGAAATGGACAAACAAGTCAAAAGTTATAGGCAAAGGTAGCGAAACCTAAACCACTGCCATATGGGACTGTTTGGTTCTTCCAAGTCATCTTATGGTCGAATCATAAAAAATAAAACACGAAAGTTGTCCGAACGAGATTCGACCTTGAAAACGCTTAAATAGGCCAAAAATCTTTCAAAATTGCCATAAAATAGTCTCACAACTATACTTTTGTCACACCAAAAGCAAAAAAAATGGCCATAAGCCAAGACCACGGCTAAATCAAGGATGAGTCTCAAGACCATGGTAGTCAAGACCAAAGTCCATCAGCCTCGAGGCTTGTTTGAAACGACGAGAACTTGTAAAAACAACCTTTATGTTATAACAATCTTCACTCAAAACATATGTTGTATTTACTAAGTGCTATAGTTTCTCATTTGAAAAACTGGATTTACGAATTAAAGCTCGAATTCCTATTCTATAAACCCATATTAAAGATCTTTCTATAAACATCAAATGAAAATTGAGAACGATGTTTTCCTAAAACATTATTCCAAACTTAAGTATCAATGCCGTAGAAGTCTTCCACTTATCCATATCCGTTAGTACTTAACGCATCAATGAGTTCTAGCCCACTTTTTATTACGTTTTACAAACCCTTGGGAGATACATGCTTTTATTTTAAACCAACACATTGCTTTCAAACTGATGCTTATCTCATTGTTTTATTAGCACTAAGTTACCGCATTTGGTTGATTGTGAATAGATCTATTGGGATTTGACGAATTCCGTTTGTGTTTGCCCGTTAGAGGCAAACAAACGCACTATATTTGAGTAACATTAGGTAAAATGGCAATTTTACCTACTAGGGCACGTACCAACAATTTCTCCAATAAAATTTGGAACACGTTAACGCCTTGATTGCACGATGCTTAGTCTAATAAATCTTTTTGTTTTCAAAACCTTTGTAAGTCAAATTAACTCACACTACCAACATAATGTTCAACCATCAAACAAACTCGAACCTTTGTGTTCAGCATGTATTTCAGTTAAAGTCGGATTCAGAAGCTATACATAAATAATTTATCATTCACAAAGCATCAAAAACTTTATATTGATGTGTTTTGTAATGAATGGAACCAACTGGGGTAAACTCTAATATATTTGAATGATAAGACGACTCTTTAGAGATCGTTTTCTATTATTATGACTGTTGTGCCATCAAGTAATACCCGTTTGAATTCGCTGCAGATACGATTGTGGGGTGTTACATGAAAAACTTGCTCGAAGAAAAGGAAGTTTCCTTTGACCGAATGCTGCTGTCGTATCGTTTAGGTCTATCTCGTTTAGGTTCCTTTGCTTGATTCCTATCAAGTAAGATTGTTTTCCCATTTTTTTAACTTCCTCGTAGTCTATCCCCCTTCTTCGTGACCTTTGTTAGTAATCCCATCACTTTTCATTATGGAAGGTGATAATCAACCACCACTCATCAACCCACCACCAAATGACCCACCAAAAGGCCGTACTCTTAGTGAATACTCAATACCAAGCCACCTAGGCTATAGGAACACCATTGAGCTTCCCGACCAAGCCCAAACTACGGCCCTTCGATCCGACACCATCCGGTTGGTGCAAAACGGACGTGCATTCCATGGACTTCGTTCCGAAGATCCTAATCAACATCTTAAGGATTTCCTTAAAATCTTCGATTCCATCGACCTCGATGCTACTACTCGGGAGACCACGCGCTTGCGTCTCTTCCAGTTCTCTCTACGGGACCAAGCTAGTAATTGGCTTGAGCGACTTCCCACCGGCTCCATCTCAAGTTGGGATGATCTCACCTCTCGTTTCCTTGCCCATTTTTTCCCACCGGGGAGAACTACTAAGCTAAGGAATGAAACCTTGATGTTCCAATAACGTCAAGGTGAATCTCTCTACGAGGCATGGACTCGATTCAAGGACTTACTCCATAGAGTCCCTCATCACGGCATCGATCTTTGGCTTCAAGTCCAACTCTTTTATGATCATGTCAACTTCCCAACTAAGCGATCCATCGACCAAGCGTCCGGTGGTAAACTTAGTGATCTCACCGCGGAAGAATCGTGGGGTATAATAAAGGACCTTGCTCTCTATGACAACGGAAGTTGGAATGACCTCCGTGAGTTGCCCAAAACCGTAAAGGCAATCTCCTTGCCTCCCATTGGCTCACAACCTTCCGACAGTAGGTTGCTCGAGCTTGAAGATCAAGTCAAATTCCTAATGAGCTCCTACAAAAATCCTAAGTCTTCACATCAAGTGAACAAAATCACTCTACCTTGTGAGTTGTGTAGTGGTCCCCACGACACTCGTGATTGCACAAGACTCCCCGAACAAGATTTTGCGGACTACGCCTCCACGCTTACCGACGGAGCGGGAGAGAAGTGGTACACTTTCAAGCCCGAACAAAACAACTTAGGAAACTCCTATAACCCCTCACGGAGGAATCACCCTAACCTTAAGTGGAACCAAAATTCAAATCCACCCCAAAGGTCATCTTGTCCACCTAATAGGTTCAACCCACCAAACACCGGGAACCCTACTAGTCTTGAGGCAATTGCGTCTAGATTCATGTCATCTCAAGAAACTCGATTGACTAATCTTGAAGCCGATTTCAAGCAACGACAAGGCGAGATGACAAACAAGCTTGACGCCCTCTTAAAAGCCTTCAATGACCGGGAAATTGGAGCACTCCCAAGTGATACTATAAAGAACCCAAAAGTGAATTCGATTTCATCGAATTCATGTTCTTGTTTACCATGGGAGAGTGCACAACCATGCCCCTCACACCCAAAGATCCACTCGGTAAATGCTATCAACACGGGTTCCAAGCGATCCCAAATGAGGTACCAAGGACCCGAACCATTGGTACAACCCACTCTTGAGAAACCCGTCAACCAAGAACCCAAACATAATCTAGAGGAGGAGTACAGGGAACTCCACCAAGAAAAACCAGTTCTTGAAGTCTTAGCTCATGCACCTTATTACAATGCTTTAAAAGAAAAATATGAGCGAGAACTAAAATTAGGAAAACATGGGTCCGCGTTTGTGCAAAATAATTTACCTAAGAAGTTAGATAATCAATTGGAGTCAAGTGTGCATATATTTTCCATAATCAATCAATGACAAAACTTGTATACTTAAAATCGGGTCATTGATTGAGGGAGAGAGTAATGTTCAAAATTTATGAATATCAGTCAAGCTGCTTCAACTTATTAAATTCTATCCCGGCTTTCATACTTGATGGGGTATCAATCTTGCATTTAATCCGATATGGTCTCATGTGCTGATTATGTGTTATATTTAGGATCTTGTTTGCTATCTGCTAACGGCTTCCTAGATTTTCATATAATTGTGGCCCAGTCATGCTTGTATTTTATCCTGATTTGTTTTTCAGTGTCTCTCGTATCTCTAAATGTTCATAAAATGATATGTAAGGGTCCAAACTGGATGTAACATGATAAATATAAATCTTTAAAAAAGTGAGGGGCTAAATTTGTCAATGCATGAATGATTATGTATATGAGACTGTGATTTGACAAGTTGTAGGGCCAATTATGCCAATTTATGAAACGATTTGGGATTATAAAAATGCGGTTTGTCAAACATAGCGGTCATTTTTGCCAATTACTGAAACTTGTATGTGGGAGTATAAATTGCTTTGCGTTTTGACCGGTCAAACACCTACCAACACAATCAAACTTTCAAACCTAGTTCTCTTAATTATTCATCATTGCGTTTTGATTCCCCTGTGGTCCTTGTGTGCTTTCATTTTAGGTATTTGTTAGTTTACAGGTTCAGTTCACTAGTTTAATATCAATTATTTCATCATTTGCCTAAGTCTTGCCTTTGATTGTCTTGATTAGGTCTTTCTAAGCTGATCCACCCTCCTTTCATAGGTTTGCACTATATTTTGGGTTTAAGTGATTGGGTTAGAATCTATTAATGTTGTGTTGCTTGATTGAACCATAATTTGTCTCCTCGGATCTGGAAATCTTGATCTAATTGATTTGATGAATCATTGTCACTTGGGCGTCGTTGCAATGGGTTTCTTTTATGGTTCGTTGTTATTAGGAAACTATTAGGTGATTTTGATGTATGATTGCGTTGGTTTGATGTAATAGGTTATGGTTCATTGAACGATCTTATGAGCAGATTTGATGAATGTTTTTTATTGCATGTTGGAAATGCTATTCTTGGTTGTGTGTTGGCATAAGTTTTTATGATTTGTACATGATTCTTGGTTGCGTTTTGATAGGACTGTCCTTAACTGAGTTTATTTAGAACTGTTCTTAGATGCGACTTGATATGTTCTTAGTTGTGTTTTGGGTTTAAAGTGTAGTTCTTGGTTGCGAGTTGGTAAACTGGTTCTTGGTTGCGATTTGTGTATGATATGCTTGGTTGCGATTTGTTATGATGTTCTTAACTGCGATTTGATAAATCTGTTCTATGTTGTGATTTGGTTATTGATTCTTAGTTGCGATTTTTCTATTTGCGTTTTGTCTAGTTTAGCTGCAATGCGTTTTCAGGTCTTGCGGTTTGTCTATTAAATAATATTTTATTATAATATGTAGGACCCTCTCTGGCAAATTTTAATATATTGTTGCAATTTGACTAAGAGTAGTGCGTTTTGTCACTTGTGTTTTGTCTGCTTCGTTTTGACCAACTTGGACTTAAGTCATTGCGTTTTGCCCTCACTGCGTTTTGTTGTATTATGCGATTTGTATATTGCGTTTTGTCATGTGTGATTTGGTATGATTGCAGTTTGATCTTAGCGTTTTGTCATGTTGCGTTTTGTCCCTGATGTCTTAACTAAGTTGTGACTTGTCCTCTTGAGATTTGTCTATTTAGACTTGATCATCACAAGTTGTCAAAACAGAGTTTTGTATAACTTGTAATGTTGATCAAAGTGACATTATCCTGGGATTGTGCCATGTCTCATTAAGTACGTTAATTCTATAATCATGTCTCATGTTTCCTAATATCTTGGTGTTTGATAACTCATGTTCTAATTGTCAATGATGTATTTCTCATCTAACGTATACATTCTGTATATCCTTCTTTGTGGATGTGATTGGTACAGATACAATGGCTGACAATAATGCACCAGTTAACCAAGCTGCTAATGTCCCATCACCCACACGTACTGATGAAGAGATTCTTCCGTATGCCGACTAGGTTCCGATTGGGAAAAGCAACTGCTTCATAGATATGGACAAGACTCAACCAAATCCCATATACAAGATTGCGATGGATATACTGAAGCATACAAACTTTTTCACTCTAACTTTATGCTCCACAATTCCCTCAATCTACATTCAGTAGTTTTGGCATACAGTTAAATGGGATAAAATCACAACAGTTTATAGTTGTCAGTTGGATGAAACATGGTATGTACTCTTCAAGGACACCATCCGAGACGCCCTACAAATCACACCAGAGGATGCAAACAACCCTTTCACCCCTCCACCAACTATCGATGAATTAATCAAGTTTGTCAATGACTTGGGGTATCTGTTTGTAGTCAACAAGATATCTGTGGTAATCACCAATGAAATGTATCAGCCATGGAGGGCAATCACCACCATTCTCAACCTGTGCCTCAGTGTAAAAACTTCTGGGTTTGAAAGACCAAGGGATCCAATACTGCAAATCTTGTGGGGATTCGTGAATCAAGCCAACATGGACTATGCTGAAAGAATCTGGGAGGAGTTCACGCAATAGATTCACACTTTCATCAACGACAAAGAAAAGATAACACAAAATGTCAAAGGCAAGAAAACAGTGCATAAGCGGGTGATCCCTAGCATCAAATTCTCCAAGTTTATTATCAAACACCTTTAGGCCAAGCATCAATTCCATCCAAGAAGCAAATTTGCACTTCACCTAGCCACATCAGAGCATATTCTTAGATATCTCAAATTTGCAGCTAAAGGTTCGAATCAGGAGATCTTTGGCAAGGCTATACCAGATGCTCTCATCACTGATGATATTATCAATGCCTCGTACTTCCAAGATTATCTGAACAAGGCAACCAAGTCTATCGCCAGTGAATCACCAACTCCTACCCCAACCAAATCAACAAAACCTTCATCCAAGTCCTCCAAATCATCTTATGCCACTCTTCCCAAGAAACGACAAGACAAATCCACTACCGTCGATTCTTCTACTCTAAGAAAGAAGAAGAGAAAAGGTGGAACATGAAAGGGAAGAGGATCAAAGAAATAAAGAACCAAGCCTACTCTGAAGGATGTTGATGATATCGACCTTCAACAGGGCATTGAAGCTAGTTTATTGGAACAAGAGGAGTCGGCAAGACGACCGAGGAAGGGTGTGACCATACAAGAACCAGATTATGGGAAACGTCATTCCGTTCCAGAAGTTCAAGGTAAGGGTAAAGGAGTTGAGGAAGTTGAGTAGTTTGCTCAGACGTTGTTGACCATATCCTCTCCAGCTCACAAAACCAAAAGCAAATACATACTCCAGAAGTGAAGCACAAACACATCACAAGCTAAGGAGTCAAGTGGAGATGAAGAGGAACATTAACAAAATCCTGAACTCAATGTCGAGTCTAGTGACATTGAGTCAGAATTTTTGGATAGCGAGGGTGATAATGTAGATTTGAATGAGTTAGAATTACAGACTGAGACATACACTGAGGTCGTCAATGTTGAAGAGACCAAGACTGAAGCTAGTACCATTGAAGATTCTGTGTTAGGAAGTACAGAAAAGGAGGTTGCTTCTCGAGATAGCGGTTTTGTTGTAGATGATTTTGTGGAAACCGCCTACCCAAACATTCAAGAAAACCTCAAGCAGAGAACAGACGACCAAACTCGCCTGGAGGAACCTAACAAATCTACTGGAACCCTGTCATCCTATTAGAATCTTGATCTTGATCTCAACTATAGAGACCAATTCATTGATGACATATGTGATGTCTGAGCTGAAAAACAAGGGAAGAGAAAGAGGTCATCTCCATGGTTTCAGTCACAATTCAAAAGGATTCATCCAAAATTCCACCTATGTCAGTTCCTACACCAACACCCTCAATGGCAACACCATCTACAACAATCCCTCATCCTGTAATAACCTCTGCTACAACAACAACCATCATTGCAACAACACTCCCACCACCATCACCTACAAACACGAAGATAGAGCTCCAACTGGAGAAGCTCAAATGATTTGAAGCTCGAAAAACAAAACTCGAACAGAGTTAAACATCATGATGCTCGTCTCCAATGGAAAGGCTTAATTTCGACTACGAGGTGACTAATGCAATTGAAGAACATGTCAAAGAAGCAGTCGAATGGGCAATGAAAGCTCCACTATATACAAGGTTTAGAGAGACATGAAAGGGATTCTCAATCAACGCATGTATGAGACAGAAGAATATAAGGAGCATGATGAGCACAACAAGTTGTATGAAGCTCTACAAAAGTCCATGGACCGTGATAACTATGATCAGTACTTGAAGGACACGAAAACAAAGGAAGAGGAGGAGACATGATTCCCCAAGACCACCATCCGGGTCTCCTCTACCGCCACCTCCTCCTCCACCTTCCGGTGCTGCAGGTTCATCATCGTAGAACTTCTGGTACTTCTGATGTTACCAAGACAAATACACCACCTTCTCCTCCACCATCATCAGTCAAACAGGATCCTCAGCTTGCCAAAGCTCTTCTAAGTCAGCCAAATTTTAGCACATGCTGCCTGGACAACATTTGACTCAAGATACACACCTGCATTCTCTCCAATTCCTGAAGATCATGAAATGAATGAGGAATTGACTCTAACCATGAACGATTAATATGAATAGGATATTTCCAACAAACATATTCCAAAGGTGAATCAGAACAACAACTGGTGGAAGACATTCATGGGAGAAGACAGTGATGGGAATCAAGCTCCTACTAAAGCAATGACTCAAGAGTGGTGAAAGGAAGAACGACCTGCCACTCATGAACCAACCTGGTCTATCACTGCATCCGATTAGAACACTTCTGAACTCAACTGGGCTAGTTCCATTGCTGCTAACCATGTTGCCCCGCTAGAGGACTCAATGCTGAACATCATCGGGGATATGGGAAGCTTCATATAATGATACTGTGAGAAGCAAGGGATCACAAAGATTACACCAAAAGATCTGGAGGGCCCTGCTTATGATACTCTCAAGGTTTTCCATCAGACGTAGTTCACTTAAAATTTCAGATGGAAGAGTGTTACAAGCTATTGACAGATCAAGTGGACGAAAATGTGCTCAAGTTCGATGTCAGCAAACCACTCCGACTAGGAGGTCCACCTGGTCAAGTCACTATACAATCGATTTCTTCTTCAACAACGATTCGATATCTGTGCCGAAAAACGGGTAGTAGGCATGTTCTATCGATCTCCAAGATGAAGCACATTATCCTCGAGCATATGGTTCCCATTAATTTTGGGCTAAAAAGGAATACGAGTACGACATCGCTGCTTCATATTGAATCTCACATTGGTGGTTTCACAAAATGCTTCTACAGACACGGTTCCGAAAGGAGTCAAGGGTTGTTCGAACGCACATACTTATCTTGTGTGGTTAGTGTAGAGATCTTTCCAATGTACGGACACGACTACTTGAAGAAAATTATCCTCCGCACAGCTGATCAGAAATAACATGTCATAGAGGAAAACGACTTCATAAACTTGTATCCTAATGAATTTTAAGATCTTTACTTTTTGAACCTCCAACGCCATCTAGATCATCTATCCCCTCGTGACAAGAAGACTCTAGCTGCAACAGTTAACTCCAGAAGTGAAGCACAAACACATCACAAGCTAAGGATTCAAGTGGAGCTGAAGAGGAACATTAACAAAATCCTGAACTCAATGTCGAGTCTAGTGACACTGAGTCAGAATTTCTGAATAGCGAGGGTGATAATGTAGATTTGAATGAGTCAGAATTATAGACTGAGACATACACTGAGGTCGTCAATGTTGAAGAGACCAAGACTCACATTGAAGCTAGTACCATTGAAGAGTCTGTGTTAGGAAGTACAAAAAAGGAGGTTGCTTCTCGAGATAGCGGTTTTGTTGTAGATGATTTTGTGGAAACCGCCTACCCAAACGTTCAAGAAAACCTCAAGCAGAGAACAGACGACCAAACTCGCCTGGAGGAACCTAACAAATCTACTGAAACCCTGTCGTCTTATCAGAATCTTGATCTTGATCTCAACTATGGAGACCAATACATTGATGACAGACCCTCTGATGCTGAAGCTGAAAAGACAAGGGAAGAGAAAGAGGTCATCTCCATGGTTTCAGTCACAATTCAACAGGATTCATCCACAATTCCACCTATGTCAGTTCCTAGACCAACACCCTCAATGGCAAAACCATCTACAACAATCCCTCATCCTGTAATAACCTCTGCTACAACAACAACCATCATTGCAACAACACTCCCACCACTATCACCTACAAACACGAAGATAGAGCTCCAACTGGAAGAAGCTCTGAAATGACTTGAAGCTCTGGAAAAACAAAACTTTCCGAACAGAGTTAAACATCATGATGCGCGTCTGTCCAAGCTGGAAAGGCTTAATTTCGACTACGAGGTGACTAATGCAATTGAAGAACATGTCAAAGAAGCAGTCGAATGGGCAATGAAAGCTCCACTATATACAAGGTTTAGAGATCTCCCTACTGCCGACATGAAAGGGATTCTCCAGCAACGCATGTATGAGACAGAAGAATATAAGGAGCATGATGAGCACAACAAGTTGTATGAAGCTCTACAAAAGTCCATGGACCGTGATAACTATGATCAGTACTTGAAGGACATCGGTGAACGCAAACAAAGGAAGAGGAGGAGACATGATTCCCCAAGACCACCATCCGGGTCTCCTCTACCGCCACCTCCTCCTCCACCTTCTGGTGCTGCAGGTTCTTCAGGAACCGGTGGAACTTCTGGTACTTCTGATGTTACCAAGACAAATCCACCACCTTTCCTCCACCATCATCAGGTCAACCAGGATCCTCAGCTAGCCAAAGCTCTTCTAAGTCAGCCAAATTTTCATCACATGCTGCCTGGACAACATTTGACTCAATATACACACCTGCATTCTCTCCAATTCTTGAAGATCATGAAATGAATAAGGAATCGACTCTTAACCAGGAATCTGATTAAGATGAGGAGGATATTTCCAACAAACATATTCCAAAGGTGAATCGGAACAACAACTGGTGGAAGACATTCATGGGAGAAGATAGTGCTGGAATCTCTTAATCAACCTGGTCTACTCCTACTAAAGCAATGACTCAAGAGTGGTGAAAGGAAGAACGAAATGCCACTCCTGAACCAACCTGGTCTATCACTGCTTTCGATTGGAACACTTCTGAAATCAACTGGGCTAGCTCCATTGCTGCTAACCATGTCGCCCCACCAGAGGACTCAATTCTGAACATCACCGGGGATATGGGAAGCTTCATATAATGATACTGTGAGAAGCAAGGGATCACAAATCTTACACCAAATGATCTGGAGGGCCTGCTTATGATATTGTCAAGGTTTTCCATCAGACGTGGTTCACTTAAAATTTCAGATGGAAGAGTGTTACAAGCTATTGACAGATCAAGTGGATGAAAATGTGCTCAAGTTCGATGTCAGCAAACCGCTCCCACTAGGAGGTCCACCTGGTCAAGTCACTATACAATCCGATTTCTTCTTCAACAAGGATCTCGAATATTTGCGCGTCGGAAACACCTGGTAGTAGGCATGCACTATCGATCTCCAAGATGAAGGCTGCACATTATCCGGATACAGGTTTAGAGCATATGGTTCCTGATTAATTTTGGGCTAAAAAGGAATACGAGTACGACATCGCTGCTTCATATGGAATCTCACACTGGTGGTTTCAAAAAAAATGCTTCTACATTGACAGACACGGTGCCGAAAGGAGTCGAAGGGTTGTTCGAACGCACATACGTATCTTAAGTGTGGTTAGTGTAGAGACCTTTCCAATGTACGGATACGACTACTTGAAGAAAATTATCCTCCACACAGCTGATCAGAAAGAACATGTCATAGAGGAAAACAACTTCATAAACTTGTATCCTAATGACTTTTAAGATCTTTACTTTTTGAACCTCCAACGCCATCTAGATCATCTATCCCCTCGTGACAAGAAGACTCTAGCTACAACAGTTAACTTAGGGATAAGAGGTTTAGTTATCAGGCTAAGATTTGGAGACTTTTAGCTTGGGATTAAGAGCTACTAGACTCAAGTCAAGCTTACTAAGCCTCGGTGGGAAGCTAAAGGATTTGAATACAAACATGACTACTCAGTGATCGAGTCTCCAAGAGATGTTATCTTTAGTGAAAAATACAGGGTTAGGAGGATCATGAGGTTTAATGAGTTGCACAATTTTAGCAATGGTACTCTCCGACAGATTGAAAAAGCCTTGCATTACAGAGTGAAAGAATATAAGATCGGAATGAGACCAGGGACGAGAACTAGGTTTTGGACTGAAAAGGATGTGGAAATGAGTGAGGCTTTCATATTTGCTATCAGGAAGAGACTCAAGACAAGGAGAATAGACAAGGAGAATCTTTCGCAGATTGGAGAGTTTTGTAGGTGGAAAAGTTCGTGAAGGAAAATACAACCTGCTACAGAGAACCAAATGATAATACCATCTCTGTAATTATTAGAACTCATGTGGTGTGCCGTTGTAATATGTGTATATAATAACTTTGTAGTGAACAGTAGTAGTATGATAGTGAGTAGTACACTCCCTCTTGAATTGAGGGGGAGCATAGTAATGTTTCTTGTCAAATAATACTTAATCAGACCACCCTTTCTCTCAAGTTTTTCTAAAAACCATATTTAAATCACTTGGAATCCAAAGTCTCAAAGGATTTGAAATTTTTGATCGGGGGAGAGAATGTGATATAAATATGAAAATCTGATAAAATGTGATCTTTTACGACTCAAATTATAGGATGCTCTCCCATACGTGCTAAACGTTTTCATTAATTGATGCACATATTGAGGGGGAGCATTTCAAAATCTAATCAACTATCGAGGTACAAAGGCATCAATATTTTTATCATAAGTACCTTGACTGATTTTTAAATGGTTTGTCAATGACAATTGTGATCGTGGAAGTACTTCAAAGACCTCCTTCCTCCATGTGCTAAATAATTTAAAAAACCAACGCACATGTTGAGGGGGAGCATTTATAAAAGATCAAAAAACAAATTAGGTACAAATGCTTTGATTTTATATCACAAGTACCTTGATTGGTTTTTCAAATTAATTTTCAATTGGTTTCAAGGCGGAAAGAACAATACCACAAGACCAAACATTTTATTTAATGCATTGGAGTTATAAGGATGGTAAGGTTAGTTATTTGTTCCCACGATCCCGCCAGTGCCAGTGGGATCAACCCAGGAACAATCCATTAGATAGTGTAGAAGTCCTTAGGTATGATGAAAAAAGGAGAAAGGTGAGAATAAAGGAAGAGTGTCGACTGAGGTAGAGCTACGACCGGAACAAACCCAACAAGGTTCTAGTAATGAAGTCTCGGTAAGCACTGAAGGGGTTGAAGAATGAAAAAGAAATGAAAAGTGAAAGGGTGAAAAGAAATAGAATAATTCAACCTTAGGGCATAAACCAGGTTCAATACATATGTTACTGGTAGTTACTAAGGTAACACCGTGTTGGGAATAATCTGTTACCACGAATAGTTGTGGTTTACACTGCTCGGATTAACACTAACAGTGGAAACGTATTACCACTGCTGGTACATTATTACCACTGCTAGTAGATAATGTTTAGTTCAACGCGTCTAGATAAGTATAGAATAGATCTTGTGTATATTTTATAATGTTAGCTTTATACTTATCTTGTAAAGGACTCCTTGTTGTATAAAAAGAGGTCCTAGGTCATTGTCTTAGGTACTTGTCTAATTACCTACGTATTACTCACAAAGGCTTCAAGGTGTAACCCTAGTGATAAGCATGATCACTAGTATTATTCATCAATAATATTGGAGCTTAAGTTTTGTGTTTAATCTGTGTTTACATACAATACATCATACAATCCATCTTCTAAGTATTACTAAGTAAATTCCGCGTGCTTAATAATATCATACAAAATATCATTGACACAAGGTGTGTGTCCAGATCCATCAAGTGGTATCAGAGACAGGTTCTGATATTTTGTTTTAGAAGATCCAAGGAATAAGCTTAACCTACTCACTCAATTCAATGGAGATGGAAAACAACCAGTCCAACTCTTCTACACCAAGGCTACCAAAGCTCAAACTTAATGAGTTTGAGATGTGGAGGATACTGATTGAGCAATACTTTCTCATTCAGGACTATGCTCTTTAGGAGATCATTCAAACTGGTGATTCTTTCAAGCCTGTGCCTAGTACTGTGAAGGTTGGTGAAACAGATGTTGTGAAAGTTTATGTGCCTGAATCTAGTGTTGAAAAAGCTTGCAGGAAGAATGATCTTAAGGCTAGAAGTTTGTTGGTGATGACTCTTCCTAGAGATCAGATTATTGCATTCAGCAAACACATGACTGCTAAAGAATTGTTTGAAGACATTTGCTCAGTGTTTGGTGGTAATGATGCTACAAAGAAGACCCAAAAGACATTGTTGAAGCAAAGTTATGAAAACTTCTCTGCTTCAAGCAATGACTCACTTGATAGCATCTTTACCAAACTTCAGAAGATTGTTACACAACTGACTGTGTTTGGCATTGAGGTAGAAAAGGAAGACCTCAATTTGAAGTTTCTAAGAAGTTTGCCTTCAGAGTTTCAAACTAATGTTACTGTCTGGGAAAACAAATCAGACATAGAAACAATGAAGCTCAATGACCTTTACAACAACTTCAAACTTATTGAGCAAAGGTTGAAGAAGGCAGGGAAACTTGGTACAAGCTCTAGTAGCTTGGCATTGTTGTCAACCTCTGTTGACAGTGATGATTCTGAAGATGACAGTGATGATGATGTTGCCATTGCTGGTTCTAAAGTTTCCACTGGTAATGTTAATGTTACCACTGCAGGTTCAAAGAAGAAGGTTGCTAGTATTGGAGATCCTACCTTTTATGCTTTCATCTCTACTCAAGTAGATGGCTCTGTCTTAACTCGTGAAGACATAGAGCAAATTGATGAAGATGACTTGGAGGAGATGGATATTAAATGGCAGATAGCTCTTCTTAGCATGAGGGCTAGGAAATTCTACAAGAAGACTGGCAAGCCTATTCACATCAATGGGAGTGAAACTGCAGGTTTTGATAAGAAGAAAGTGGAGTGCTTTAACTGCCACAAGTTTGGACATTTTGCTAGAGAATGTAGAAGACCAAAGACCAAGGACAACAGGTCAACTTGGTACAAGCAAAAGAAGGAACCAACTGTGGAAGAACCAAAGGCAATGTTGGCTATTGATGGTGTAAGCTATGATTGGAGTTTCATGGCTGATGATCAAGAAGAAGAACATTCAGATGCTGCTCTTGTTGCTACTGAATTTGCTCTTATGGCTTTCTCTGACTTTGAGGTACAAAACTTTGAAAGTTGTTCTAAAACATGTAGAGCTGCTAAAGAAGTTGAAAGACTTAATGATTTATATTCTAATGAAAGACAAGAGTTGTATACTGCTAATTATACTGTGTCTAACCTTAGGAGAGCTATAGGTGTATTGGAAACTCAACTAAAACACTATCAAGACAATGAGTCAAAATACAATGATGATATGATTCTTCTTAGAAGAGAGGTAGAACATACAAAAGCTGTAAATGAAGCATACCAAAAAGAGTTTGAAAAGCTTAAAGAGAAAACTGAGAATGTTAAGTTATCTGTTGACACTTTGTATTATCAGTCAAAGTCAATTGATAAAATTTGGAATGCTCAAATCATTAATAAAGCTAAGTCTGGTATGGGTTATAAAACAGTGCCTCCACCACTAAGAGGTGTTCCATCACCTCCAGGTATAGATTTAGCTCATACAGGCTTAGAAGATCTTAAGGAACTTGAAAGAGAATATGGTCCTTTAAAGGACACAATGGTGAAAAGTGAAGAAGAGATTAAGCATGATAATGATGTTTTTGAGAGTGCTAGTGACTCATCTGTTGTTGATGAGAATGTTAAAAAGAATGTAGAGGATTCTATCCCAAAAGTTGTCAATACTGTTACAGAGGAACCTAGGAAACCAGTTAATAAACCTAGACCAACTATAAGGTATGCTGAGATGTATAGGAATAAGCCTACAGCTCCTAGGGGTAACCAGACGAGTTGGAATCATGTTAAATCTCAACAACTAGGTAGTGATTTTGTGATGTACAATAAGGCATGCTATATATGTGGTAGTTTTGATCATTTACATGCTTATTGTGACTATCATGTTGGGAGAAGGGAAGTCCAAAGGAATAAAAGGGTGAATTCTAACATGTTTCAAAATAATGTACACCCTAATTCTAATTGCAAAATGGTCCCAAGAGCAGTTCAACTAAGAAGTGGCCTCAAAACATTTGCCACTGCAAAAACTGTTAACACTGCTCACCCTAAGTCACCTGTTAAAAGTGCAAACTCCAAAACAACTTTTGCAAAATCTGCACAAACAGGGAAAGGAACTTTTCAAGCTAAAAAGGTTAACTATAACCAACAGTGGGTGCCTAAAAAGAAACCAGCAGTTTCCACTGCTCATTCAAAAGTTACCACTGCAAGGGTTGTAAACAAGATAAGGGGGGACATGGGCAATGTTGTGAAGGCCTCAGCTATTGGGAATGGAAACCTAAAGGAAATACCTCTTCAACCAATCCCAATGGTGTATCAATGACCTTTGATAGATTTAACTATATTGATACACGAGGCAGATCCAAGTCAATCATGGACAAAAAGATCATATCAAGGATATACAGATAGTGGGTGTTCAAGGCATATGACTAGCAACAAGTCCTATCTTTCTGATTTTGAGCATTATGATGGAAAGTATGTCAGTTTTGGAGGTGGAGTAAATGGAAAGGTTGCTGGTAAAGGTGTAATCAAAACTGGTAACTTAGACTTTGAACCTGTGTACTATGTAAAAGAGCTTAAGTATAATCTTTTTAGTGTGTCACAAATGTATGACAAGATGAACAATGTTCTTTTTACCAAATATATGTGCTTTGTTCTCTCTAAGGATTTTAAGATGCTTGATGAAAGTCAGGTTCTTCTTAAAATTCCTAGAAAAGGCAACCTATATAGCTTTGATATGAACACCATTGTTGCTAAAGATGATTATGCTTGCTTGCTTGCAAAGGCCACAGTGGATGAATCCATGTTATGGCATAGAAGGCTTGGTCATGTTAACTTCAAAACCATTAACAAGATTGTGAAAGATGGTTTGGTGAGAGGTTTACCTCAGAAAAGATTTGAAAATGATCAAACCTGTGTGGCTTGTCTTAAAGGCAAACAACACAGAGCTTCTTGCAGGTCAAAGTTGGTTAACTCTATTGCTCACCCACTTCAAATGTTACATATGGACTTATTTGGTCCTACATCAGTGAGCAGCTTGAATCTAAAGAAATATTGTCTATTGGTAACTGATGATTTGAGCAGGTTTACATGGGTTTTCTTTCTTGGAACCAAGGATGAATAAACAGGCATCCTCAAGATCTTTATCACAGAAGTAGAAAACCAATATGATATGAAAGTTAAAATCATTAGGTGTGACAATGGGACAGAATTCAAGAATAGAGTTATGGATGATTTTTGCAGAGATAAAGGTATTAAAAGAGAATTTAGTGTTGCTAGAACTCCTCAACAAAATGGTGTTGCTGAGAGGAGGAACAGGACACTGATAGAGGCTGCTAGAACCATGTTGGCCGATTCTAAATTGCCAATCACTTTTTGGGCTGAAGCAGTTAACACTGCATGTTATGTGCAAAATAGGGTTTTAGTGGTAAAGACAAAGAACAAGACACCTTATGAATTATTTAGGGGTAGACCTCCTATCCTTGACTTCATGAGACCATTTGGATGTCATGTATCTATTCTCAATACCATAGATTATCTGGGCAAGTTTGATGAAAAAGCGGATGAAGGGTTTTTTGTTAGGTATTCCATGGTCAGCAAAGCTTTTAGAGTATTCAACTTAAGAACCCAAAAGATTGAAGAAAATATGCATGTGGAGTTCCTGGAAAACAAAGTTAATCTCAAAGGAACTGGTCCAGAAAGACTGTTTGATCTTGATACTCTAACCAATACTATGAATTATGTGCCTGTTTCGACAGGAACATCTTCTTTTGATTTTGCAGGTTCAGAAGAGTTCCTTGATGATGATGAACCAAGCAAGGATCATGCAGATGATCAAGATGAATTCAGTCTACCTCTTTGGGACTATGCAGATAATGATGATATACCAAAAACCGAAGATGCTCATCCTTCTAGTGATTTGGGAAAGGAAGGAGATAGTAATTTGAATGCTGAAAATTCTGAAAGCAGTGGAAATTCAGATTCCACTGTTAGGCAAAATGTTTCCACTGCAACACCAGATGTGGAAATTACAACTCCAGTTACAGAGGAAGATCAAGCCAATGATGTTGAAATCTCAAATATGCCAAGTGAAATTGCAGTTCCTCAGACTCCCCACACTTCTATTCATAAATCACATCCTCTTGAAAATGTGATTGGGGATGTCTATTCACCTGTGAAGACTAGAAGACAAACAAAGCTGCCTGATGTCCATGGATTAATTAGTAAAATATATGAATCTAAGATTCATGAAGGCAAGAATGAATGTCTCTTTATGTTTTTCTGTCACAAATGGAGCCAAAGAATGTTTACAAGGTGCTTGAAGATGAAAGTTGGGTGGAAGCAATGCAAGAAGAGCTGCTCCAATTCAAGCTTCAAAAGGTTTGGGTGCTTTGTGATTTGCCTTCTGGCAAGAAGTTAATAGGTACTAAATGGGTGTTCAGAAACAAGAAGGATGAAAGAGGAATTGTTATCAGAAACAAAGCTAGGCTTGTGGCTCAAGGATACACTCAAGAGGAGGGTATTGATTATGAAGAAGTGTTTGCCCCAGTTGCATGAATTGAAGCAATAAGGTTGTTCTTAGCCTATGCATCCTTTATGGGCTTTAAAGTCTATCAAATGGATGTAAAGGGTGCTTTTCTATATGGGCAGATAGATGAGGAGGTCTATGTCTCACAACCTCCAGGATTTGAGGACTCCTGAATATCCTAAAAGAGTTTACAGGGTAGTTAAAGCTTTGTATGGCTTGCATCAGGCACCAAGGAAATGGTATGAAACCTTAACCACTTATCTTCTTGCTAATGGGTTTCATAGAGGCAGAGTAGATCAAACTTTGTTCATCAAGAAAGACAAGAATGATATCTTGCTTGTTCAAGTGTATGTTGATGATATCATTTTTGGATCTACAAAGACAGAGATGTGCAAAGAATTTGAGAAACTAATGAAAGAAGAATTCCAGATGAGTTCTATGGGTGATCTCACATCCTTTTTGGGACTTCAAGTACTACAGAGGCCTGATGGTATTTTCATTAATCAAGATAAATATGTGGTTGAGATACTGAGGAAGTTCAAGTTCACTGATGCAAAGTCATCCAGCACCCCTGCAGACAAGACTACACATCTACTTCTGAAGGAAAATAGTGGTGAAGTTGTTGATGTGCACATGTACAGGTCTATGATTGGTTCTTTGATGTATCTTACATCATCTAGACCAGATATCATGTTTGCAGTGTGTGCCTGTGCAAGGTTTCAAGTTACTCCCAAGTTCTCTCACTTGACTGCTGTGAAGAAGATTTTCAGATATCTTAAAGCATTTCCTACTCTGGGATTGTGGTACTCCAGAGATTCTCCTCTAGATCTGGTTACTTACTCAGATAGTGACTATGTTGGAGCTAGCTTGGATAGAAAATCTACAACAGGTGGATGCCAATTTCTTGGCAACAGATTAGTGTCATGGCAGTGCAAGAAACAAACTATGGTGGCTAATTCTTCAACTGAGGCAGAGTATGTGGCTGCTGCTAGTTGCTGTGCTCAAGTTCTATGGCTTCAGAGTCAACTTTTGGACTATGGGTACAATTTTATGAATACCATCATTCATATTGACAATAGCAGTACCATTTGCATCATTAAAAATCATGTTCAACACACAAAGACCAAACATATTGAAATTAGACACCATTTCATTAGAGATTGCTATGAAAAGGGACTAACTCAAGTTGTCAAAATTCATACAGATGACAACTATGCTGATTTATTAACAAAAGGACTTGATGTGGGGAGATTTCAGTACTTGGTAACAAGTATTGGAATGCTTAATCCATAACCTTTTTGTCAAAATGTTCTCTGGTGTTGAGGGGAGGCTGTTGGGTACTGAAATTGTTGTATGAGTTTGTATATGATTGCTTGTATTCCTGTTTATGTTTTATGAAGCTTAGATGGGAGTTGAATTTAAAAGGTGTATAACTGAGATACACAACAAATGGTTATTGATTCACCATGTCTTTTCCACATAAGAATCAACTAGTCCAGAGCAAACGGCTACTGGTAAAGACTTGACAAATCCGTTTATGGTTGATAGTTTACCAAAAACTATATGGTTATCAACTCACCATATTCTTTATGATTAAAAGTTGGCTAGTCCATAGCAAACGGCTCATGGTAAAGACATATCAAATCCGTTGATAGCTGGTAGTTTGCTAAAAACTATGATAAGAGCAGTCTAGTTTTCAAATGATTTTATTTACCACTGCTCTTTAAAATTTTTTATGAAAAATTACCACTGCTAGTTCACAGTTTCCACTGACAGTATTACTTTACCACTGTTGTTCTAGCCGTTACAACTGATCGTGTCAGTAACTTATTTTTTACTAGCCATTGAAAGTAACCACTGATTTCCATATGTATAAAGGGTTAAAATTATAAGGAAATTATCTTCTTTCCATATTATTATTTATCCTCTTAAAGATAAATACTTACTAAAGATAATCTTTCTTATGCAATAATCTTAAACCCTAACCCTATATATCTTTCTCTCTCAATTGGCTAGTTATTACTTTAATTCTTACTGACATCATATTGTTTTTCATCAAAAGTTTCTATGGCACCTTTGAAATTTGCAGATGAGCACAACCTAGTGGCCTACCTACAAAAGTCTAACGAGAATAGTGGCCCTGTTTTTCATCAGATTGTGGACTTTCTCCATACCACACATATAAGGTATGCTTTGCTTTTAAAACCCACAATCTATATCTCTCAAATCAAACAGTTTTGGACTTCTGCTAAGTCCATAACACTTGAGATTGGAGATACACATGAAACAGTGGATGCTCTAAGAGCCACTGTGGATGGGGTAACTATTGATGTTACTGAGGCATCCTTGAGGAGAGTACTCCAATTGGGTGATCTCAATGGTTTCATCACATTACCTATGCCTAAAATTCATGATACTTTATCATCCATGGGGTATGATACCACTGATAAAAAGGCTACTTTCAAAAAGAGTGGTTTTTGTCCCCAATGGAGATTTTTGATACATACTCTTTTACATTGTCTTAGTCCAAAAAAAACATCTTATGAGCAATTTAGTTCAACCATGGCTTACCCTTTGGTTTGTCTAGTCACTGATAAGATTTTTAACTGGTCAAATTATATTTTTACAAGTATGAAAGGCAATGGACAGAGGAAAACAAAGTTTTAATGTATCCAAGGTTTGTGCAAGCATTGCTAAATAAGTTTCAACTGCAACCTCATACTAATGTTTATAAAATCAGTTGCCTAAAGCCTAAAGTTTTTCAAAATTTGAACAAAGATGGCAATATGATTTTTACACCTCTCCTTCCTCAAATGCTTGCTACGATTACAACTGAACAAAACACACCCATAATTAATGTTCCAAACATTGATTATACTCCACCAGTTTCTAACACCTATGAGAGAAGGTCTAAACAGCCAACTCCTCTCATGACAACACAGCAAGTTTCTGAACCTTTTGGTCTAGGAACAAGCAGTGGTGGTTCTAGACTTCAACCTAGTCCAACTAGGGAGGAATCTGAGCCTTTGCCCCATGATTCACCTCTCCCAACAGGTAACACAGTTGGAAGTGATGAGGGCAGTGGGCAACAATTGGAATTGATGGTTTTGTGTACAAAGTTAGCCAAGCAGGTTGAATCTCTCCAGAAGGATTTGGCGCATGTCAAGAACCAGCATGCCAAGGATGTTAAACACTTAAAAGAAGATATTCAGACCTTCAAGGAAGATTTGCAGGGGTTGAAAAAGCACAAGAAGACTGCAAAGTTGGTGATTTCATCTTCATCCTCACCTACTGATGGTGATTCAGCTGATCATGATTTGGGAAATTCTCCCAAACAGGGGAGGAAAACTGGTGCTGACACTGAGGGGAGGCAAATTGATTTTGAAGATGAAGGAGATTCTAATAAAGGAGCAAAGGAAGCTAATACTCAAGGAGAGCAACTTGATGATCAAGACATTTTCTGTACTGCAACTGATTTTACCACTGATTCAATTTCCACTGCAGAGCCAAATATTGCCACTGCAAGTGAAGAATTTGATAAACTGAAGAAAGACAAAGGTAAAGCAGTTATGGAAAGTGTAGAGCAAACTAGAAGAAAGATTTCAAAGAAACAACAAGCACAGATTGCTCTTGATAGAGAAATTGCTGAAAAGTTTAATGAAGAACAAGTTGCTAAAAAGAAAAAGCTTGAAGAATTGGAAGTTGCAAGCTTTTTGGAGGCTAAAAGGCTTGATAGATTGGAAAATCCAATTTCCACTGTTCAACCTACAATTCTTAGAGAGAAGACTCCAGAGTTTAGTTATGTTCCTACTGAAGATGATATTGAGTTCTTGATTGCTAATAATCAAATAATCAAGAAAAAGGCAATTGACCTTGTAGCTGATGCATCCTTAACTGAAGAACAAAGAACTGCTCAGTTGAAGGATTTCATTCAAATGAAAAACAATCAAGCACTTGAAGATGTGATTAGTACAGTCAGAAAGGGTCAAAAGAAATCAAGACAACCAACCAAAGCACAAGTTCTCTCATATATGAAGACTTATTGTTGTCATGTTGGTGGTTGGAAGAAGCATCAATTCAAAGGAATGCCTGATGATCAAGTTGAAAGAGCTTACTACAGAGCAAAAAGGCAAGACAGTGATTTTGTTTCTATGAACTCTGAAGAAGAAGCAAAAGGTTTCCTGGATTGAAGAGAAAGGCCAAAGAAAGTGATTCTCAAACTATTAAGAAGACTAAGGTTGCTGAAGAACAAGAAATTCCTACTGAGAAATTCACTGAAGAACAACTGACTGGAATGATTGTGATTGTAGAAGAAGATTTTTATCCAGAACCACTGCAAGTAAGACATCCTATCATTGATTGGGAAGTTTACACTGCTAGCAATTTTGCTCCAACATGGAAGATCACAAGGCTAGGTGGTGAAACTTCATCATTCATTCAATTTGAAGATCTTATAAAAGCTTTTGACAGAGATGACCTTGATACACTATGGAGGTTAGTTCAAGAAAGGTTTAATGCTCAAGATCTCAAAGACATGAAGGAGATGTAGTTATGGGTAAATCTTAGAAGGCTCTATGAACCTAATGTTAATGATGATTTCTGGAAGTTCTCATGCACATGTCCTGGTACTAAATGGTTTTACTATGATTCATGTGAAGTTCATCATGTCTCTACAGCAAATGGAGTTGATGCATTTATGCTTGCTGAGAAAGAATATTCACTCAGAGCTGGAACTCTCACTGTGATGTTATGTATAACAATAAGAGTTCATGAAGACAATGAGAAGGTCAGAGCATTGTTACATAGGCTTCAAGATCAATGTTCCAGAGCCATACAGAGGTTAAGGAAGAAGTGAAGTGTTTGGTTGAATTCCCCAAATCCTTGAAGATAATGCATATTGAAGAAACTTATTGATTTGCAGAGAAATCATAAGTTTAGGGGAGGATTGTTGGGAATAATCCGTTACCACGGATAGTTGTGGTTTACACTGCTCGGATTAACACTAACAGTGGAAACGTATTACCACTGCTGGTACATTATTACCACTGCTATTAGATAATGTTTAGTTCAACGCGTCTAGATAAGTATAAAATAGATCTTGTGTTTATTCTATAATGTTAGCTTTATACTTATCTTGTAAAGGACTCCTTGTTGTATAAAAGGAGGTCCTAGGTCATTGTCTTAGGTACTTGTCTAATTACCTACGTATTACTCACAAAGGCTTCAAGGTGTAACCCTAGTGATAAGCAAGATCACTCGTATCATTCATCAATAATATTGGAGCTTAAGTTTTGTGTTTAATCTGTGTTTACATACAATACATCATACAATCCATCTTCTAAGTATTACTAAGTAAATTCCGCGTGCTTAATAATATTATACAACATATCATTGACACAAGGTGTGTGTCCAGATCCATCACACCGGTATTGAAGACAAGACGTCATGGACCTATTAATGCACTGCATTAAACTTCCCAAGCTACTCAAGTTCTCTTAAAAGAACTTGTTTCATTCTCACAGGGAACCCACATAATCTATCGACTTGTTGTTTCACACAATGTGGAAAGTAATAATATATTGAGAGTCCTACGCATTATCCTTGTGGTATTGCTAGAACATCCGAGTGACACATAACGTATTCACAATGAAGATGGAAATCCTTCTAGAGCCAACATCAAACAAGCTCTTGGTAGGTGACATGTGAGGTCTTTCAAAAGGATCAAACTTGTGACAACTGGAAAGAAACGATGGGGCGATTTACATTTGAATCAACCTTGTTCCAGGTTATGAATTGATGGATACTTTTGAAAAAACCTTTCGATGTCCTCAAAATTGTTTTTCTAGCACATCGACTGCGCATTAATGTTTAAAAACAAAAGTATTTTTGAGTGAATCTTGATTTAGTTCAAAAAACATTCGTCGTATTGCAAAAACTCTTTATTCAGCAATACGCGATTATTTATCAAATCAATTTATCATGAATCAGTGAATTTCAATTCGCTGGTTCACTCACTTCGTGTTGTCTACTTTGAGATGCTCCGGTTTGAGAACGGCTAATACAGTTGTGAAACCCTGTCAGGGAGATTCTTCGGAGTTCTACCCGATCACAGGCAGTATTTATAGTGATCAACGGGGAACCGTGGTTCTTGCAACCCTATTCAACGAAAGTGAACAAAGACACTTTCATGTGTTTATTGCTAACTGTCGTTTACAGGAACTCCCGATGATTGCAGCTGATGGACGATGAGACGTCAATTCATAACCGCATGCTCACATCACACACTCATATTTGAAGAAAAACATGAGAATCAAAGCGTACAACAATGCTTCCGCTACTCTGATGAAAATATTTCATGATTCAGAAACTGTGAGCATGTATGTCCAAAAGTCACAACATCGCATAACGGCAATACTTCAAAAGATGAGCTCGAGATTCACTGTAGTTGATGATCTCAAAGAAAGCTCATGATCACATGAAAAAGAAACATTCATGCCAAAGAAACACTGATGAAGGTGCAAAGTTGATTATATGGAAGTTTCAAAGTCTACGAGCTCAAGTATGAAGTTAATGATAGACTGCTAGGATACAAAATGTAATTCATGGGGTGACCTCCCTTAGGAGGAGATTGTTAGGATTTAGTAAATCCATATAAAAGTTTTGGTCACCCCAAATATAGTCTAGCATAAGTTAGCTCATAGACTTAACGTTATTTAGTAGTTATAGATTAGCGTAATTAACACCATGGAAGAAGGACGGGTCTTTACCCACTGTATACCTGATCCACAGCCCGAAGGAAGGCGTAAGAACCATGTATAAATAGCCCTCTCCCCACGAGGGAGAGGGTTGGATGTTCACTTTAATCTAATCTTGCATATTTTGTTTCTCTCTCTAAACATCCCATTTTGTTCTCTCTTTCTCTCTCTCTAAAACTCATGAATCACATCAAACATTTGTGGTGTTATGATTTCAATAATCCAACACTCATTCACTCTAGCTTTCTATTGTACGATATGAATCTTACTATCTTAGTATATTAGTCTGGTGCAAACACGTGTTTGTTTGTCCCTAGAATTTCAAGCTTCATTTTTTGTTACTTATTGGTTTTGGACATTGAACTGTGTTATTAAATCACACGTAAATCATGGGGTGTTTTTTTTTTCATTCATGAATGCTGAAGTTTGTGGTTGAAGAATATGTTGTTTCTGAGACAATGAAGAACAAGGGTGGGACTAGGGACACCTATGGATTTTTGTGTGTTAGTGTACGTAAATTCTTGTAAAAAAGCCTAAATTTTGTGAAATGCACCTGGTTCATAAAACAAAACAGATGTTTATAGTAATGTTTATTTTTCGTATATGCACCGGGTCATTTTATTCCTAGTTCCGTCACGTCTAAGAAATTATACATGTGTCTATCGTACTATAGGATTAAGAGGTTAAATGATGTTCAAGTTAAAATTGGGTGAAGCAAATATTCTTGGGAGCTAGTTGCAAATACAGTTAGTAGTAGACTATTTGAATATACTGTATTTTAATCATATAATACTGTTTTGCACTAGTTTACAAATAAATTCTCGGTACCAGAAAACTTCAAGAACTACATAACCCTATTAAATATTCAATATGTTTTGTAGTCTAACAATAAAATTCAGCATTTGATGTTTGGTTCATCAATGCACATCTTATTTGCAGCGGGTAACACGACCTTTTCTTAATCCTTATTTGGGTAATCTGGGGAGCAATCAAAGCTTTATAAGTGGACACCAGATGAAAAAGGCTAACTCATTAGTTGAGAACAGCCATCCAAAATATTAATCGCCTTGAATATCCACCTTGAATCGATCTTCAACAAAGTCTACAATATAATATTATATGCAGTGGTCATGGATGATTATGTTGTTATGTTCTCCTTCCTTAGAATTCCACTTGGTTAAGTTTTCAATCAGTTTCCGTGTTTATCATTCGAAGGGTGCTTAAGAAACTTACATAAGAGCATCAAGGACATTGAAATCAGTTTCTTTCGATCAAAGAAGAAGGAAATATTGGTTAACCCAAAGTTGGCTCGTGTCATTCGTAACAACACTAATGCAATTGGCATTGAAGAAGCTGCTAATTTATCACAGTGCTCATTATCATCCCTTTTATACACCCCATTAGTGAGACTTATATATCCGAACACCCTTAAACTATTGCTGCAGATTGACCCAAACACCCCTTAAAATGCTGTTAAAGCAGCCAGACATAAACAACACTTAAACTGCTGCAGCAGCCATAGCCAAACACCCCTTAAAGTTCCACATTTGCAGCTGACAGACCCAGAAACCCATAAAAATGCTATTTCAACAACCATACCCAATGAATTGCAATATAAAGACCAAAACACCCTGTAAACGGCTTCTGCAGTAAAAAAACTTAAACATCCTTATTTAATAATCGTTACACGTGAATTTTGTACAACCAACAAAAAATGTTTTTACATATTATATTTGATATCCATGATTTTTATCATATCAATATTATGCAACCAACAAAAAATGTTTAAAGATTAAATTTGATATCCATACTTTTTATCATATCATAGGGATCCAATAATTAGGTGATTTACTCTATAAATTATTTAGTCAAATAAACTAAGATATAAATTTATTTTTAATATGCAAAAATATACAAATATATTGGTACTAAATGTTTAGTTTGGTATCCTCATAGCATAAAAAGTTACATATTGCGTATTTAAAGTTATTGGGGTGTATGTGAAAGTAATTATATTCTTAAGGGGAGATTAATGTAAACATTGAGATGAGGGCAACACTTAGATAAGTTAGGGTTTTGCTATTTATATGAAGTGGATCTTCTTTCAGTCTTATTTGTGGCTGCAATGACTAATTTATTTTGCCCCAATCCAGGCATAGTCCCACATGTATCCAATCCAAAGTAAGTAATTTTGATACTTTAGTTATTTGATTGTGTTTAGAAATAGATCCACAATCTAATGATGTGAGGTTTATCTTTTCAACATGTTGTTTCATTTTTTGATGCCTGAATTCTGTTATGTTTTCATTAATTTCTGACATTTTTTATTGATCTAATGTTTGGGCAGTCTATCAGGATCGGATTGCAACATGATCATTGTTTATAGTATTTCGAGCTACACACGTTCACTGGTATAACCCATCTGTACCTTGCTTATGTAGCTATTTTAGATTTTGCATCTGTTTAGTGTTATATGTTTAGGTGTATTCTATAAGTAAAATCATCATGTTTTTCGTTCATGGGTAAAATCTTTTATTTGTTTTTTTATGAATAATTAAAAATTTTATGAATATTTAACTCATAAAGAAGAACTTCAGGATGTTATTAATATTGTTAAATACAAATATTTGTTTAAGATGCTAATTGAGTTAACTTTTTGACCCAAAAAGTTGTGCAGAGGCTGGTATATACAATTAAATAGTGATCGACCTATCATCTTTTTTTGTTAACAATGATTTATGAATCTCATCACTTTTAATTGCACTTTTCTTCCTCTTCCCTGCAGAACTCGAAAGTTTCACTTTCCAAGGAGGTCAGCAGCAGCGCCTATTGCATTGTATTTTTTTTAAACACGCTTATAAGTTTGTCAGTAAAAATATAACATGTATCGTCTAATTGTGCAGTTCTTTAATGATATTCCGGTGAACTTAATTCCATACAACTTGCATACCAAATCCATTTTGACATTAAGCGCTGAATGTTTTTGAGTTAAGGTGTCTTCTCTTATGTAAATAAACATTTTATGAACTTGTTTCCATTTATTTTGACTCTGGTAACAGGACATCGAGTATGGACACATATCTACAGAGATTCCTCTTGATGATATGGAATGTAAGTATGTAAACGGAACCATTTTTTGTGAGGTGAGCTATTTGGATCTCTAATGTTGTATAACCAATAGATTGTGAAGCTCATTTGTATTAAACTCGAGTTGCTTTCTATACAGGTTATAACCTCATTTAAATTTTCAGCCTTCATGTTGTCATCCTGCAACACATGATCGCATGCAATTTTATGATACTGCTAAGGTCTTTGTCCGAGAGACTGCGATAACTTATCCTGCTCCTGGAAGGTTGCCCGAAAGGGCTAACAGCATGGGCGGATGGGGAATTGCATGCAGGGGATGTGGGCATGTGATTGTATATGTCAGGAGTAAGAATCAGGTGTTCTAAAACCTTGCATCTGTACCTAAATTTGGAACCAACCCCAGACAAGAACCGGGTGAATATATTATGGGGACCCTATCCATTATCTTTTGGTTATGCTAATTTATGCATACTTTATGTTGAAACTTCTATGGATCAAATTAATCAACTGGGGCAAAAATAGATTATGCTGGTGCTGGTGCTGTTGCTGTTGCTGTTGCTTAAAAAGATTATAAAAATAGATTATTTTTATAAGCTACATGAAGTAACCTTTTATTTTCAGAGATTATGGAAGATTATTTTTTTATAATCTCTTATAAGTTATGTCTGCCAAACAAAGATTATTTTCAAGTAGCTTATTTTTTGAAAAAATAGGCATAATCTTTCCGTAATCTTGTGTGCCAAACATAGCCTAAAGCACGAAAAGGATTGATATGTCGAATAATCTTGTACCTTTAGACACCTTTCAGAAGATTGATATTGTGACCCAAAGGTGAGTGGTAAGAAAACTGATCAAGAAGAAAAAAAAGAACGCTGCGAAATACTCCGTATGTCTTAGTGCAAGAATTCCACATAAAGCACAGTTTTTCATAGTGATACTATCATTGTTATAATGTTTTGTGATTGTGAAGAAACTTATGTATACAAATTAAGAACAAGTATAGGATATATGTAATGAAGATTGTTACATACAAATTTGTTTTATATAGTAGTTGTGTTACTTTTTGGATGGTCGGCATGGTTCTTTTCATATCTTGTATTGATTTTTTCCCTAATTTGTGCTTTTTGTTTTCAAACTGGTGTTAATTTGATTAGCATTATTAAGCAACGAGAACATGTGTCTTGGTCACTTTATGTATTCAAACTAAATTATATGTTTTTAGGCATCTGACATAAACTGCCACGTACAGTAGTGGACTTTTGTCGAGGTTTCAGGCTGGGTGGAGATGAAGGCACCTTGGACAAGCTGACAAAAAGTTGCTGGTCAACAACACTAGATGACTGCCATAACGAATATTTTTTCATCCCAGCCTTTCTATTCTGGATATGTGTGCCTGATGACTTCTCAGGTGGCTCACAAACAAGGTTTTGGGTGGCAGATCCCGAAAGAAAACAAATCTGCCGTACAGCAATTTTGCGACGAAATGAGCATCAAAAGGCATGTTTACTAAGTATGGCTGCATAATAATAAAATCACCCACTGTTATTAGCTAAAATGGCTACGCATTTTATGCTACTAGGCTATATATCACAAATCATGACCGGGGGCTGTATATAAACTGTATCAAACCAACGGCTACTATACGGTGAAGTAGGTTGAATATCATTTATTTTTTCAAGTATTTAAAACTCAAATTTTCCAGATCCCTTACATATAAGGAATCGGTTATGCATAGTGAAAATTATTGAAGAATAAATTTAATTACTATTAGACCCGCCATAAATGGATCGAATAATTGAGCCATTCTCCATCTCGAATTGCCCCATGATTTTGCCAAAATAGTAAGATCCGAAGAGAGACTACCAATAACCGAACCACCTTTCACTTAATTTAGAAGAGATCTATACTTTTTAATTCATTCCGTTGGTCTAATGTCCTTTCCGGTGTTTGTATTCTCATTCAATCTAGCTTTCTATTGTATGATATGAATCTTAGTATATTAGTCACTGTAAAACTATTTTCGTCTGCTGCAAACACGTTTGTGTTTGTCCCTAGAAGTTCAAGCTTCATTTTTTGTTACTTATTGGTTTTGGACATTGAACTGTATTATGAAATCACATGTAAATCTTGGTTCTTTTAAGTTATTCTGTATATATTGGAGTTTTTTTTTTCATGAATGCTGAAGTTTGTGGTTGAAGAATATGTTGTTTCCGAGACAATGAAGAACAAGGGTGGGACCTGGGACACCTATGGATTTTTGTGTGTTAGTGTAAATTCTTGTAAAAAATCCTAAATTTTGTGAAATGCACCTGGTTCATAAAACAGATGTTTATAGTAATGTTTATTTTTCGTATATGCACCGGGTCATTTTTAGTCCTAGTTCCGTCACGTTCTGAGATATTATGCATGTGTCTATGGTACTATAGGGTTAAGAGGTTGAATGATGTTCAAGTTGAAAACTGGGTGAAATAAATATTCTTGGGAGCTAGTTGCAAATACAGTTTTTTTTTTTTTTTTTGAAAGGTGAATTTCTTATAAGGTGCTTCGTGTCGCGGTTCGACAGCGGGAGGTCTAGACTACGTTGTCTAAACCGGGTCCGCGCTAGAGAGCTCCCTCGAAGCGGAAATGCCAATTTCAAATACCCGATGGGGGGAAACCCCCTACTAATCCGCCCGAAGGCACGACAATTAATAGGGGTAAACCCTTGCCTTTTCCAATACTCGAACCTGGGGTTACCAGGCCCAAACCCCTTCATTAAAGGACTACCTTGAAGGAAAATCCCTCATTCAAACCCCTTGCATGATTTACACTCAATACCTCCCTCCCTCAAGAGCCCCTAAGGACTCCAAGGTGGCCAACTGAGCTAAGCCAGTTGGTTTGCAAATACAGTTAGTAGTAGACTATTTGAAGATACTGTATTTAATTCATATAGTATTGTTTTGCACTAGTTTACACATAAATTCTCGGGACAATAAAACTTCAAGAACTACACAACCCTATTAAATATTTAATATGTTCTGTAGTCTACAAAATTCAGCATTTGATGTTTGGTTCATCAATGCACATCTTATTTGCAGCCGGTAACACGACCTTTTCTTAATCCATATTTAGGTAATCTGGGGAGCAATCAAAGCTTTATAAGTGGACACCAGATAACAAAAGCTAATTGAGAACAGCCATCCAAAATATTAATCGCCCGGAATATCCACCTTAAATCGATCTTCAACAAATTCTACAATATATTATAGGGATTATGTCGTAAAGTAGCAATGTACTTTTAAAAGTGTCCCGTTTTGGTACGTATATTTTTTTTGTTCCACTTAATGTAACGTACTTTCGGTTTTTGTGCTACTTTGGTACGTGTACTTTTTTTTAACTTTGTTTAAGTTGTAAAATAGCAATGTACTTTCCATAAGTGTTCCAATTTGGTATGTCATCGCACGTACCAAATCGGAACACTTATAGAAAGTACATTGCTATTATACACAAAGTTAAAAAAAGTACACGTACCAAAGTAGCACAAAAACCGAAAGTACGTTACATTAAGTGGAACAAAAAAAAGTACACGTATATTATATACAGTGGTCATGGAAGATTATGTTGTTCTGTTCTCCTTCCTTAGAATTCCACTTGGTTAAGTTTTCAATCAGTTTCCGTGTTTATCATTCGAAGGGTGCTTAAGAAACTTACATAAGAGCATCAAGGACATTGAAATCAGTTTCTTTCTATCAAAGAAGAAGGAAATATTGGTTAACCCAAAGTTGGCTCGTGTCATTCGTTACAACACTAATGCAATTGGCATTGAAGAAAGCTGCTAATTTATCACAGTGCTCATTATCGTCCCTTTTATACACCCCCATTAGTGAGACTTATATATCCGAACACCCTTAAACTGCTGCTGCAGATTGACCCAAACACCCCTTAAAATGTTGTTAAACCAGCTAGACATAAAGAACACTTAAACTGCTGCAGCCATAGCCAAACACCCCTTAAAGTTCCACATTTGCAGCCGACAGACCAGATGTTGGAAAATTTAGTGCACTTGTGAGATTAGTTCACATCTTGTAATGGGTTAGGAGGTACGGAGTGTACACCCATAAGGTCCCTGAACACCCTGAATCTAATAGTGGTTTGTATCGATAGTGCTCAGTTTCCACTGAAGCAGTGTTTCCACTGCTAGTGCTATGAAAGTACTAATGAAAGTACTGCTTGTAACGGGCTTTGACCTATTGAAGTGGCAGTTATAATTGCTTAATGACCATGTTTAATTGGTCATGTAACCACTAACGGCTATAATGGGGATAATTATGAGGCGATTAATGGGCCGATTAATTCTCATAATTCCATTTGACTAGCTTAGAGTAACCTCCTATAAATAGGAGATCTGATTATGCATGATAAACACACAGAAAACGATTAACACTTATAAGCAAAAGGGTTATTGAATTGTGCCTAATTCTATAACTACATTTGGTCTTATCCCAAGTAGATATTCGTGTAACCCAGGCATTAGGGTCGAATAGTTTACTTTGGAAAGTGATCACACGATTTCAAGTGATATCCAGTAACCACCTAGTGGTATTTGTTTCTGCTGACTTGGTATTTGTTTCTGCTGACATTGATTATCTAAACCTGTTCTGGGAGTTACGCACCAACAATCAAAGTAAACTATTTTTGTGATAATCAATGGCAACTGCTAAGCTGGATAAGTTTGAAGGGGTGGACTTTAGGAGATGGCAGAAGAAGATGCACTTCTTGCTGTCAAGCATGAGTGTGGTATATGTGCTACCTACACCTATTTTTGATGATGGGGATGATGCTACTGTGGATCAGATCAGAAGGAGGAGAAAATGGGAGAATGATGACTACATATGCAGAGGTTTAATTCTCAATGGTATGTCTGATTCTCTATTTGACATTTATCAGAACACTGAATCTTCCAAAGAACTGTGGGACTCCTTGGATGCCAAATATATGGCTGAGGATGCATCAAGCAAGAAGTTCCTTGTTAGTAATTTCACAAATTACAAAATGACTGATTCAAGACCAGTCATGGAACAGTACAATGAACTTCTTGGAATACTTGGAAGGTTTACACAACACAATATGAACATGGATGAGGATATTAAAGTCTTTTGTGTCATTGACAAACTCCCTCCTTCTTGGAAAGATTTCAAGCGTACCTTGAAACATAAGAAAGAGGAATTAACTCTGGTTGAGTTGGGCAGTCATCTGCGCATTGAGGAATCTCTCAAGGTGCAAGATAATGACAAGCCAAAGAGTAGCAATGTTGCTGGTGCATCTATTGTCAATATGGTGGAGCATAACAACTCCACCAGGTACAATGACAACAAAGGAAAATGCAAATATCATGATAACACAAGGGCAGATCCTAACAAGAAGGCAACACCTACTTGTTGGAAATGTGGCAAAACTGGTCACATTAAAAGGGACTGCAAGGGTGTTAAAATTGGTGGTAAAGCCAATGGATCAGGCACTAATGGTTCAGGGAGTGGTGGTTCTTCCAACTCACTGAAAGGTCAGAATATGGTTAATAAGTCTTTTCAGATTTATTATGTTACATATGTATCTGAATCTCATTATGTGCAGGATGATGATGTTGCGTAGTGGGTTGACTCTGGTGCAACAGTTCATGTGTGCAAAGATAGAAGCTGGTTCAAGACTTATGTTAGGTCACTAGATTTACAACACAAGCTTTATAGAAAGAGATAGAAAGGCGATTGAACAATACCCACACAAACACACACACGTATATGCTATGAATGGTTAGGCGTAAAGTATGTGAAAGAAATGCATTGAACAACCAACCTTCAAATGAAGGTTTACAAGGGGTATTTATAGGCAAGGAGCTAGGGCAACACTCCCACTCCTTCCTTTTTTCTTAATGGACATGGGCCTAAGCTTATGGGCCTTCTACATAAGCTAGACCTTAAACAAACATAAAGGCCATAATAAGCTACCTATTACATATGAGTAACTAACACTTGAATAAAGGTTTAGGAGTGATTCCAACAATCTCCCCCTCAAGTGTTGGTGATGAAAAATGGTGAAGGCGTTGATGTAATAGTAGCTTTGACGTCTTCTGACATTCTTCTTGTTAGGAATTAGAAATTCCCGGTATTAAAGAGTCGGTCACCTCAAGTATATGTAATCATTAGAATGCTCGTAGTCATAGTTATATTTAGTTAAGTAGTATTTTGTTTAGTAACACCGTGGAGGACGGACGGGTCTTTACCCACTGTATGCCTGATCCACAGCCCGTTGTGTGGCGTTTTATGTAAGACTATAAATACTCTCTACCTCCCAAGGTAGAGAGTTGGAGCTCATAATAATAGTTTTTCTTTCTCTCACTAAGTTCCCTAAACCTCTAACTTTCTCTCTCTAGAACTCACCATTATACGCCCACTTTGTGTTATAGTTTGATGTGTATGTGAAATCTAATATCCAACAATTGGTATCAAGAGCCATGGTTAGATCATATCTTACACATCTTTGGATTTCTAGTGGTTTTTAGGTGGTTTTTGAGTTTGAAAAAGTTTAGTGATTTGTGCATCATTTGGTTGATTTCTTGTGTTAAAGCTTGGATTTTGTTAGTACTTTTATGTTTAGAATCATCACAAGTGTTTAGGTTTTCAGTTGGTAAGCTTGAATCATCTTGGTTGGGTTGTTTTTGGATTGAAAAGTGATGTTTATGTGGTTTTTCTTGCTAGCGACTTGATATACGGATTTCTTTCTTCGTAGCGACTTGCTTCACAATTTTGTAGCGAGTTACAGTTTTGGAGCTAGCGACTTAGACCTAGCGATTAACAGTACAAGTAGTGGACTCTCCACTACGGGTAGCGACTTGGTGGTAGCGACTTGGTCTGTAGCGAGTTGCTCTTTAGCGACTTGAAGTTTTAGCGACTTGAGTAGCGAATTGCTGCCAAAATTTTGCTAGCGACTTGAGGGTTAGCGAGTTACTACTTAGCGACTTGCATTTGTCTAGCGACTTGGGACTTTAGCGACTTGGGGGTGTAGCGAATTAGGTGTTAGCGACTTGGTGCATTATCTTCTAGCTACTTGGGTGATTGTTTACGGTTTTCTCTTGATTTAGTAAAATCCCGTGAAAGAATCTATTTCCCGGTTTAATCATAGAGTTATAAAATTCCGTATAATCTGTTAACATGTCTACCAACGTTCCTACTATCATCTCCACTGTTGGCGAGGATGTTCAAGCAGCTGGTTCAGATACTCGTCCACCCATGCTTGATAGAACTGACTACGATTCTTGGGCTCAACGAATCAGATTGTACTGCCTTGGAAAGGAAAATGGTGTCAACATTCTCAAATCCATTGATGAAGGACCGTATCGAGTTGAGACGACTAGAGATGTACTTGATATTGCTGAAGATGGAACTCTGATCTACGGAATGGAAGACCAAAGATGTATGATGAGCTTGATGATAAGGAGAAAAAGAGATTCGATGCTGATATCATGGCTTCTAACATTGTTCTTCAAGGTCTTCCTAAAGACATCTACAAGCCGATCAATCACAACACCGAGGCAAAGGCAGTATGGGATAATGTCAAGATGCTTCTCTCAGGCTCAGAATTAACTATGGAAGACAGAGAATCACAACTCTATGACGAATTTGAACACTTCAAGATGAAACCAGATGAGAGTGTCTATGAGTACTATGTGAGATTTCATAAGTTGGTGAATGACATGAGGAACATCAGAATGACTATGCCTAACATTCAGCTGAACTCAAAGTTTGTGAACAACATGAATCCCGAATGGCACAAGTTTGTCACTTCTGTGAAGCTCACTAAAGGATTGAAGAATACAAACTATGAGCAACTCTATGCCTTCCTTCTTCAGAATGAGAGACATGCTATGTTTGAAAAATTGGTTCTTAATCAGTTCAAAACCAACCAGGGAGAGACAAGCTCGTCTAATGACTCAACTGCCTTCTATTCAAACATCGGAATCACAACCAAAGCCTCACAAGTCATACCCATGGGAAATGGTAATCACAAACTAATTCCTGATCCCATGTTCAAACAAGCTGATGCTGATGCACACGTGGGTAATTTCATTAATCAACTAGCTCTTCTGATCAGTCAAAACATGAATTCTCTCCCACAAACCAATAAAAACCTCAGAACAGCATCTAACCCACACAATCAAGCTACTGTTAAAGATGGGAGGATCGTGGTGCAACCAGTTCAGGAAAGACAGAATGATCAGGGAAGAGGTGGAGCTGGTAGAAGTTATGTTGTTAATCAGAATCGAGGAAGGAATGGTAATCAAGGTCAAGCTAAGCTAATCAAATGCTATAACTGTGGTGGTGAGGGACATATTGCAAGGAACTGCACATCTCCAAAATGTCCACAAAATGCTGATTACTTCAGAGATAAGATGCTGCTTGTGCAAGCTCAGGATAATGGTGCTACTTTGGATGAAGAGGAATTGTTGTTTCTTGCTGATGGCAATGCCAAGACCTGTGATGCAGATGTGGATGAGCAGCCTATTCAGGAGATAGGTCACAATCATCAGAATGCCTTTCAAGTCGCTGATTGTGATGCATACGATTCTGATGTGGATGATGGACCTACTGCACACACAATCTTTATGGCTAGCATTTCTCCAATGGTTTCTCCCAAGATCTCCTCTTCAACACAGGCTGGCCCATCCAAAGACACACTCATCTCAGAGGTACTAAAACTATACGATGATGCTGATGTGCATAAGATGCATGACAAAGTACTATCAACTGAAACTTTTGTATCAAATAGTGAAAATATGGGTAATATCAATGTTGTCCCATATGATCAATATGTGAAACAAAGTGAAATGAAGTTGTACCAAGTGATGCATCTCCTGCAGTCAACAATGACTATATTTTTGATGAATACACTGCCTGTGCCCCTGATGATTCTGTAATATCTGAATTAAATGCCTATAAAGAACGTGTTGTGATGAGTGTGTAAATACTCATCATTTTTGGTTAATTTTGAACTGCAAAACACTTAAAATGCTCAGAAATGCATCAAAATACTGAAAATATCTCAAAATTGCATTTTATGTGTTTCAGATGCAAAAGTTTAAAATCAGATGAAAAATGAGCTAAGTTTGCATAATTGGCAGTTTCAGTCCCCCAAGTTTCAAAAGTTGTCAGAAATAGTCCCTGAGCCCTAATTTCAAAAGAAAAATCACCAAAGGTCCTTTTAAAATCATAACTTGTCAAAATTAGTCCTTTGGTGAAAAATATTAAAAGTTTTGAGAAATTACAAAATTGGTCCTTCAAGTTTATAAAATTGGCAAAAATGGTCCTTGGAAATTGGAAAATGTCAAGTTTAGTCCTTTTACTATTGGAGCTTGTCACTTTTAGTCCCTTGGAGCAACTTTGCAAAGATGGCAGCCTTGGTCCCTTGATTTTCATAAATTGCACAAATAGTCCTTGTTTATTAAAACCCTTAAACATTTGGGCCTTGTCAAAACACTTGTGACCCTGCCATAGCCAATTGGACCCCCTCAATTTGACCCCCTTCTATATAATACACCAAGTCAAATATCTGGTCAACAACCCCTACGCGCCTTTTTCTTCTTCCCCAACAACTAGCCTGCAAAACCCAGACATCCATCCCCCCAGCTCACCTTTCACCCCCTTATCACTCCACCTCTCCTAACACTCCAAAATACATTAATTACTTCCCTCCCCAAGCACTCAATCCCTCCCACTGCTAAAACCAATTTTGGCGCCAAAATATGATCCTATGGCCAATATCAATCCTAGGCATCCAATGGCCTCAAATTAAAGTGGGATATGCTTTCGAGTAGTGAGAGAAACATGATTGGTGTATAAAAGAAGCAAGAAGAAGGAAGATAGTGGTAGTACTTAGTTTTTCAATTCTTGTATGTCGTTTTTTCTTTAAATGTCTTAATTAGTTTATAAATCTGTAATCTCAAGCTTTATTGTACTAAGACTAAGCCATTTAGTCATTGTAACTCAGTTTCAAGTTTTAATTCAAAGTGTTATTGTGTTTTCAAATTTTATAGTCACTGTTTAAAATTTCAGTTTCCTGTGCTAAAAAACCAAGCTTCAATAAGCTTCATTTAAGTTCAAATAAGCTTACTCAAGCTTATTATAGCTTTTAGTAAGCTTATAAAGCAGGATCAATCAATATTGGCCCTTGGTCAACGAAAGTCAACTGTGCAGAGATTTTGGTTCAAACAGGTTTGGAAATGGAATGGGATTGATGCAGTACTTGGAATGGGTTGGATTTGATATAGAATAGTGGCATTGGGTTTGGTTTGAGTTGCTAATGAGCTGGATAGCTTGTGAGTACTTTCCTTGTTTTCAATAATAGTGTGTTTTTGCATAATCCTTATCTGTCTTGATTCACTACTAGCTTTAGTTTATATATGCTCATTTCACTGTCATTAAGTCATATTTAATCAATTTCAGCAGTAGCATAAGTTAGTTCAACATTTAAGTAAAATCATTTACAAAACAGTTAATATAATGGTGTTTGGATGAGTTGCTTGTTTAAGCTTAAGCTTTGGTTATTGTTTAAATACCTGTCTATGTAGTCTAAGTTAGGTTCACTTGAACCATTTCAGTCATCAAATATCATTTGTCCACTCTCAAAGTCAAAATTGCAAAGCATCTGTCTTAATTTCATATCTGATAAGAATTTGAGAAATCAAAAGCTTGATTCATGTGTAGAAATCAGTAATGTAGCTTGATTCAGTTTCATTTCATCACTAAACATCAATATCAGTCCAAAAATTGATTGCAAATCTCACAAAAGTCAACATTTCATTTTTACTTCAAAAGTCAAAACTTGGAAAAAGCCATTTTGAGCCCAACTGAGATGATTTATCATTGACTCATTTCTGGGACAAATTAAGTGAAACTTGAGAGTTTTAAAACTTCAGTTGGTCTACTTGCTTATTATCATTTTTGTAAATTTTTGTGAATTTTCTACAAGCTTGAAAATGGCTTGTCAAGATGGGCACAAATGCCACGTGCAAACGACATACAAGATGCAGTGCGCGCGATGGTGTGTGCAGGAACTTGTCTGAGCTCATCTTAGCTCACCAAGGTCTGGTTTTTGGCTTATAAGCACTTGGCCATGTCTTCTTTAGGATCCTTCATCTGTTTTTTAAGTTTCAGCTTATCTAGGTGCTTATTTTTAATCCACAAGTAGGCCTCAAATCTGTTTTTATCACTTGGTCTCAAATCATCCAAATCATAGCATTTTGTATTTCAGAGGTGTAGGACAGTTGTAACTTATTTCATTTGGATACTTTTAGCCTTTTGTAAGCTTCATATCAGGTTGGTAGCTTATTGTGGTCTTTGGCTTATTTAGAGTGCTTATTCGTAAGCACTTGCCATACGACAGTTGCATTTTCTTACACATAACCACTGTTTTATATTTTTCCTAGATTCACAAAATTATTTTAGACTTTTCTTGAATGTTTCAGATTTTTCTAGGTCAATTTGCTATTTTTCTTAATTTAAAACAGTTTTTAAGCATTTTTAATTAGCTTTTAATACAATTAATTAAGAAAAGTTTCACAAAAATAATTTTTCATTTTTCTTAAGTTAAGATAAATATAAAAAGTCAAAAAATATTTTTCAGATTTTTCTTAGTTAAATTTGTATTTTTAAGCAATTTAATTAGTTTTTAATAGTTTTTAATTCATATAAAATAGAAAAATAATCAGAAAAATACAAAAATAGTTTTGAAAATTCTCTTTAGTTATTTTAAAATTTTCTAAGTCATAATTTTATTTTTCAAGCTTTATTTCATATTTTCTGTATTTTGGGTTTAATTAAATAGTTAAAATTAGTTTTAATTAATAATAATTAGATAAATAGTTTTAAAAATAATTTTATTTTTCTAAATATTTTTCTTTTATCATTAGGTTTGTAAAAATATCATTTTCATATTTTTAGGATTAATAGTGTTTTAGTTTCACATTTTTCTTTGTCATGCGTCGCGTAGGTTTTATTTAAGTTTTATAAAAGAAAAAATCAAAACATCATTTTGCAAATAGTGATAGCGTTTATTTAATATTTTTTTATCTTTTAATTTATTTTGCATTTAAGCCTCGTAATTTATTTACTTTTTCGTAGTTATAATAATCAAAACTCTTTTCCGTTCAAATCTCTACGATCACTATTCGTTGGGTGATTCTTACATAGCTCTTGGGACATAACGAACCGGGGAAATACTATACTCTCAGATCTTCATTGCATTCTGTTTTGTTTGAAGTTTCTATCGATTTAGACCATTCACAAGTGGCAGTTTGTGTGAGAAAACTTGCCGGTTTATACGGATTAAATTTGGCCATTGCGAGTTGTCTTGATTATCTTCCCGTTTAGCAGATTAGTGATTTGGATATTCACTCATTGTTTATACCATCTATGTATTTATATTTTCTTATAAAACTCAAAAACCCAAAAAGATTTTCATTCTTTGTTTTTTGCAAAATAATTATCAAAACCCCAAAACATTCATCTTTACCCTCTACCCTTTTGATTCTTTATCCCTTTACCCTCTATCCAGTTGATTCTAACTTCTTCTTCTCATGGAATCTCTCAACTACGACGAATTCAGGGCCGAAGTTGAAAAACTTCGAGACTTTATCACAAATGTCAAGAATTAGGTGTTGTTCGTGATGATCATTAATTACAGCGTGGGAAATGGAACGAGAAACCGGGTGACAAGGACAAGATATTTCCCTCGATAATGGAAGTGCTAAATACGTCCAACCTCACGGTTATCCAAAGATCTAAACCTCACATTGCTCCTAAGCGAGTCTAAAATTGATCCTACACTTTCACGATTTACGGTTAAAAGCAAACATGCAGAATTTAGACCCGTGACTAGCAAGAATGACTTGCCTAATCTTCACGTTTCTCAAGAACCAGAACCAGAGACCATAGCGGAAGTGGTGGAATTTACTAGCTCTCAGAGCACACCACTTGTCCCACCTCCGGATTTTTCAAAATGTTCTTTGAGACTTGATAGTCATTCGGATCACCATGTTGGTTTTGTTGATTCTTTGAATAAACCGATTCCTTATCATAAATATCAAATGAAATCGCTTATTCCTGTGTAATGCGGTTGTGGTGAGCCTCTTTTGGTTCACCACATGGTTTGTATGCACGTGTGTACAATGTGGTAATGATATTCATAACGGGAGTTGTTTGTTTTGTGGTTCGAGGAATTCATTTGATTATGATCCTAACTCATTTAACGACCCTCAAACTTTTCAATTACCCACCACATGCCCGACTTATCTTCATATAATCAACATAACTGCTGTGAATTTTGTGGAGGCTCTCACCTAGGATTTGAGTGTCAATCGGAAACCGCGTTTGTCTATGACAGCGGTTCTCGAGTGATGCTCGAAACTTTGGTTATGACCAATATCCATATGATTCACCAATCCGGGCTCAACAGTTTTCTTTGTTGTGAGAATTGTGGAGGTCCTCACGATAATTTTCAATGTCAACGTGGAATCAAAAATTACTATACTTAGGTTTTGACAATTTCCAACCTCCACGATTCAAACCCTCGGTTCAAACTCCATTGAGCCGTTGTCTCAAGAAATCTCCCAAAATTTTGAAACCGCACTAGTGAAAACACTTGAGGATATGATGAGTAACTTTAGGAATCAAGTGAGTGGTGAAAAGACCATGGGAGAATTGCTAGCCGAAGAGCGAGAGGCTCGCAAATCTAGGAAAATTATTAGTCCTAGAGCATGCGGCTCTAAAGCGTTCCCAATTTCTTAAGGCAGCTCTATATGATGATGACGAGGAGAGTTTTAATCCTTTTAAGAATAGTATTTCTCAACTCCCCTCAGTCTGTTGATATCAGCCGGTTGAGATTCCATCTCAAAACAACTGCTATCACATCCGAGCTCCACTCACTCTCGAACATGGGGGCGAGCATCTTGACCTTTGATTCTGAAAGAAAAGGAATCGGACGAATTCATAAAGTCTAGTGTTGAGAACCTTGTCCCAATCCCGAGAGTCCACAGGGAACTTTGATCATGTGTGATTCTCTTTCCCCTCTTGAGTGTTCAAATGATCATTTTGAAACTTTCTCCAATTGTAGCGAAGATTGTGCTTCTTATGGAAACATCGAGTATGTTGAGGCATCACTCCCACAGTCTGATCATCTTCTTGAGGAGTTCACCGATGAACTCACTCACATCAATCCACTTTCATCGGGAAGTGATGGTGGTCTCTTTGATTTGAGCCTATCACGGGAGGACCGAAAGTCTCCTTGATAATGATCGTTCACTCACTTCTTACCCTAACAATCCAATAGAGGATGTTGATCACTTTGTTCCCAAAACATTCAAGCTACTTTCACCAATCCTCTATTTGAATTCGACTCTGAATTCACTTTAATTTCACGAATCCACTCTTTGATACTCAGGACCGAGGATAGTGATGAGCCCCTGATGGAACAAGAGTTCACAATTTCACTTCATGTGAATGATTCTCTTCATGAAGAGTTCTCCAGTGAACTCTCTCATGACATATCTCCCTCGGAACATGATCATTTTGATCTTGAGGATGATATTAGCTCGGAGGAAGGTGTACTCTATCATACCAGTTTGCTTATTAATGATACTACCTCACCGTGCTTCCTCGATATGTCTACATTTGAGGATGAAGAATGGATCTTGATTGTTATCAAAATCTTTCTTCCTTTTCTCAAATATCTTGTGATTTCTCTTCATCTTCACTCCTTCGGGAATGAAGACACTATCTTTGACCCTGGCATTTTCATTTATCATCTGTGAGCGGATCTGCTCTATGTATATCTCATCGGTGTGGAACTTTCACGTACTTCAATGTTTATTCAAACATCTTGAATGAAAGTCCGAGGGAGATTGTTTCTTCCACTTTGCTTCCCCATGAACCAATAATTAGGGGACAGTCAAGCTAGCGACTCGGTAATCAAAACTTGATAGCTAAACATGGGTTTTCACCCGTGTGTACCACCTTAGTGTGGGAGTTGCATGTTGTGCTATATATATAAGTTTAAAAAAAATAAAAATCTTTCAAAATAATGGCCGTAGTATTTCCCTTTTACGTTCTTTGTTTCGGCATAACCGCCGGTATTTTGAATATTGAGGGCAATATTCATTTCTAAGTGTGGGGGGAATTCTCACGAATTTTTATCATGTAATTATATTTTCAACCTTTTTGGTAACAGGTAAGTGTTTTACACTTTTCGGCTTATAGTTATCGTATCCGCCATGTCTAATAAACAAAAGGATTGGCTAATCCAGGGGCAAACGGCTCTTGGTAAAGATATCTCAAATCCGTTGACGGCTTGCAATTTGCCCAAAATTGTATGGTATTCAGCTCACCATATCTTTAATTAGTGAAGAGTTGGCTAGCCCGCAAGTTTATGGCTTGTGGTAAAGGAAGTGGAAAAACCATAATTGGTAATCAGCTCACCAAAGATAATATTGATAATTTATCTAAGAGTTGGCTAGACCAGAGCAAACGGCTTCGGTAAGACAAATCAAATCCGTTGGAAAAGCGGTGGTTTGCTCAAAATCACATGGTTATCGGTGTGCCATAGTTCTTACTTAAACTAAAACATTTGGCTACTCCCGAAGTAATGGCTTTTGGTAAAGAGATTCAAATCCATTAAGTTTTCTCAAAGATTGCTAGGGACTAGCAATAGTTTAGTGTGGGGATTGATGAGTGTGTAAATACTCATCATTTTTGGTTAATTCCCTACCAAAACACTTAAAATGCTGAAATGCATCAAAATCTTTGAAAATATCTCAAAATTGTATTTTATGTGTTTGAGGATGCAAATGTTTAAAATCGAGATGAAAAATAGCTAAGTTTGCATAATTGGCGGTTCAGGTCCCCAAGTTTCAAAAGTTAATAGAAATAGTCCCTGAGCCCTAATTTCAAAAGAAAAATCACCAAAGGTCCTTTAAAAATCATAACTTGTCAAAATTAGTCCTTTGGTGAAAAATATAAAAAGTTTGAGAAAATTACAAAATTGGTCCTTCAAGTTTAAAAATTGGCAAAAATGGTCCTTGGAAATTGGAAAATGTCAAGTTTAGTCCTTGTACTATTGGAGCTTGTCACTTTTAGTCCCTTGGAGCAACTTTGCAAAGATGGCTGCCTTGGTCCCTTGATTTTGAATTGCACAAATAGTCCTTGTTTATTAAAACCATAAACATTTGGGCCTTGTCAAAACACTTGTGACCTGCCATAGCCAATTGGACCCCTCAATTTGACCCCCTTCTATATAATACACCAAGTCAAATCGGTCAACAACCCCCTACGCCTTTTTCTTCTTCCCCAACAACTTAGCCCGCAAAACCCCAGACATCCATCCCTCACCTTTACCCCCTTATCCTCCACCTCTCCTAACACTCCAAAATACATTAATTACTTCCCTCCCCAAGCACTCAATCCCTCCTTTGCTAAAACCAATTTTGGCAAAATATGATCCTATGGCCAATATCAATCCTAAACATCCAATGGCCTCAAATTAAAGTGGGATACATGCCGAAGTAGTGAGAGAAACATGATTGGTGTATAAAAGAAGCAAGAAGAAGGAAGATAGTGGTAGTACTTAGTTTTTCAATTCTTGTATGTACTTTTTCTTTAAATGTCTTAATTAGTTTATAAATGTAATCTCAAAGCTTTATTGTACTAAGACTAAACATTTAGTCATTGTAACTCAGTTTCAAGTTTTAATTCAAAGTGTTATTATGTTTTCAAATTTTATAGTCAGCTTAAATTCGGTTTCATTAACTAAAACCAAGCTTCAATAAGCTTCATTTTTAAGTTCAAATAAGCTTACTCAAGCTTATTATAGCTTTAGTAAGCTTATAAAGCAGATCAATCAATATTGGCCCTTGGTCAGCGAAAGTCAACTGTCAGAGATTTTGGTTCAAAGCAGGTTGGAAATGGAATGGGATTGATGCAGTACTTGGAATGGGTTGGATTTGATATAGAATAGTGGCATTGGGTTTGGTTTGAGTTGCTAATGAGCTGGATAGCTTGTGAGTACTTTCCATGTTTTCAATAATAGTGTGTTTTTGCATAATCCTTATCTGTCTTGATTCACTACTAGCTTTAGTTTATATATGCTCATTTCACTGTCATTAAATCATATTTAATCAATTTATTTGATTTGCATAAGTTAGTTCAACATTTAAGTAAATTCCGTCATTTACAAAACGAGTTAATATAATGGTGTTTGGATGAGTTGCTTGTTTAAGCTTAAGCTTTGGTTATTGTTTAAATACCTGTCTATGTAGTCTAAGTTAGGTACCTTGAACCATTTTCATCAAATATCATTTGTACACTTCAAAAGTCAAAATTGCAAAGCATCTGTCTTAATTTCATATCTGATAAGATTTTGTGAAATCAAAAGCTTGATTCATGTGTAGAAATCAGTAATGTAGCTTGATTCAGTTTCATTTCATCACTAAACATCAATATCAGTCAAAAATTGATTTGCAAATCTCACAAAAGTCAACATTTATTTTTACTTCTGAAAGTCAAACTTGGAAAAAGCCATTTTGAGCCCAACCGAGATGATTTATCATTGACTCATTTTTAAGGACAAATTAAGTGAAACTTGAGAGTTTTAAAACTTTAGTTGGTCTACTTGCTTATTATCATTTTTGTAAATTTTTGTGAATTTTCTACAAGCTTGAAAATGGCTTGTCAAGATGGGCACAAATGCCACGATGCGGCACCTTGACTCGGCATATGAAGCCCGCTTGATGCGCAGGTGAACAATGTCTTGCAGACAGAGCTCATCTTAGCTCACCAAGGTCTGGTTTTTGGCTTATAAGCACTTGGCCATGTCTTCTTTAGGATCCTTCATTGTTTTTAAGTTTCACTTATCTAGAGTGCTTATTTTAATCCACAAGTAGGCCTCAAATCTGTTTTTATCACTTGGTCTCAAATCATCAAATCATAGCATTTTGTATTTCAAAGGTGTAGGACAGTTGTAACTTGTTTCATTTGGATACTTTTAGCCTTTTGTAGCTACATTCAACGTTGGTAGCTTATTGTGGTCTTTTGTTATTTAAGTGCTTATTCATAAGCACTTGCCATACTTGATTGCATTTTCTTACACATAACCCACTGTTTTTATATTTTTCCTAGATTCACAATATTATTTTAGACTTTTCTTTAATGTTTCAGATTTTTCTAGGTCAATTTGCTATTTTTCTTAATTTAAAACAGTTTTTAAGCATTTTTTAATTAGCTTTTAATACAATTAATTAAGAAAAGTTTCAAAAAAATAATTTTTCATTTTTCTTAAGTTAAGATAAATATAAAAAGTCAAAAAAATATTTTTCCAGATTTTTCTTAGTTAAATTTGTATTTTTAAGCAATTTAATTAGTTTTTAATAGTTTTTAATTCATAGAAAATAGAAAAATAATCAGAAAAATACAAAAATAGTTTTGAAAATTCTCTTTAGTTATTTTAAATTTTTCTAAGTCATAATTTTATTTTTCAAGCTTTATTTCATATTTTCTTGTATTTTAGGGTTTAATTAAATAGTTAAAATTAGTTTTTAATTAATAATAATTAAATAAATAGTTTTAAAAATAATTTTCTTTTTCTAAATATTTTCTTTTATCATTAGGTTTGTAAAAATATCATTTTCATATTTTTAGGATTAATATTGCTATAGTTTCACATTTTCTTTAGTACGTCGCGTAGTTTTTATTTAAGTTTTATAAAAGAAAAATCAAAAACATCATTTTGCAAATAGTGAAAGCGTTTATTTAATATTTTTTATCTTTTTAATTTCCTTTAATTTGCATTTAAGCCCCTGTAATTTATTTACTTTTTACGTAGTTATAATAATCCAAAACTCTTTTCGTTCAAATCTCTACGATCACTATTAGTTGGGTGATTCTTAGATAGCTTCATTTGAAATACGACCAAGGAAACACTATAATATCCAGTGATCTTCATTGCCTTACATACTGAAACAATTTGTTTGAAGTTTCTTCACGATCGCCATTCATATTATGAAATTGACAGAGCTTGTGTGAATGAAAAGCTGACTTTATAAAGGAGCGTGTTGCTATTTATGAACAACGTGCTAAATTTGAGTTGACCACTCGTGGCGGAAATGGATGACCAAGCGCGTACAATTATTAGAAAAAGTAATTTTCGAGAAGAAGTATTAAAACAAGAGTTAAATTCCTTGCAAGAAAACTTTCTAAAACTGCTAAGCAAAAACAAGAACTTCAAGAAAATGTGAAAATGCTTAAGCAAGAATTTAATGCAAAGGAATCAAAACTCTTGAAAGATTTTTCTAATCTGAAAACTTTGAAAAACAAACTTGAAAACAAGTTGTACAAACAAGGGAACACCATTGAATTTGCTCACATGATCACTAAGCATAGGTCCTAGCGATAAGCATAGCATTCCCCTTGTTGAGGAACCAAATCCAGAGGTCATTAAAAGGGCTAGAAATGCTCATAAGGTTCTTTATGATGGCAATGAAATCCTTAAACCTAGACAGAAACCTAGTTGCGTTGAGTGCGCTGAGGAAGATAAGAAATCCGATGAAGTCACTAGGGAAAAGATGAACAAGAAATTAGATGATCCTAAATGTAAAGAGAAGAAAATAAAGATCACACCCCATGATTACAAGAAGGAAAACTGGATTTCCTTGAACATGTTTAAACCTCAGACATTGTTGACTCCCGAACAAGTTTTCTGGAAAATGGATTTAGATAAGCGGAAAGTGAAAATATTGTTGAAACAAACCCTCCTCTTTGGAAAATGCCTAGAGCGAGTGTGTATCCTCCTAATACACCAATGCATCTTGTTCCTAGAACAATTGCCACTAAAAGCAAGACCTTAATTAGCCAATATGTTATACTTCAACTATTTGTTGATTTTGAGAAAACTTGCAAGAAAAGGATCACACCCACTGGTATTACGGAAGGAGAAAGGGTTTTGAGCAAATGAAAGAATGTTATTTAACTGAGGTCATGCCTTTCTTTAAACTTCTAAAAGATCACTTTGAGAGTCTTAAAAAAGGGATAGAAACGATATTAAGGGAATGGAAAAGGAATTTGATGCAATGATAGTTGAAGTTAGTGACTATGAGCGAGCACTAAAATATAATGAGATTGAGAGGAAGAACTTGCATACACTAAATGAGAATCTGATTTCTGAATGTATTGCTCAAGATGTGTTTTTCATTGCTACAAATTGTTCCATTAATGCTTCCAAATTTCATGAATTATCGGTTGCACTGAAAGTCTCCCATGATCGTGTCATTGAGCTTGAAAAGACTAATTCTAACTAAACGAGAAAATTGAACTGGATGATCACGACAATTTGGTTAAACATTTTTCTAAACCGGAAGTTGAGCATTTTAATTTACAACTAAAATATCAACATCTTAAAGAAAATGTCAAAACTTCAAATATCAAGACATCCTCGGATGCTCCAGAGTTTGATGCAGTTTTCAAATTAACAAACGTGATGAACAGATTCAAGCTCATTGCAACACGATCCGAAAGTTGAAAGCCCAAATCTCTCAATTAAAGGGTCAAACGAACAATATGACAGGCTCCCAAATGCCTCCTCCTTTAGATTCTCGGAATTCTCAAACTTTTCATCTTCAAAACTTAGTTGATGCCTTACAAAAGGAAAACAAGAGTTTTCTAGAAGAAAATGAAAAAGTTAAGCGACATTTTAAAGAGTTATATGATTCAATAAAAGTCACCCGTGACCAAAACAACGAAAAAATAACGTCTTTACAAAAGGAAATTGAGAATCTGAGAAGTCGAGGAAATGGGAAAGCGCCACTTGTTTTCAATAAGAATGTTGTCTCAAAGTCACCCTTAGACTGCAAATACACTGTGTGATTAAATATATTCCTCCTCATCTTAGGAATAATGAACATGCTTTTCATGAATACTGTGCTCACCTTAAGGATAGTCTAGAATGTCTCAGTGAGATTGTCGAAGAGGATTTCATTAACAAACCTCTTGATAGTGAAATTAGGTTTGCTTGCCTCCCGGCCAAACGATCTCAAGAGTTGCTAGAATGTGTAATTGCAACATGTCCCAAATCCTTAACCTTAGGTGCAAAGGCAAAGCTGTGATGCCTTGTTCTATGCCTAGTGCCAAGCAAGAAATCCGTTCTATGCCCAGTCTTAAGAAAGGAAACACTAATGTGCCTTCAAGTAGTTGATTCGGATATGTTAGTGCTAAGAAAGTGAACTTTAGTGTGCGCAAAAGCTCAAATCACAGTCTTAAGAAAGTATACACTAATGTGCCTTCTAGTACTTCGGATCCTTGCACATCAAGTTCAGGAATGCAAAAATTAGATCAACCAACTAATATTTCCATTCCCTCTACAGAGTAATCATGACATTAAAGCAAGCCGGTCAAAGTCTCAAGACAATACAAGGAATGATAGGACCTTGCAAGCTAAGAATGTGCATTGGAAGAGAGTAGAAGACCAATCTAGGAACTTTAAGCTTGAGTTGAATAAAACGAATCGTGTTGATTATAGTATTAGCCTTAGTAATTAATTCAATTACGATACTATTTGCAAACCTTGTAATGATGTCCGCTTGAATTATGTTGCTAATCATGAATGTGGTGTGAATGCTTTGTCTAATGCTATCAAATGCCCAGTTAAAATTGTTAATGCTAATAATCGTGCAAATAAGGCAAAAAGGCAAAAATGAAAGATTGTTAGAAAGCAAGTGGAAACCCACAGGAAGAACTTTTATAAAGATAGGTTATTATTGGATACCTTTTGGCCATAAGAATAATCAGTTTTGCTCTCAAACTGCTAAGATTATGCCTATTAGAAAATGGATGCCTCTTGGTAGAACTATTCCCTTAAGAAGTGAACATACTTTGAATAGGTCAAATCTGACACACCAACATTGCATCTATTCCCAATGATTCCATTGCTTCTACTTCCGATATGGATGTTTCTTTATTTCGATGTGGGTGTTCCAATTATTGTTACTAACCAAGTGGAACCCATTCTTGCATGGGGATCCTAATTATCCAATTATCCATTCTTGTGCGTGTTCAACTGCAGATCGTTCAAATCGTTACGTGGTACGGACTCAGGTTACATTCCAAGCATATGACTGGGACCGGTCGCTGCTCATGAACGTGAGCAAATTCATCGGAGACGATTAGATTCGGTAATGATCATTTCGGTGCAATTATGGGTTATGGTGATTATGTTGTTGGTGATAGTGTTATCTCTAGAGTATACTATGTTTAAGGTCTTGGTCATAATCGCTTTCTCGTTGGTCAATTCGTGACTCGATCTAGAAGTAGCCTTGAGAAAACATACTTGTTTTGTTAGAGAACTTGATGGTAAGGAACTTTTAAGAGGAACTCGTGGTTCAAATCTTTACACCATCTCTATAGAAGATATGATGAAGTCTTCTCCAATTTGCTTGTTGTCAAAGGCTTCTAAAACAAAGTCATGGTTATGGCATCGTCGTCTCAATCACTTGAACTTGGCACCATCAATGATCTCTCCAGAAAGGACTTAGTTGTAGGTTTACCTCGACTAAAGTATGAAAAGGATCATCTTTGTTAAGCATGTCAATTGGGAAAAAGCAAGAAGTATGCCCATAAACCCAAACCTACTAACTCTGTCACAGAAGTTCTTCATACAATTCATATGGATTTATGTGGACCAATGAGAGTGCTGAATATCTTTGGGAAGAAATATGTATTAGTTATAGTTGATGATTACTCTAGATTCACTTGGGTCAAGTTCTTAAGGACAAAGGATGAAACTCACGATATCATCATCAAACTCATCAAGCAGTGCAGGTTCGACTTAACAAAACCGTCGAATTATCGGACGGACAATGGGCCGAGTTTGTTAACAAACAACTTAGTGAATTTTATGAAAGCATTGGAATCAGCCATCAAAGAAGTGTTCCACGAACTCCTCAACAGAGCGGTGTAGTTGAAAGCGAAATCGAACTCTTGTAGAAGCCGCCAGAACAATGCTGATTTACTCAAAGTTTCCAATGTTTCTCTCGGTGAAGCTATTGCCCTTGCATGCTACACACAAAATCGTTCCACGATTCACCTTGTTCATGGAAAGACACCATATGAACTTGTCCACAACAGAAAACCTAATCTCTCTTTCCTTCGTGTGTTTGGAGCATTGTGCTATCCAACTAATGAGGGTCAAGACTTAGGCAAACTTAGAGCTAAAGCGGACATTGGAGTATTTGTAGGGTATGCACCAAACAAAAAGGGATACGAATCTACAACAAAAGAACCCGAAACATCATGGAAACAATTCACGTTACGTTTGATGAGTGACGGTCAAATGGCTCTGAACAATCCAGTTCGGACCCACTTCAAATCAGTCCAATTGGTTCATCCCTTGTTCCAAACTCTTCTCAAGAAACTCCATATGTACCTCCATCCGAAGATGATTTAAAGAAATTGTTTGATCCTATGTTTGATGAACTTTATGATCCATGTACTAATGAGGTGTTGATCCTACAACAGAGGTGCTCATATTCCGATGAATGAAGTCAATCCTCGTCTCAATATCTTTAAGTCAAGAAGTGCCTTCTGCGATCCTTGTCTCATCAACAAATCATCATTCTTCAAATGTACATCATGGAAATGTTTCTCGCATCAATGATGAAGTTAATCCCTTTGCTACTCCTGAAGATGCTCCATTTGAAAACATATTTGCTCTCGAATCTTCATGAACCATCTTCTTCGGAGACATCGACTCGCTACTTCACCTCAACAACTACCACATGAACACCTCGAAAATGGACTCACGATCATCCATTAGACAACATCATTGGAAATCCCTCTCGTCCAGGATCCACACGGAAACAACTTGCAACCGATGCCTTATGGTGCTTCTTCAACTCAGTACTCTCTAAGATCGAACCAAAAGATGTTAAAACCGCCATGAATGAAGATATTTGGTTCAATGCCATGCAAGATGAAATTCATGAGTTTGATCGACTAGATGTATGGGAATTAGTACCGCTCCAGATTGTGCTATGATTATTGCTCTAAAATGGATCTTCAAAGTGAAACTTGATGAGCATGGTGATGTGTTGAAGAACAAGGCTCGATTAGTTGCTAAAGGATACCGTCAAGAGGAGGGTATAGACTTTGAAGAATCTTTTGCTCCCGTGGCTCGAATCGAGGCAATTAGAATCTTTTGGCTAATGCGCTTTTAAAGTAAGAACATGGTAGTCTATCAAATGGATGTAAAGGCGGCATTCTGAACGGAGATCTTAAAGAAGTCGTCTTCGGCCAACTGAAGGATTTGTAAATCAAGAGCATCCTACTCGCGTTTATCGTTTGAAGAAGGCCCTTTACGGTTTAAAGCAAGCTCCAAGGGCATGGTATGATACGTTGTCAAAGTTTCTTCTATCAACTGGATTTAGCAAAGGAGCAATTGATCCAACATTGTTCACCAGGAAGTCACGCAAACATTTAACTCATGTTCAAATTTATGTTGATGATATTATTTTTGCCTCGCTGACCCAATGGAATGTGATCGTTTTCTAATGAAATGAGTTCAAAATTTCAAATGTCAATGATGGGACAAATGTCATTTTCTTGGGATTACAAATTTCGCAAAGTCCGGAGGCATTTTCATAAATCAATCTAAATATGCAACTGAGATCTTAAAGAAATTTGGATTTGATTCAAGTGACCTGTTGACACTCCCATGATTGATCGAACCAAACTAGATGAGGACCACTCGGGGATCATGATTGACCAAACAAAATATCGTAGTATGATTGGATCCACGATGTACCTCACGGCTAGTAGACCGAACATCTTGTTCATTTGTTTGCATGTGTGCTAGATACCCGGCTAAGCCTACTAAAAAGCACCTTGAAGCGGTTAAACGGGTCTTTCGGTATCTCCAAGGAACCATCAATATGGGACTTTGGTACCGAAGGACACCGGTATGTCACTAACGACCTATCACGAGATCTTGATCATGCAGGATGTCAAGATACTCGTCGAAGTACATCTGGAGGTGCTCGTTTTTGGGTGATAAGCTTGTGAGCTGGTCTTCAAAGAAGCAAATGAGTACTTCTATTTCCTCTACAGAGGCTGAATACATAGCCATGTCATCTTGTTGTGCTCAAATCTTATGGATGAGATCTCAATTATCTTACTATGGCTTTGAATTCAACAAAATCCTCTCTTGTGATAATAAAAGTGCTATTGCTCTCTCATGCAACAACGTTCAACACTCAAGAGCAAAGCATATCGACATTCGACATCATTTCATCGGGGAACAAGTGGAAAAAGGTGTGGTGGAACTCTATTTTGTGAGGTCTGAATATCGGTTAGCGAGACATCTTCACCAAAGCTCTTCCAAGAGAACGTTTTGAGTTTATTCTTCCACGTCTTGTCATGAAAAGCCTTCAACCAGAAACACTCAAACGTCTTCGGAGGAAGCGAGGAGTAAAGGTCTATCTTCATCTATCTCTTGTATATATCTATTCGAAAATCAAAATACAAAATTATAAAACCTTCAAAATCCATAAAAATTCGAAAAATTCGAAAAATCTTCAAAAATATTGTCATTTTGTCATGCGTTTTCTCGGTTCGATAATATCTACGGTCTTTGTGTTGTCATTCAAAGAATGACACGGGACTTTAGATGTTGTTCGAATTCCAAAAAATCAAAAATCAAAAAATATTTTTGGGAGAAAGAGAAACAATGGTTTATTGTCATTTCAAGCAGTAACCCGCTTTTCAAAGAAAGAACAGAGCCATACTTTATCATGTTTTCAAATTCCATGCTCTGATTCTTTAAACATTTATCTGCTGAAAACTAATGCTTTGAAAAATAACTCGGTCTCTATTTTTGATAATCATCTGGACTTATTTGTCAAAATATCAATCTCTCAATCAACAACCTATGTCATTGATTGAGGGGAGAATGATTTCAATTAAATTAAAAAGTTATTTGGCATTAAATTGTTTTCAAAAGATATTCATGCATGTTTTATCAATGGAGTTTAAAGTCTTAAAATCCGATCATTATCGGTTAAAACGCTTTCATAATCAAGTCACAATTCTCCTTAAAAGCTTTCAAAATCAATTTAAATCTATAAGAGATCACAAATCTCAAATGATTTGATAATTGTGATCGGGGAGAATGTGTGATTTAAATTGGATTTAAAGCTGATAATTGGTAAATGGTTTTATAAGGATGTACAAGCTCTCCTTCCCACATGTGACAAACGATTTCAAATTTTCCATGCACATGTTGAGGGGAGCATCTATCTTAAACCTATGATTTGAAACGTGATCACTTATCTCAAGGTGCGAGGTTCCCTCTAGTATGTGCAAAACTCTTTTCAAATCTCGAGGCACATATTGAGGGAGCAAAATCATGAAAACCTCATCCTTCCCCAAAATGCTTTATCTACTTGATTGATTAGGAAGTGATGTTGATATTTTTTGAAAATGGTAATCAAAGAAGTTAATTCTTTCTCTTGCCTCCGTGTGGAAAACTATTTCAAATACTTGATTCACATGTTGAGAGGGAGTTCTTCTTCTAAAAATATCAAAAACAATTCAAGTACAAAATGCTTTGATAAAATATCATAAGTATCTGGATTGATTTTCAAATGGTTTTCAATTGGTTCCTATGGCGGATGAACAATACCAAAAAGACCGACCAACTTTACATTATGTATGGTGATATAAGGACGATAAGGTTAGGTATGTGTTCCCATGATCCGCCAGATCCGGAGGGATCTACCGAGGACTATCCACTAGTTAGTGTAGAGTTCTTAGGTATGATGATAAAAGGAGAAAAATGAGATATGGGAAGAGTGCGGACTGAGGCTGAGCTAGTATTGGAATAAACCCAACAAGGTTCTAGCTATGAAGTCTCGGTAAGCTTGAAGGGGTTGAAGAATTAAAAAGAATTGAATGAGAAAAGGGTGAAAACAAATAGCCCTCCATTTATTCAACCTACCGGGTTCAATTCATATGCTCTTGATGGTAACATGGTATTGAAGACAAGGCGTCATGGACCCAGTGGCTTGCACTTCAACTTTCCAAACCACTCAAGTTCCTCTTAAAAGGACTTGTTTCATTCTCACGGGGACCGACATTATCTATCGACTTTCTCTTAGAGATTGTTAATATTGAAGAAGGAGACCCTCTCCCTAGTCTCGATATAGGATCCAAATATGCACAAATTGAGTCTAGAGCCACGAGATCATCAATAAATCTCATTAGGACACTTTCAATGAAGACTCTCTGTTTCACACAATGTGGAAAAAGAGATTATATCTTGAGTCCTACGCATTATCCTTGTGGTATTGCCAGAACATCTAAGTGATGTGTTTACATATTCACAGTGAAGATGGAAAGCCTTCGGAGCCAACATCTAACAAGCTCTGTAGGGTGGCATGTGAGATCTATTATATAGATCAACCATGTGACAAGCGAGCGAAAACAATGGGGCGATTCAATCTTTTGAATCAATCACGGTTCGAGTTATGGATTGGCGGATACCTTTGAAAAACGGTCTTTGTGCTTTAAAACTCTTTTCATTGCTACGTCGACCGGTGTACTAATTTTCAAATCAAAAGGTGTTTTATGATTGATAATTGATTTTCATTAAAACCTTCGTTATATTGCAAAAACAATTTCTATTGAGCAATACACGATTGTTTTTAAATCTCTTTTCATCAATCGTGGGCGTAAATTGGTTCACTTTCACTCCGTGTTGTCTTCTTTGAGACGTTCGGTTTGAAACATTAAAGCATTCGCGAAACCATCAAAGGAAATTCTTGAATTATACGATCCGGTGATGCTTAATAGCGATCAGCGAGGAACCGTGGGCGTGTACCTCAATTCATCGAAAGTGATCAAAGACACTTTCGTGCGTTATGCTAGCGTGTATGCGGTACACCGGCGTTTGCGGTGATCGTAATGAAGCGGTCAATCCATAGCCGCATGCTCTCCTAACACATTCATCTCAAAAGAAATCATGATTAGTGCATCAATGACTCGATATTTTCACTATACGCTCTGGCTGGCGCCATATCATGAATCAACAATGCTTCGCTACTCATGAGAAGATATCATGATCTAGAATGTGAGCATGTCGGTCTGAATGTCACAACATCACATAATACCAACACCACAATGGATGTAACAGAGATTTTCTATTAGTGATGATCTCAAAGGCTGTCAACATTATTATCCGTGGATCGATAAAAGACCTCCACTTGGATTAACCAAACATGCAATGAGTGGAATCAATGACTCACGAGCTTGAGACAAAGTACTACATCAAGAATGCAAGATCAATTGTTAATGTAATATCCGATTGTATTCAATGTCATTTTAGTATATGTTTGAGGTGACCTCCCTTAGGGGAGATTGTTAGGAATTAGAAATTCCCGGTATTAAAGAGTCGGTCACCTCAAGTATATGTAATCGTTAGAATGTTCGTAGTCATAGTTATATTTAGTTAAGTAGTATTTTGTTAAGTAACACCGTGGAGGGCCGGACGGGTCTTTACCAGTATGCGATCCACGACCCGTTGTGTGGCGTTTTATGTAAGACTATAAATACTCTCTACCTCCCAAGGTAGAGAGTTGGAGCTCATAATAATATCTTTCACTTTCTCTCACTAAGTTCCCTAAACCTCTAACTTTCTCTCTCTAGAATTCCATATATATGTTACTTTGTGTTATGGTTTGATGTGTATGTGAAATCTAATATCCAACACTTCTTTCTTGTGAGAAGAATTGCCTTGATAACACTTGAATAAAGGTTTAGGAGTGATTCCAACAATCTCCCCCTCAATTGTTGGTGATGAAAAGCGATTGAAAGGCGTTGATGTAATAGTAACTGGCGTCTTCCGACATTCTTCTTTCTTGTGAAGAATTGCCTTGATTCGAACAATCTCCCCGGTGTGGCCAGAATAGTTTTCTTTAACGATTATGCTTTGACGTCATCTTTAACTTTGTTCTTTGATCATTGTTCTTTGTGATGAAAGTGTTAGTATGTTGTTATACGCATCAAGTCACGCACCAGTGCGCTTCGCTCCGGTGTCTCCGCCATTCTTCCAACATGCTCACGCTCTTTTCGTTGAAATCAGTCTTTGATGAGAAGTTCTTTAAGTCTTTAACTTTGTAGATTCTTTGATTTGTGAAATCATTATTTGTTATTGTTGCTTTTGGATAGAACTTCCATTAGTGATGATGTTGGCGTGAGCATGAAGAATCTGCCACGATCATTCATCGAGCTTCCATAAGAAAACATAAAAGCGGTTAGTAATAGCGGATTCCGTACTTAAAGTTTGAACCGAGAGTGTTAACGGCATAGTGTGAAAACACAATTCTAATTCTTCTGAAAGGCCGTTTCACCTCAAGGAGTCCCACAAGTGAGATAACACGATGTACCGAAGTACACCTACGATTCCAGATGAGTCGAAAGTACACCGAAGCATCACCTCAGCGTAGACCGTTTGAGACCACTAAGCGCGAAATCGAGGAGTTTCCATTCAATCACCGAGGATCACAAATGTGAACTCTCATAAATGTTCTCGATATTTTGCTAAGATCACGTGAAGGACTCGATAATGTACCACGAAATTTTATTGTTGAACGTCAAGTGATGAAATGTCAAGTGTACCTAAGAGATCTTTTGATGAATCTCGTGGCTCTAGACTCAATTAGTGCATTTTGGTTTCTGAGACTAGGAGAGGGTCTCCTTCTTCAATACTGAATCTCTAAGCCGATAGTTTACGTTAGGTTCCCTGTGAGAATGAAACAAGCTTCTTTTGAGAGAAACTTGAGTGGTTAAGAAGGTTTAGTGCATGCGTCAATGGGTCCATGACGACTTTTAATCTTCAATACCGGTGTCATCTAGTGACAACCATTAGCATATGAATTGAACCCTTCTGCGCCTAAGTTGAATAACTGGAGGGCTATTTCTTTTCACCCTTTTCTTTGCATTTCTTTTAATTCTTCAACTCCTTCTTTCTCCGATTCTCATTTCCTCCTTTTTACAATCATACCTAAGGACTTCTAAATACTAACTATTTGTGGTGTCCTTGGGTAGATCCCTCCGGCTCTGGCGGATCATAGAACGGTTATTCCTAACCTTAATCACCTTATAACTCCATGACTAACCTATGTTGCCATAAAACCACTTTTTGAAAAAATCTCTCAAAGGTTTGTAGAATGAAAAACATTTTGAACCACTTATGAGAGTTTTATCTTTTATAAAATACTCCTCCCACATGTGCTTTAGAGTTTTAACGGAAAATGCATTGAGGAAAAAGGCGCTTTTTGAATTGATCACCTCAAGATAGACATTCCCCCGCGAGACACAGGTTACATGCATAGTTAAAGAGTTGCATTGTCAGCTTTTAGGTGACAACTAGCTCTAATAACTACCTTGAAGGTGTGGACAAACCCGAAAGGTTGTCAAACCCGTCAAGGTTCATGTCTACCAAGAGTTTCTCGAATGGTACATTCTAATCAGACAAGTCCTTTCGAGACATCGTTTACATCACTAGCGAACTAGCTTGAAATTATTACGTATCCGAGACAAGTCTTTTCGAAGTTACTAATGCTAAGATCTCGTCAATTCTTGGGTTAAAGTCTTTTTACGAGAGTTCATATAGCAAAACACAACATATTTCTTATCACGTATTTTCTCCCCCTCAAAATGGCATATAAAATGTTATTTTTGAAAAGTTGAGAATAAATATGACCATTTCGCGTGTTGCGGGAAGAATGACCACTGTGAACAATTTGTGAACAAAGTTTTAAGTCAAGTACTCCCCTCAACAAGTGATATAAACGGTTGAGGTTTTGAAAACGTAAGGGGAAGTACTTGTTCTTTTGAGCAAAACCTGAAAAAGTGAAAGGTTTGATAGGTTTTACTCAAAAGTAAGCTTTAAGCTCCTTTTATAAGGATTGTGGCAATCGCGTGCCACAGGGTCCTTTATTTACAAGTGGGTTGTACAATCGTAATGTGTGCACAAGCCATCAATATAAATCAAACATCCAAAATTATAATGAAGAAGCAGTTCAAAAGGTACCGGTAGTCGAGATAATGGCGAGGTGTAGTCGGTTGAAAGATGATGTTAATCCTACGAATTAGACCACCAACATAGCTTTCCAATCTTGAATGATCCCTTCATACAACCGTTCATCAATCATGGTGATGATCCGCTTCACATCGCCGATCCTGAGAATTCCATCGCTTAGGAGACCCAATCTTTTGGTGTATATCCTTCAACGGTAAGC
>OU343217.1:65196411-65222636 GCA_910596185.1 Chrysanthemum makinoi | reverse complement strand
AATCAAGAATGATGCTCTCCAACCGCTTACGGCCAAAGATAGCTCCCTAAAAAAGTGCAATCAATTAGCGGAATACTTACCTTGACAACATTGCACTAGCCATGTCGAACAACATCGCATTGCCTAACTCGAAGCTAACATCGACTTCACTCCAAAAGACAAAGCTCCATACTACACGATGGGACAAGACCTCCACACCACAATTCCACCGGATCAACCAAATATTCCATTCCGCTATCAATAAAGACCTAGAATTTCTTCTCTACACGTAGCGATGTCTCCAAGAAATACGCTACCCTCACTTACACACTTCCGTTCCTCAAAATATACTCCAACAAAGATAGCAATCGAGGAAGATGCCACCCACATGTTCCTTCTCCGACAAAGTGGAAAGTATGATTGATTGCAATGTATGGGATTCATCATTGGCCGAACGCCAAGAATCTACTACAAGAGCTGCCAGGTACTTACATCAAAGAAGGAAGTGTTTAGTGATAAAGGGATCGTTGCTATTAAGCATGTTACTCTTTCGTCAAAATGGGACTACACATTTCTCAAGAAAATAGTGGTCAAACGACAAGACGAAGAGGACTATGACTTCGTGAAGCGTGACTTCGTGAGATTGTCTCTCAACGACATTGAAGACATGTATCTTGCCAAGGTATTGTGTGGACGAATGCACATTTCTTCACGTAAATCCAAAGTGAGTACATCAAGTCCTTGTTAATCTTCATCAAGCATAGTGATCCGTGAACGCGTACATATTTAACTTGCGTGGAATCAGACGACGCGTGTTAACCTCACACTAAACCACACTCGACCTTCCCGACATCAACAAACCTCCAATACACCCTCATCTGTAAACCATTTGGCGTAGTCTACCGTAGTGAACTACACCGAAATTGCTTGATGGCGTGCAAAGAGCTTCATAAGTTTAGACACTGAATACCAACTGGCAGATCTTCTCACCAAAGCCTTAGCTCCTGCTAGGTTTAATGAGTTGGTTCACTGGATTGGTATGCTGTGACAATTGAGGAACCTGGATGAACTTTTAAAATATTCTTAAAACCTACCAAACACCAAAAACATCTTTTGTAAATATTTTCAAAAACAAAATACAAAATTATAAAATCTGATAAAACAACAAAAATATTCTTCTTTCTATATTTCTTTTAACATGGCAAGTAAAATTCCGTCAACACTTTTCACTCTCAAAATTCAGTATTTCTCTGTCTCTAGTGCATTTCACTGTACCATCCCTTCTTGATAATGGTGGTCACATTTCTGGTATACTGACACTCCCCGGCCTCAAATTTTATAAAATTTAATTATTTCTTAAGTCAAGGGGGAGTGTTGTCAAGTTTCTTTCCAAATATCATTCGTTTGGTAACCAAAATGAAAGTTATGGGCGTTGGATGAAAATGGTTAAGGTGTAGGGACTGAAATTGTCAAAAGCTTAAAGTATTTTTTAACAAAACCTTCACCTAATTTTTCATATCATTTATTTCACTACATTTATTACTCATCTACCCAAATCCTACACCTAAGAACCCATCTTAAAATCCGTGCTTTGTAATCCTAATTTGTAAGTGTTTTCATGATCCTTGTGGTAAAACAAACATTGGTTTTGATTTGTTTTAAAATCCAACGGTTCATTTTGTCCCTAGGCTTGATTTTGTGTTCTACGCATAAGCGTATGAACATGAAATCATGTTTGAGTGTTTATTGATAAAATTGATATGTTAAAATGCTTAAAAGATCATTCTTAAACCATCTCTATCAACAAAATCAACCCAGAAATCGTTATTAATCATTTTTTGAATTTAGGGTTCATGCGTAAATTTGTGTTTTAAGTTTCTGGCTAAAAAGATGGTTGTGTGTTGTTGTTTACATGTTTAATTGATCGTATCTAGGCTTAGATCATTCCCAGAAACATCAATTGTGTGAAAACTAAGATTTAGGGTTTATGTTCTTAAGAATTAAGTACTTTTGATTCACAAGGCTTTTTGTGTTAAAACTTGTTTAGGACAACTCACTATGCCTCTAAGATAACCCAGAAAAGATTTGGTGCAAATTCCATGGTTAAATCTCTTATTCGTAAAAATTGAATCCTAGGGTTTATGGTTTACGCGTATGCAACATTCTACGCATAACTGTTTATTGTGACTTCATGATTAAAACTGAAAGGGATTGAATGTATGTGTTAATATTGGTGTTATGATGAACTTATTTCAGGTTATTAAGCGTGATAATTTAGAATCAAGGTTAATTGAACATCTACGCATAAGGATCACCTTAAGCGTAGAATGTTATGCGTAAGAGAAATCTTACGCGTAACCTTTACGCGTAAGGTTCTACAATTGGGACTACGCGTATCCTCGAAGGATATCGTAACGTAACCTTTACGCATAAGGTTCAACTTTACGAGTAAGCCTTACGCGTAAGTTCCACATACGCCACGCGCGTAAGCTCTATGCCTAATGCTTTTCCTATGCGTAACATTTCTTACGTAAGTCAAGAACCCACGCATAAGCTTATGCTTTCGCGTATAACTACCTCTTACGCATAAGCTTGCAACACTACGCCTTAGCCTAGTTTTAACCTAAATTGTGAATTGTTACTGCGGCAAACTTGTAAATAAATAAATCATAACGTCACGAAACCAAAATGTCACCCATAAGCTTAAATGTTTAATAAGTTGTGAAAAATAAGTGAAAACTTGGACATTAAAACTCAAAGTTAATCTACTCACGAAACTTATCGCGACGTCTTTGGACTATTGGACTAACAAGTGACATTGGACTCGTAACAATCATTGACATATCACGTTCAATAAATAGACAATAAAATCAACGGTTGACTAACGTAATGTCTTTCGATATGTTGGTTCTTTTGGCTAAATATCTTTCAGATCACGATATGGACGTTTAAAAGCAAAATGTGGATGCACCAAATGTTCTCACTGTTGATGATATCTTCCCTAATGGTTACCCAATGAAGATCGGAAAGAACAACCTCAAAGTTGATTTTGATAGCTTCACCTGTTATGAGTCTTCGTGTCAGATTGCAGTGGATATTCTGAAGACTCACCCTTACCTGAACATGCTTACAAATTCTCACTGTTCCGAGATCTACATTCACCAATTCTGGCATACAATACATAAGGTCAAAGGTTAAAATGCTGTGACGGTGACGCTTAACAACAAACAAGTCACCATCACACCAGCAGATTTGAGGGCTATTCTTCTTATTCCTGTCATCGAGCCTACTGAGTACAATGCTACTCCAACGGAAGAGGTCGTTCTCCAGTTCATGGTCGACATCGGCTATGATGAAGCTACCGGGTAACCACAAAGCACTCATCTCGTGGATCTCAAGAACATTCCCCACCATGGAGAAACCTCTACATAATGATTGCCAAACTTTCGGACGTGATAGTGGTCATGAGCATCCCAAGCTCATGGAACTACAAATATTTTTGGCTATGGTCAACATGAAACACATAGAAGTTGAAGCACTGATATGGGAGGACATGATGTCTTACCTTAAAAATCCTGGCACCAATATCTCGTATATCAGATATACCAAACTGTTGATCCAAAGAGCTCTAGGGTATAATCCAGATATTCCCTTGAGACTTGATGACCCCAACCAACACTCCGTGTTGTATGAGCCCACACTCACTGTCAGATTTAAGGACTCAACAACAAAGAAACAAGGTGCAGTGTTGCCAGATCATCTTCTTACTGATGATATCAAAGAACTTTATTCGTACAAACGATATCTGGCAGCAGTTGAAGCTGGCAAAGTAGGTTTCCATGATGAAAAGTCCTCCCACACCTACTAGGAAAACTAGGAGAGAGTGCAGGAAGTATCTCGAGCATCGAAAGTACGAGAAAGTATCCTAAGAGGTCTCATGTTCTCAAAAGGAAAGTTCCATTAAAGGAGGCAATCCCTATTCCCAACCTCGAACCGCAACAAAAGCTAATGGATGAAGCCTCGAGGATACTGAAACGGAAGAAGAGGTCATCTACTCTGAAACTCCAATCATTGATACTTCGACATTAGCAAAACCTCTCAGTTCAAAAGCTGATAAAGGTAAAGGTAAAACTCCAGTGATAGATCAGGAAGAAGAGAGCTCAGAAGAAGAGCCACTGGATGAAGACAGAGACTACAGAAAAAAGGTGAAGAATCTAAGACTCCAATACGTTGCCAAAGAGTTCGTACAGCAACAAACTCGTGGCCCCGGAGGGTCAAGTGGTGATGCACTATCTACACCAGTTCCTGATGCGGTTAATCAACCCGATAAGGGAACTGGTACAACCACCCATGATCAACAACAACGGCAACTGGAGGATTCCATCACCTATGAATTTGAGGAACCAGATATGGAGAAGTCTGAGAAAATTTTTGATGAAGATGCTGAGGTTGCAGCTAAAGAAAAAGCAGATAAAGAAGCTCAAGCTCAAACAGATGAAGAAGCTAGGATTAAGCCGAAGAAATGGCTAAGTCTAGAAAAGATGACGAAGTTGATTATGATGATTTTCTTCTAGACAGCCCAGCACGTTCCAAGGAACTAACTTCTGAGCCACCAAAAGACCCTGAGTCTCCTCATGTCTCATCATCATCAGACTCGTCTTCTCACTCTTCACCTCCATCATCCAAAGGCACAAACAGCATCCACATCCAAGTTCAGAAGAAACCAACCGACTCTTGGATATCCCGAGCTAAGACAAAGATTGTCAATGCTGTCAAGCAAGTAAGAAAGAAAGACGTGACCAACAAAAAGTGAATCAACTCGCCATTTAATCAACTTTCTTCAAAACGGATAAACGAGATGTTGAAAAGGCATATGAAGCTTCTCAAAGGAGATTTCCAAAGGGAAATGGAGAAGACGGCAAGAGAATATACTCACAAGTTCCTTCTCGACTCTGTTCCTAGATTGACAAGGGATATGTTTGCCAGAAAAATTACTCCAAATATCGTCGCGTTGGTTAAACATACATTGGCCAACTCACCCGAACTCTCTAAAGCAGAGTTAATTTCGAAATTGGTGATGCAAATGTCAAAACGATCTGCAACCTTTACTTCGGATGAAGCTAAATTTTTTGAGGGTCTACTAGATTATCAACTCATGTCTTCATGCAAAGAGTCAGCAGGTCAACCTAAACGACCAAGAGATGACGATGATAAGGACATGGATTCTGCACCTAAACGTCCAAAGAAGTCTGTGAATCCTCTCCTGCCACCACCAACCCAAAGGACTCCAACAGAAAGACGATCTCCTCCACGTTCTACTCACATAAACCTCGAACTCGAGTTACCACCATCCACAGAGAAAACCGTGATCATTTCATACACTGGTGGTGACAATGAAGAGTTCCATGAGCCCCAACAACAACCCACCTCTCCGACGAACAAAGAAACCAGCATCCTCATCAAAGCCCAAAGAAGAAGAAGAAGAAGATGACTAAGACCGATGTTGTCTCATGGCTAGATGATGATACAACCACTGAATACGACTAGTTTTCTCAACTTTGTGATGCTACCCTCACTACCAAGGTCAAGAAATGGTAGATGGCCGTACCATGGAGCATGTCAAGCTATTACAAGGACAATTTAAAGTGAAGAGATGACGAGGCTGAGCTTAAGCGAATCAAGAATGATGCCTTCCAACTGCTCAAAGATAGCTCCGAAAGTGCAATTGAAGTGGAATACTACCTTGACAACATTGCACGAGCCATGTCGAACAACATCGATTGGCTCAATCTCGAAGCTAACATCGACTTCACTCCAAAAGACAAAGCTCCATACTACACAGATTGGACAAGACCTCTACCCACAATTGGCCGACCGGATCAACCAAATATTCCATTCCGCTACTTCCTCAATAAAGACCTAGAATTTCTTCTACACGGTAGCGATGTCTCCAAGAAATACGCTACCTCACTTACACTTCCGTTCCCGGCAGCAATATACTCCAACAGCATAGCAATCGAGGAATATGCCACCCACATGTTCTCTGACAAAGTGGAAAAGTATGATCCTGATGCAATGTATGGGATTCATCATTGGCCAGATCGCCGAAGAATCTACTACAAGAGCTGCCAGGTACTTACATCTAAGAAGGAAGTGTTTAGTGATAAAGGGATCGTTGCTATTAAGCATGTTACTCTTTCCTCAAAATGGGACTACACATTTCTCAAGAAAATAGTGGTCAAACGACAAGATGAAGAGGACTATGACTTCTGTGAAGCAGACTTTCAGAGATTGTCTCTCAACGACATTGAAGACATGTATCTTGCAACAATAGGGGACGAATGCGACATTTCTCTCTACGAAATCCAACAACGGAGTGCATCAAGTCCTTGTTAATCTTCATCAAGCATAGTGATCCGGAACGTAAGAAGACATTCAACTTTGTGCGGAATCGTATCGACGCGTGTTAACCTCACTAAACCACAGCTCGACCTTCCCGAAATCAACAAACTTCCTCAATACACCCTCATCAGCAAACCATTTGGCGTAGTCTACCGTAGTGAACTACACCGAAATTGCTTGATGGCGTGCAAAGAGCTTCATAAGTTTAGAGATCACACAATGAAGAAAGTCAGGGACGGACATATTCGATATCAAAATTTCGTCAGTGTGTGATCTCAAAAGGACAAGTACTTCCCCTTGTAAATGAATCGTTGTGCTAAAATACTTAACCAATGAATTGACGAGATCTTAAATGTTAGTAACTCGAAAAGACTTGTCTGGGACGGGTAATAATTTCAAACTAGTTCGCTACTGATGTAAACGTATCTTGCAAAGGACTTGTCCGAGTCGAATGTACCATTCGAGAAACTCTTGGTAGACATGAAATTTGACGGGTTTGACGACCTTTCGAGGTTTGTCCACACCTTCAAGGTAGTTATTAGAGCTAGTTGTCACCTAAAAGCTGACAATGTATCTCTTTAACTATGCAACGTAACCATGTCTCGCGGGGAATTGTCTATCTAGAGTTAATCAATTCAAAAGTGCGCGCTCTTCTCTCACCGTGCAGATTTCTGTCAAAAACACTTAAGCACGTGTGAAGGGGGAATATTTCTACAATATCTTACAACTCTCAAACAGTGGTATTAAATGTTTTTTTACTCATAACCACTGTGAGAGATTTTTCATGAAAATGGTTTTATGGCAACATAGGTTAGTCATGGAGTTATAAGCTAACTAAGGTTAGGAATAACCGTCCTATGATCCGCCAGATCCGGAGGGATCTACCCAAGGACACCACCAATAGTTAGAATTAGAAGTCCTTTGGTATGATTATAAAAAGGAGAAAATGAGAATTGAAGAAAGAAGGAGTTGAAGAATTAAAAAGAAATGCAAAGAAAAGGGTGAAAAGAAATAGCCCTCCTAATTATTCAACTTAGGGCAGACACCGGGTTCAATTCATATGCTACTGGTTGTCACTTGATGACACCGGTATTGAAGATCTAAGTCGTCATGGACCCAGTGACGCATGCACTAAACCTTCTTAGCCACTCAAGTTTCTCTCAACAGAAACTTGTTTCATTCTCACAGGAAACCCTACGTAAACTATCGGTTTCTCTTAGAGATTGCGGTATTGAAGCAAGGAGACCTCTCTCCCTAGTCTCCGCCAGAAAACCAAAAGCACTATTGAGTCTAGAGCCACGAGATTCATCAAAAGATCTCTTAGGTACACTTGACAATTCATCACTTGTTGTTCAACAATAAGAACGCAAGTGATAACGTTATCGTCCTACACGATCTTTAGCAACTGTCGAGAACATTTATGAGAGGTTCACAATTGTGATCCTCGTGATTGAATGGAAACTCACGGTCATCATCAAACAATCCCATGCAGCTCACTTCGGTAACTCCCCGTGAATTATGCTTAGTGTATCTCAAACGGTTCAAGTCGTGTGGGTGATGCTTCGGTGTACCTCAATGAATCATCTCAACGTAGGGCGTATTCTCATACATCGTGTTATCTCACTTGTGGGACTCCAGTTCAGAAACACCGGAATCTGAGTTTTGTTTTCACACTATGCTGGTAACACTCTCGAAGTTCAAACTTGTAAGCGCTGGATTATTTCTAACCCATGTTTTATGTTTTCTTCTTATGGATGCTTGCGGGTGGAAAAGATCGTGCAGATTCTCCACATGATCATACCCACAACATTACTAATTGAAGTTCTCTCAAAAGGCAACACAAAGTCAGAATGATTCTTCATCAAAGTCAAAGAATCTACAAAGTTTTTAAGACTAAGAGAACTAAATCAGTACTCTAATCCAACGTTAAAGAGCGTGTGAGCATGTTGAAGAAAGACGTGGAGACACTGGAGCAACAAAGCGGACCTGATCCAGATAACCACAACATACTATCACTACCATCACAAAGAACAAAGATCAATGAACAAAGAAAATGATGAGGTCAAAGCAGAATACTTCAAAGGAAACAATTTCCCTACACTGGGGAGATTGTTCGAATCAAGGCACTTCTTCTCACAAGAAAGAAGAATGTCAGAAGACGTCAAAGCTACTATTACATCAGCACCTACAACGTTTAAAGATCAAATCATCAATCACTAACACTTAGGGGGAGATTTTTGGAATCACTCCTAAACTAGAATTCAAGTGTTAGTAATTAATATGTAATAGTTAGCTTAATTATGGCTTTTATGTTAGTAATCAAGGCTAGGCTCATGTAGAAAGCCCATGAGCCTATCCAAAGCCCAATAAGTCAAGGATGGGAACTTGGTGTGTTGCCCTAGTTCCCTCCTATAAATAATCTTGTAAACCCTCACTTGAGGGTTGGTTGTTCATTCACTTTCAATACTCACGCATAAACCTTTCTTAATATCCTACGTGTATTGCTTGTTTGTGTTCAACCGATCACTCCTTCATCTCCTTTCTTATATTGATGCTTGTGTTACAAACATGGTGACCTAACATACATCATAAAAAAGATTAAATAGCGAAAAGTGTTCATAACTTTTTATGATCTTAGATCTGTGATGTATTTGTGATGGTGAGTAGACCGGGTTTTTTATTATCTTAGATCTATGATTTTTTGTGTGTAGATGCTTGCAAGTTTTGGTTAATACTTCAAATATAAAGATGTAAATAGCAGTCTTGGTCATATTATGTGGTTTTTTTTTGAAGTTGTGGGTTTTGTTTTTGATGTTTTTGGTCGGATCTGTGGTGGTGTTAATCATGTGGTGATGGTGGTGTTGATAGGAGAAAAAAGAGAGAGAGAAAGTGGTGACAGAAAAAAAGTGAGAGAGAGAAGAGTTGTGATCGGAAAAAGAGAAAGGAAAGTGAGAGGAGTTATTTTATATAAAAGATGAGGTATTATGGTCTTTTAACACTTTTAATAATAAGAAAAAAATAGAATATATGGGAAAACAACCACTTAACACTGTACTTTAATAATAAATAAGTGAACACATGTCTCACATCTAATTGAGTCGCACATTCGCACATGACCATTTTGAGAAGAGCTGTTTTTTTTGCCTAGATGGTGACCTCACCATGACTTTTTGTCTCCTTTAGAGAATTTGCTCGCTCTTTTAATTTTATGGTTTCTAACAATATACATAACTGAATAGGCTTTTTTTTGTTAGTGAGGGAAAAGTTGCTCTTTCCTGGGTTTAGTTGCTAACTAAATTTTGATGAAAGTGGCCTCTAAATTTTTAAGAGCTTAAATGGTGACTTTTTAATGAATGAATCACCTTCATTCATATGTGATTGTTCTTTAGTTGCAAATTCTTTTTTTCCCTTTAGGAATGAATGTACATGAATTAATTTGTTGTAAGATTATTGGAAACATATGTTGTATTCCAAGCAAAGAATATTCAAAGAGATACATATAATGCATGCGGCGTTTGGTTTTTTCCTATGTCATTTATTGGCCTTGAGGTTCATTACTCAAGACTGGTTTTTTTAAAGCATGTTGTTCCTCATATAGTGACTTATGAGAATATAATTAGCATGGCCTTTCTATAGTAATAAAGGAATGTCTTCACATATGATTTATGAAATGTTTATAAAGTGACATTGTTTTTAATTGTTATGTTATTTTTATTTAAATTTATGTTTTATAAAAAAGTCCATCATGTTTGTAAGGTTCATGTGTTTAGATAACTTTGATCACCTGTAGAGTTCATATATTTTTATTTTCTCTTTCGTGGCCTTTTTAATGGTTACAAAATATATGTTATGTTTTCATTATAATATTTTGTAGTTTGAGCATGTCAAGGTTAAAAACATAGATAAGTTGCAGTTGCTTAAAAAAATGTGTGAATATTTGCCTATTTGGGCGTGAAATGATATATGAATTATACACTATCGAGATGCATAGCAAAGGATCATTAATGTTATCGACGGATTCATCAACATGTCTCTTAATGTTTCTACTCAATCAAAATGGCCAACGTTATTTTATTCAACATTATGTTATTCTTTACTTACTTGAATATTTGTTTGACTATTTATATTTTTCGTTTGAAAACAATTTCTTTCCAACCAAATATACTAATTTGTTTTGTTTTTTTTTTTCAGCTTATTTTGTAATATATAAACATTGTCTATATCTATTACACCTGAATTTTATACAACCAACAAAAAATGTTTTTACATATTATATTTGATATCCATGATTTTTATCATATCAATATTATGCAACCAACAAAAAGTGTTTAAAGATTAAATTTGATACCCATACTTTTTATCATATCAGAGGGATCCAATAATTAGGTGATTTACTCTATAAATTATTTAGTCAAATAAACTAAGATATAAATTTATTTTTAATATGCAAAAATATACAAATATATTGGTAATAAATGTTTAGTTTGGTATCCTTACAGTATAAAAAGTTACATATTGCGTATTTAAAAATATTGGGGTGTATGTGAAAGTAATTATATTCTTAAGGGGAGGTTAATGTAAACATTGAGATGAACGCAACACTCAGATAAGTTAGGGTTTTGCTATTTATATGAAGTGATTCTTCTTTCAGTCTTATTTGTGGCTGCAGCCTGCAATGACTAATATATTTTGCCCCAATCCATGCATAGTCCCACATGTATCCAATCCAAAGTAAGTATTTTTCATATTTTAGTTATTTGATTGTGTTTAGAAATTGATCCACTATCTAATGATTTGAGGTTTATCTTTTCAACATGATGTTTCATTTTTTGATGCCTGAATTCTGTTATGTTTTCATTTCTGACATTTTTGATTGATCTAATGTTTGGGCAGTCTATCAGGATCGGGTTGCAACATGATCATTGTTCATAGTATTTCGAGCTACACACGTTCACTGGTATAACCCATCTGTACCTTGCTATGTAGCTATTTTAGATTTTGCATCTGTTTAGTGTTATATGTTTAGGTGTATTCTATAAGTAAAATCATCATGTTTTTCGTTCATGGGTAAAATCTTTTATTTGTTTTTTTTTATGAATAATTAAAAAGTTTATGAATATTTAACTCATAAAGAAGAACTTTAGGATGTTATGAATATTGTTAAATACAATCATTTGTTTAAGATGCTAATGGAGTTAACTGATTTTTTACCCAAAAAATTGTACAGAGGTTAGTATATACAATCGAAAAGTGATCGACCTAACATCTTTTTTTGTGAAAAATGATTTATGAATCTCATCACGTTTAATATATAGCACTTTTCCTCCTCTTCCATGCAGAACTCGGTGATGGTTTCACTTTCCAATGAGGTCAGCAGCAGCACCTATTGCATTGTATTTCTTTTTTATAACATGTATCATCAAATTGTGCAGTTCTTTAATGATGTTGCGGTGAACTTAATTCCATATGGCTTGCGTACAAAATCCATTTTGACAGTAAGCGCTGAATGTTTTATAGATAAGGTGTCTTCTGTTATGTAAATAAACATTTATGAACTTGTTTCCATTTATTTTGACTCTGGTAACAGGATATCGAGTATGGACACATATCTACAGGGATTCCTCTTGACGATATGGAATGCAAGTATGTAAACGGCACCATTTTTTGTGAGGTGAGCTATTTGGATCTCTAATGTTGTATAACCAATAGATTGTGAAGCTCATTTGTATTAAACTCGAGTTGCTTTCTATACAGGTTATAACCTCATTTAAATTTTCAGCCTTCATGTTGTCATGCTGCAACACATGATCACATGCAATTTTATGATACTGCTAAGGTCTTCGCCCGAGAGACTGCAATAACTTATCCCGCTCCTGGTACTCTATCACAATTCAGATTGCTTAGCTATGGAAGTGAAAACTGTTTGGGTGAACATAGGAAGGTTGCCCGAAAGGGCTAACAGCATGGGCGGATGGGGAATTGCATGCAGGGGATGTGGGCATGTGATTGTATATGTCACGAGTCAGAATCAGGTGTTCTAAAACCTTGCATCTGTACCTAAATTTGGAGCCAACCCCAACACAAGAACCGAGTGAATATATTATGACGACCCTATCCATTATCTTTTTGATATGCTAATTTATGCATACTTTATGTTGAAACTTCTATGGATCAAATTAATCAACTGGGATGTTTAAAGCAAGAAAAGGATTGATATGTCGAATAATCTTGTACCTTTAGACACCTTTCAGAAGATTGATATTGTGACCCAAAGGTGAGTGGTAAGAAAACTGATCAAGAAGAAATAAAGAACGCTGCAAAATACTCTGTATGTCTTAGTGCAAGAATTCCACATAAAGCACAGTTTTTCATAGTGATACTATCGTTGTTATAATGTTTTGTGACTGTGAAGAAATTTATGTATACAAATTAAGAACAAGTATAGGATATATGTAATGAAGATTGTTACTTACAAATTTGTTTTATATGATAGTTGTGTTACCTTTTGGATGGTCGGCATGGTTCTTTTCATATCTTGTATTGATTTTTTTCCCTATTTGTGCTTTTTGTTTTCAAACTGGTGTTAATTTGAATAGCATTATTAAGCAACAAGAACATGTTGTCTTGATCGCTTCAGTATGTATTCAAACTAAATTATATGTTTTTAGGCATCTGACATAAACCGCCACGTACAGTAGTGGACTTTTGTGGAGGGTTCCGGCTGGGTGGACATGAAGGCACCTTGGACACGCTGACAAAAAGTTGCTGGTTGTGCGATAGGTTGAACCTATGCATCAACAACACCAGATGACAGCCATAACGAATATTTTATCATCCCAGCCTTTCTATTCTGAATATGTGTGCCTGATGACGTCTCAGGTGGCTCACAAACAAGGTTTTGGGTGGCAGATCCAGAAAGAAAACAAATCTGCCGTACAGCAATTTTGCGACGAAATGAGCATCAAAAGGCATGTTTTCTAAGTATGGCTGCATAATAATAAAATCACCCACTGTTATTAGCAAAAATGGCTACGCATTTTATGCTACTAGGCTATATATCTCAAATCATGACCGGGGGCTGTATATAAATTGTATCAAACCAACAGCTACTATACGGTGGAGTGGGGTGAATATCATTTATTTTTTCAAGTATTTAAAACTCAAATTTTCCAGATCCCTTACATATTTGGAATCAGTTATGCATAGTGAAAAGTATTAAAGAAAAATTTTAATTACTATTAGACCCGCCATAAGTGGATCGAATAACTGAGCCATTTTCCATCTCGAAAGTCCCCACGATTTTCCCAAAACAGTTAGATCCGAAGAGAGACTACTAATAGCCGAACCACCTTTAACTTAGTTTAGAAGAGATCTATACTTTTTAATTCATTCCGTTGGTTTAATGTCCCTTCCGGTGTTTGTATTCTCATTCAATCTAGCTTTCTATTGTACTATATGAATCTTAGTATATTACTCACTGTATAACTTTTTTCGTCTGCTGCAAACACGTTTGTGTTTGTCCCTAGAATTTCAAGCTTCATTTTTTGTTACTTATTGGTTTTGGACATTGAACTGTATTATGAAATCACATGTAAATCTTGGTTCTTTTAAGTTATTCTGTATATATTTGAGTTTTTTTTTTCTTTTTATTTTATTATTGTTATTATTATTATTATTTTTTTTAATTCATGAATGCTGAAGTTTGTGGTTTAAGAATATGTTGTTTCCAAGACAATGAAGAACAAGGGTGGGACCCGGGATAGTTATGGATTTTTGTGTGTTAGTGTAAATTCTTAAAAATCCTAAAATTTGTGAAATGCACCTGGTTCATAAAACAGATGTTTATAGTAATGTTTATTTTTCGTATATGCACCGGGTCATTTTTAGTCCTAGTTCAACAATCCTTAGATATTATGCATGTGTCTATGGTACTATAGGGTTAAGAGGTTAAATGATGTTCAAGTTAAAAACTGGGTGAAGTAAATATTCTTGGGAGCTAGTTGCAAATACAGTAGTAGTAGATTATTTGAAGATACCTATTTTAATTCATACTGCATGGTAAGCAGGCCATGTACGCTCGCACAATTAAAATATTCAAATGATTTTTAGATCTATATTTGACAATACAATAGATTACATCTAATTTATAATTTTAGTTTTGAATAACTGTATGCAATAACAAAAAATTTCATATAAAAATTGTAGATTATCCACGTGATGTGGTGGCAATAATGAGTTGGTAGTAGGCATATTGTAAAGGTACGAGATGAAAGTAGTTAACAATAGCCGGTAGTCATAAGTAATCAAAAATTAATAACACCATATCGACTTTTAAAAATCACTTACATTATACTAAGAAAATTTAGTTCTCAAAAATAATGTTTGTTAAATTTGTCTCACATAGATGGATGATACAAGTAAAAGATTACTTATAAAGATAAAGTAAAAATAAATATTCAATAAATCATTTGGGTTTAAAAAAAATTCCAAAAGGCGCATATGTTGATTATCGAGGCACTCTTACGATTTAATAATATATTTTGAACATTTTATTTTAATATGCATTTTTAAACTCTATTGATTTAACAATATCGCTGGACGACTTTTATGGTGTAGCCGAACCGGTGGTGACTCCGTTCGGGTTGAACCTAAGCGCACGTCCGTTTTTAAAACCATATGTACCATGAGATTGCTTACATATAAATTGCATGAAGATTTGTGTGTTTTATTAGTTTGTACAACATGTATAATAACATGTATTTTTCATATTAGGGATGTTTTAAAAATAACATTTATTAGGTATTTATTTTATGGACGTTTTTTTTTTTTTTTTTCTTATAATAAATTACTTTGTATTTTTTTATTATTTTTTGTAAAAACATGTTTAAAAAAATTCTTTTAAAGTGTTGTAACAAATACTATTATATGTACTTATTAAAATTTGCTATTATTAGCAAGTGTTGAATCTTAATTTTTTAAGCCTTCCATTTTAGGAATGTCCCAAATGCTTTATAATATAGTATAGATATAGATATGTGGAAAACTAGAAGGGGGGAGGGGTTGAATAGTTTTGCCAATTTTAAGTTAGTTTCAAAAAATTTAGATTCGATATTATGTGAAATCGTATGGATGTAGAGAAAGTATAGATCTAATGATAAAGCAAGTAAATAAAGTAAAGCAAGGGATAGAAATGACACAACCGATTTATAGTGGTTCGGCTACAAGGACACCTTCCTTGCCCTACTCCACTCCCCGAGTCACCTACTCAAGAGTACAAGCACTATGTCAACAAACTCCTTCAACTTGGCGAAGAAGCCTTCACAACGTTGCTTACACCTTTTTCCGATATAAAGCTAAATATCGAGTCCGTAACACGGTGGACCAAACCAACACGACTATTACACAACAAATATGTGAAATATCAAATACAATATTTTTACTGCAGAAATCTTGTGGACGAACAAATCAATCAAGGACCCCTTGCTTGGATGACTTGTAGAATGCTAGTGATCTCGCCTTAGAGAAGGACCTATATGAGAATCACTAAAGAAAGAAAGAAAGAAGAACTCTCTAGATCAAGTGATCTTTGTTACAAGAGAGAATGAGGAGAGTATATGAGGAAAATGAAAAGAAGAAGTAATTTAGAATAAGAAGCACCGTTTCGACCTCACTTGGATCCCTCCCACAAGGGATCCGCCTAGTGTAAACCTAGGGATCCGTGGGACGCTCTCTTGCCCATGGGTTTTTTGGTTATGGGTCATGGGTCATGGGTTATGGGTTGGTCCATGGGTATTTCTTTAGATACAATGTATCTAATGAGTACAATGTATCTAGTCAAGTGGGTATGGGTCAATACCATGGGTTATAGATATGATCCATGGGTTGTGATTTTTACCCATCCTAATAAACTATTACAACAAATGATTTCTTACAACAATTTGTATTAAATGGCTATATGTAAATGCTTTATAAAAATAACATGTATCCTTATAATTGTACTTAAGATAACATTATATTTGTTATCAACAAAACACAAAGAGATCGCAAAATATTAATAAACGTTATTACGGTATTAATACTCCCCTTTGTTGATGACAAAACATAATGTTATGATGAATAAAACTTAAGAATAGATGTATGTTTTGAAAGCCCCTAAGTTTTACTTCTTCTCCCCCTTTTGTCGAAACAAAAAGTTAACCCATCGAAGAAATAAAATGTGGAAAAAATAGTCCACTGACGCTTACTCCCCTTTGACGGTAGCTCCTCCTAGTTTGGGGCGTCAAGTGAAGAAAAAATAAAAAAATCCTACATAGAAAAAGTTAGTAGTAACATGCATAAGTAATCTTATGATTGACGAGAATCAAGATTGGGAGCCAAGGTATGTAAACAAGTCCTTGTAATAAAACAACAGAATGTAGTGGTATTTGTGCCACATAAAAGCATGTAAAAATAAGAACAAGACTTGTTCTTGAAAATGACTCAAAAGAAAAATACTAAAAATAGAAAATAGTAATAATGATTCATTCCATGCTTGCATAAGGTTATGGATGGAGGTTTTGATGAGTAATGGTATTGATGCGATCAAGAATGAGGTTGAGTATGAATTGCATTTCTTCCCTAACTTCTAGTGCAATATCCCTAGTGGATTGGCAATGTTCACAATGTAAGTGATGTGGGTAATGAGTGCGGAAATTTTCCGGGTTGTTTTGATTTGTGAGTTGCGGAAGTGTGTAAAAATGGGAAAATAGGATCAAAGTCCGAATGTTTGGAAGTGGTGGTGGAAAAGAACCTAGGTGTTCTTGTAGCTTAATGGGAGCTAAGGGTGGTGATGTTTCAAGGTCATTGAATATTGTGTTTGGAGAAGTTTGAGGTGTCAAAAAGGCTATTTCCTTTTGTTTTGGTTGTTGAGATCTTGTTGGAGTCTTAAGGAGTTCCAAAAGAGTTACTTTAGGTGATGACGTTGGTGTACTCGTTGGTGATGAAGGAGGTGCTATAATGGAAGCATCTTGTGGTGAGTTATTTGTTGGTGATGAGCCATTTGATGATGGTTTTGCTAAGCAACAAGGCCGGATGCTAATCCGTGCGGATATCCTAGAGTTTGATTGTGGTATTTTGGAAGGTGGGAGTATAAAAGTATGGATTTCATGAAGAGGATTGTTTGTACTAGGTGATTCATCTAAGTTGTAAGATCTTGTGGATGACATGGTGTCGCTTATTTGTGAAGATGAGATGAATTATGCAAGCATTTTGGGAGTCCTATATATAGAAAAACAAGGCATTGTAATGAATGTTTGACCCAAAATGTGAATTAAAATCTAATGATTAGATATGAATTTAAGGCATGTGATCATGAAAGCACAAGCATTAAAGAACATACTCCAAAAAATAAAAAAAATATTGAAGTTTTCATCCAAAGTGAGAAAAATAGAAGGTAAACTAGTTTCGTCTTCACGGATCCCACGGATCCTTCCTTTGAGGGATCCGCCCAGCATTAAGGCTGGGATCCCACTGGTGATTCAGCAAACACAAAATTTTCTTTTTTTTGGAAACATTTTGCCTAGTGTGTGCCTATATGCAAACTATTTGGAGTTGCGGTTATCTCGACTCCTAAAAAGAAAAGAAATATAAACTAGAAGTGAAAAAGCATGCTATTATGTGAGATAACCCGAGTGCTCCTAATTCACGCTAATTAACGTAACCCGAAAACACATATTAGTTATGTGTTCTCTTTAGCATTCAAAAGACATGAGATGCAATGAAAACGGGTTTTTACTTTGTATTAATAATGAAAAGCGATTTGTCCTAGACGTGAGAAATTGCTTTTGTGAAATTGATACGGGAAGAGGTATCATTTTTAGAAAACGTTTCAAAAGAAGGTTTCTATGTGCGAATAAAAATCGTTTTATCCTTTGAAAGAAGATGTATGTATTATGTGTTTGCAACTTGTACTTATTTTGAAAGAAAATAAGAAAACTATGAGTTATAAGTGAAAAACTTATCTTGGATTTTGAAAATTTCCGTATTGTTTGTGAGTTGTGCGTGAAATAGAGATCCTAGACTCAGAAAGAAGAAGGCTAGTGTTTACATACCTTGTAGAGTCAAAAATAAATTACGACGTTTGTTCCATGAGACCAAGACCAAGACGAAGTAGGTTGAATTGTTCCCGCTTCAACGGTTTGGTGAGGACGTCGGCTATGTTGTCTTCGGACGCTACCTTCTCAATAGAGATGTTCCCCTTTTGAACATTGTCTCTTTAGAAGTGATGACGAATCTCTATATGCTTTGTGCGCGAATGTAATACCGGATTCTTACTTAAATCGATGGCACCTTTGTTTTCACATATAATGGCTATGTCACTTATATGAATGTCGTAATCAACTAACGCTTGTTTCATCCATAGTGCTTGTTGGCATGCTTTGCCGGCGGAGACGTATTTGGCTTCGGTTGTTGATATTGCTAATGCCGTTTGTTTCTTAGAAAACCAAGATGTTAAACAACATCCCATAAAAGTACATACCCTACTTGTACTTTTTCGGTCAACATAATCACCTGCATGGTCAAAATATGCATATACAATTGTTTTTACTCCCGTGCCCTTAGGATACCATAATCCTAATTGTGTTGTACCCTTAATGTATCTAAATATTATTTTTACGGCTTCTAGGAGTGATGTTTTAGGGTCTTCTAGAAACCTAGCACATAGACAAACACTAAACATGATATCCGGCCTACTAGCCATGAGGTAGAGAAGACTACCAATCATGCCACGATATTTAGTATTATCGACGGATTCGCCATCTTCATCTTTTGTGAGTTTGGTGTCGGATGACATTGGTGTCCTAATTGGTTTGACTCTTCTAGACCGAATTTCTTTAACATCTCTTTTATGTATTTAGATTGATTAAAGAAGATACCATCTTCTACTTGTTTGATTTGTAGACCAAGAAAGAAACTAAGTTCTCCCATCATACTCATCTCGAACTCGTCATGCATGATTTTAGAGAAATCATCACACATGTCTTGACAAGTGGATCCGAATATAATATCATCTACATATATTTGAACTATGATTATATGTGACTCTCTTTTCTTAGTAAAAAGTGTGTTGTCAACTAACCCCCTGGTATAGTTGTGTTTGATTAAGAATGACTTGAGTCTATCATACCAAGCTTTTGGAGCTTGTTTAAGACCATAAAGGGCTTTCTTTAACTTATACACATGTTTAGGTTTTTCAAAATCTTTGAAGCCCGGAGGTTAAGCTATATATACTTCTTCATTAATAAAACCATTTAGAAAAGCACTTTTGACATCCATTTGATAAAGCTTTAGATCATTAGTACAAGCATAAGCAAGAAGTATTCTTATAGACTCTAATATAGCCACGGGGGCATAGGTCTCATCAAAGTCTATTTTTTTCTTGTTGGTTATACCCTTGGGCAACGAGTCTAGCCTTGTTTCTAGACACTACTCCATTTGCATATAACTTGTTTTTATAAACCCATTTGGTTCCTATTATGGTTTGATTACTAGGTGGAGGGACAAGTGTCCAAACATCATTAGAAACAAATTGATTTAATTCTTCTTGCATAGCCATTACCCAACTTTCATCTTTTATGGCTTCTTGTGTATTTTTAGGTTCTATGGTTGAAACAAAACAAAATAGGCTACTTTGGTTTTGAACTTGAGACCTTAAGGTTCTTTCGTTTAACTTTCCTATGACCTTATCTACGGGGTGATCTTTGGACTCTTTAATGTTTATGAGTTCATTATTTGAAGATTCTTCTTCTTCTTCATTTATATTTTTCCTTATTACAATAGCTTCACTTTCTACAATCTCGTCATCGACAAGAGGTGGAGAGGGTTTGGGTGGACTTTCATCAAATTTTATATTTAATGACTCTTCTACCTTCATTGTTTCTTTGTTTAATATGACGTAAGCTTTGCTATTAGGAGAGTAACCTAGAAAGATACATTCGGTTCATTTAGGATCAAATTTTGTAAGGTAATCTTTAGTGTTAAGAAGAAAACATTTGCTACCAAAGACTCTAAAGTGATTTAACGTAGGCTTTTTGCCTCGAAGTAACTCGTATGGAGTTTTACCTAAAATTGGTCTAATTAAGACTCGATTAAGTATGTACGTTGAAGTATCAACGGCATTGCACCAGAACTTTTGAGGTATGGATTGCTCATTTAGCATGGTGTAACTCATTTCTTGTAGGGTTCTATTCTTTCTTTCAACTACCCCATTCGATTGCAGAGTGTGCGGAGCTGAGAAGTTGTGAGTAATACCATTAGCATCACAAAAGGCTCAAAATTGCACTTCATTATCGAATTCCCTACCATGATCCGTTCTAATAGACACTATAGGACTTCCTAGTTGTCTTTGGATTTTCTTGCTTAATATTTCAAAATAGTTTAACGTTTCCGTTTTGTTCTTTAAGAATTTAGTCCATGTGTACCTAGAGTAATCATCCACTATGACCAAAGTGTAGTAGTTTCTTCCATAACTTTGGATAGTGGATGGACCAAATAAATCCATGCATAATAATTCTAGACACTTAGTTGTAGACACCATGTTTTTAGCTTTGTGACTAGAATGAACTTGTTTTCCTACATTGCAAGCATCACAAAAGTGATGTTCATATTTTAACTTAGGTAGATCTCTTACTAGATCTTTGGATGATAGCGATTGAAGAAGTCGCATATTGGCATGACCCAATCTTCGATGCCATAAGGTCGAAGTGTCATCCATAGAGGTAAGACAAAGTTTGTCTTTAGGTTCATTGCCGATTTTAATAACATAGACTCCATGTTTCCTAATTTCTCTTCCTATGGGTATGCCATTTTTTAATATCTTACTACCGGTTTTGGTAAAAAGTACATTGCACTTTTTATCACATATTTGTCCTATACTTAAGAAGTTAAAGTTTAGGTTTTCTACGTGACACACATCGTTAATGGTTAGAGATTTGTTAGAAATCGTACCTTTACCGATGATTTTAATTTTGCTATTTCCAAATACACACCTCCATTGAAGGATTCATATGTGGAGAATAGATCTTTATTTCCGGTCATGTACCTTGTGCACCTGCTATCCTTGACCCATTCATCCGGGATCTAGTCGAACTTTAAGCACACCTAAGAAAACAATTAACTCAAAAGTTTGGTCCCCATTTATTCATGGGTCCATTAGTGTTAAACATTCCATTCATGTTAGACATGTATGGATAAGGTGAATATGCATTCGATGGTGCAAAGTTTTGAAAAGGGAAAACCATTTTATTTTGTCCTTCCATCCCATTTGATGGTTACTGGTAAACATTATTAGGTCTCCTAGATGGATTAGATTTCGAAAAAGATGGAGCTTTGTTTCTTGCAAAAATAGGATTATATTTTGGAGGTGCTTGTCTAGTGGTAAAATGAGTTGGTTTCTTCTTATTAATGATAACAAAATCAGTTCGTGATGAAGAAGATATGTTATTACCATCGCTTTTCACAGACCCACGATCCCTGGCCGTACACTAACCGGTTCTCTTTTTGGGGATCTGGGATCCGCCACAACAGTGGCTTGTCTTTCTAATGCCTTAACAAATTGTGTTTCTTTGTTTTCACTAGTTGACGCATCAAGTTGCTGAATACCTAGACCTTTTTGGTTGTTTCCGGTTTTAACACTAATATCATATCTAAAGTATTCGTACTCATTTTAGCAATTTTAGAATCTAGTTGATCAACTAGTGTTTGAAGTTGAACGCAGAGTTCACATTCACCACTTATTTACCCTTTTCTAGACGTTTCAATTTTACTTTTAATTCTACGACTTCCTTATCTAAACGTTGTTTTTGACTTTTTAAAAGCTTATTTTTGTTAATTAGTTTTAAGCTAATATTGCAAAGTTTGTCATACTCATTATTCAATGAGTTATCATCTAGTGATGAGCTACTATAGTATTCGTGACATACCTCGTCATTTGCCATGAGACAAAAATCTTTGGCCTCCTCGTCGCTCATTCCCCATGTGCCGCTCACGAATGCCTTTTGATCATCCCGCTTGGGACACTTACAAATAAAGTGGTTTGGGTCCCCACATTTAAAGCAAGCACGATCATCCCTTGGCATGTAGTCCTCTTTGCCTTTCCGGAATCCTTTCTTGTCGTCATAAGATTGTTTGACGTATCTTCCCTTCCTTCTAAAGAACTTTTTAAAGTCCCTTACCGCCAAAGCATACTTGTCACTATCCAAGAGGAGTTCTTCATCGCTCGAGGCCTTTTTGGCTTTAAGGGCAAGAGATTTGTGTTTCTCTTTCACCTTTGAGGCTTTGGAATCTTTAGCAAGAACAAGCTCGTAGACTTTTAAGTTGCCTATGAGTTCATCAAGGGTGAGGATTGTCAAATCTTTTGACTCTTCGATTGCCGTCACCTTGGATCTCCACTTGGATGGAAGTGCCCTTAGATATCTCCTAACATGGTTACGGCTAGAAAGAGATTCATCAAGTGCTTGTAAAGATGTAATAATAGTATTAAAATTTGCAAATGAATGATCTATAGGTTCCTCATCCGATATTGAAAATTGTTCATATTGTTGAACAAATAAATCAATTTTATTATTTTTAACTTGTTGATTACCTTGATGAGTTACAACTAAAGAATTCTAAATTTCTTTAGAGGTTTTAAGCATAGAAATTCTTTCGAATTCATTTTTGGGTAAAGCATTATATAAAACCATTTTAGCTTCACTATTTTTAGAAAGCTTTTTCTTCATTTCATCGTTTAGTTTATCATGAGGTATGTTAACTAAATTTCCTTTATCAACTTTGGAGGTAGCCTCAAAATCACCTTCAACAATAATGTACCAAAGATCAATATCTTTAGACTTCATATGTTTCGAATCTATTTTTCCAATATATAAAACCATTAGTTTCAAGAAGTAGTGGTCGTTGTACATTGCCCTTCCTTGTAATTTTCAACCCATAGTGATCGAAGAGTTTTTAAAATAACGGTTTACTTTAAAACTTTTATAAACTTAGCTCTTGATGCCAATTGTGGAAAACTAGAAGGGAGGGGTTGAATAGTTTTACCGATTTTAAGTTAGTTTCAAAAACTTTAGATTCGATATTATGTGAAATCGTATGGATGTAGAGAAAGTATAGATCTAATGATAAAGCAAATAAATAAAGTAAAGCAAGGGATAGAAATGACACAACCGATTTATAGTGGTTCGGCTACAAGGACACCTTCCTTGCCCTACTCCAATTCCCGAGTTACCTACTGAGTTCAAGCACTATGTCAACAAACTCCTTCAACTTGGTGGAGAAGCCTTTACAACGTTGCTTACACCTTTTTCTGGTACAAAGCTAAATACCGAGTCCGTAACACGGTGGACCAAACCAACACGACTATTACACAACAAGTATGTGAAATATCAAATACAATATTTTTACTGCAGAAATCTTGTGGAGGAACAAATCAATCAAGGACCCCTTGCTTGGATGACTTGTAGAATGCTCGTGATCTCGCCTTAGAGAAGGACCTATATGAGAATCACTAAAGAAAGAAAGAAGAAGAACTCTCTAGATCAAGTGATCTTTTGTTACAAGAGAAAGAGAGTATATGAGAGAATTAGTAAGAAGAGGGGTGAATTAGAATGAAGAAATGGCTCTCTATTTATAGGTAAAACTTGCCACTGTTCCTCGGATCCCACGGATCCCTCCCGCAAGGGATCCGTCTAGTATAAACCTAGGGATCCGTGGGACGCTCCTCTTTGCCCATGGGTTTTTTGTTATGGGTCATGGGTCATGGGTTATGGGTTGGTCCATGGGTATTTCTTTAGATACAATGTATCTAATGAGTACAATTTATCTAGTTAAGTGGGTATGGGTCAATACCATCGGTTATGGATATGATCCATGGGTTGTGATTTTTACCTATCTTAATAAACTATTTCAACGAATGATTTATTACAAAAATTTGTATTAAATGGCTATATGTAAATGTTTTACAAAAATAACATGTATCCTTATAATTGTACTTAAGATAACATTATATTTGTTATCAACAAAACACAAAGAGATCGCAAAATATTAATAAACGTTTTTACGGTTTATTTGTATTAATAGGATGTAAAGGTTATGGAAACGAAACCGTGGGATTGGAATAACAATAAAGAGGATACAAGTACACATTACACGTTTTGGACTAGTTTTGTAATAGACGGAGTTCACAATGAGAATTCTACACGAGTCAACACATAAAAACAATGATAACACGTATCATGAACCGAAACCTATACCAGATCCACCCTCACGAATCACACCACCAACATACACTTAAAATCCTAACTCAGAAGATGAAGAAGAAGCTACTATTAGCTCATTAGGAAGCTCATATCATAGATTTGGTCGTAGACCAATACAAGGTTTAAAGAATATTACAGAAATCTACGAAACTGCATGTGAAGTAGAAGCACCAAGCTTATTTTTCACAGAAGAAGAACCCCGTAATTACAAGGAAGCATCAAAAGATGAGAAGTGGATTGAGGCCATGGAAATTGAATTAGATTCAATCAACAAAAACAACACATGGAATATTACCACATTGCCTCAAATCAAGGCAATAGGACTCAAATGGGTTTATAAAACCAAGAGAGATGCACAAGGAAATATCATTAAATATAAAGCAAGATTAGTAGCAAAATGTTATGTACAAGAACAAGGAATAGACTTCAATGAGGTGTTTGCACCAGTTGCTAGAATAGAAACAGTTCGCTTAATATTAGCACTAGCGTCATATCATGGATGGCAAGTACACCACTTAGATGTAAAATCAGCATTTCTACATGGAGAGTTGAAGGAAGAAGTCTATGTTACACAACCTGAAGGTTTCATTCAACAAGGAAACATAGGAAAAGTCTACAAGCAACATAAAGCTTTGTATGGCTTAAGACAAGCACCGAGAGCTTGGAATGTGAAACTTGATCAAACCTTGAAGTCATTAGACTTTAAGAAATGTAATCACGAACAAGCAGTTTATACGAAGAGAAGCAAGACTTCTACACTTATAGTTGGAGTATATGTAGATGATTTGATAATCACGGGCACTACAAAGAAGGAAATAGACTTGTTCAAATCCCAGATGGAAGAAAAATTTGAAATGAGCGACTTAGGATTGCTAGCATATTACCTTGGGATAGAAGTTACACAGACAGGAGGAGAGATTACAATCAAGCAAACAGGATATATTAACAATATCTTAAAAGAAACAAGCATGACGGACAGTAATGATACGAAGATACCAATGGACCCCGACACTAAGTTGGTCAAGGCGGAAGATGGAAACCCAGTTGGCGCAACTTATTACCGAAGCTTAATTGGAAGTCTCAGATACCTACTACATACAAGACCAGATCTTAGTTACTCACGGACTACTTAGCGTGATTTTAGACCAAGGATCATCACCTGAAGGTAGTGGTAATCCATACATCAAAGGAACAAAGGAACATGGCATAATATACAAAAAGAAGGGCCGCAAGATTAAGGAATACGTGACGAGAGTTATGGAATAAACTCGATAAAGGAAAAGGAACTACCGGAATAGTATTTTACTTTGAGAGTCACCTATTACCGTGTACTCATAATTAAGCAACCAAAGTGGCACTCTCATCATGCGAATCGATTCATGGCATTACGCAGCAGCATATCAAGCCTTATGGTTAAAACGTTTACTCAGTGAATTAACTGGATTGGAAGAAAAAAGGATAACGCTTTAGAGTCGACAACATATCAGCAATAACACTCGTAAGGAACCCAGTTTTTCATGGAAGGAGGAAGCACATAGACATTCGCTATCATTT